>BMAO01016513.1:0-513014 GCA_019973975.1 Trichonephila clavata | reverse complement strand
AGTAATCTCACATATAAAGCCTCGTCTTTAATGTGTAGCAAAACAATTGCAATTCAACAAGTGTTTTTCCACAATTTGGAAAAAAATTAAATACAAAAGCTTTTTCAACCAATATGAAAATACACAAAACGCAGTAACTTTTGTACTGAAATTTTACAAAAAAAAAATAGACTAGCTCACATGGAAAATACTCCGAACTGTCTGTCAGAGGAAAAATAAACAAATTAGAATTATACAACCTGGCTAGTCTTTAGATCCAATCTGCATAGGCTTTGTCTCCAACCATGGCCTCTGTGCTGGATGACCTTGTCCTAGGGTTGTCCTCTCTGCGCTCCCACCTTCTGGATCTCCTCTTCCATTGAGTCCGTTGAAGTTGATATGCTCCTGCTGAGGCGTTGTTTTCCTTTGTGAGAACTGGAACTTGGCTGTTGTCCACTCGACGTCGGCTCCGAAGATTGTATGGACACTCCTTTCCTGATGAGGTCTGTTGTACTTGAATCTGTGGGATGGTCCTGGAACTGCTCTTTCAGAACTATTTTCTTCCACCTTTCTATACCGCTTTCTGGAGGGACGAAACGGCATTGACGAGGTCAATTTTCTTTTGTCTCGGGATACCTGGGCCTCTGGTCTCTTCTTTTGTATTTTTTCTCTCCATGAGTCTGGTCTTCCTCTTTTCTCCCTCTCAGTCCAATACGGTTTTTTTTCCCTAAAATTATACACATCATCCCCCGAAGAAACAGCAGACTCCGTTCGTCCACGTTTTTTTCTCACCTCCACTCCATCGCGTCTATTCGCAACTATATCTCTACTACCATTTAAATTTCCTGATTTCGATCCTCTACGACAACTCCCATCACTCTCCGATTGCACCAATCTCGACTGCCCATCATCCGACCTGACTGATGCCACCGCACCATGATCACTACTATTGTCACTTTCCGACTCGGCAACACTGTCTTCTCTTTGATGGTAAATTCTCACCTGGTCCACATTAACAGTTATTCTTTTACCAAATTTTAATATTACTAAATTATTATTATTTTTTACACTCAGAATTTTATATGGGCCCTCAAACTTTGGCATAAATTTACCCACTATTTTCTTACTTGTCGAACTTAACGGGTGAGTTTGAACTAATACTAGATCGTCAACTTTCACATTACTTTCATGCCTCTTTTTATTATAATATTTCGCCCACTTCTCTTGCTGGCGCTTTGTATGAATTCTAGCCTCCTCAAACAACCTTTCTATGCTCCCACAAACTAAATCTGATCCATCAGTTACCATAAATAAATTTTGAAAAGGGGTGATTAAGTTTCGACCTAAAAATAATTCCGCCGGTGTTTTACCCGTTGTCTCATGTACTGCTGTCTTAATAGCATATCCGAACTCTTGCAGAAATTGATCCCAGTTAGTGTGATTATCCGCGACAAAACTCGAAATCATTTTTAAAAGAGTGCGATTAACTCTTTCTGTTTGATTAGCTTGTGGACGATATACCACAGTTTTAACGTGTTTTATGTTCAACCTGCGACATACTTGCTCAAAATCTTCGGATATCATTAGGGGGCCGTTGTCGGTAACTAACTTAACAGGAGCTCCATAACGTGAAATATAATTCTCAAAAAATGCATTGGCAATTGCTTTAGCCGAAGCTTTCCTTAAGGGAACTATTTCAACTCATTTAGAAAAATTATCTGTAATTACTAAAATAAATTTATAGCGTTCTGGACTAGTTGCAGGGTATGGGCCTAACAAATCTAAAGATACGATTTCATTCGGAAAATTCGTTACTATCGGAATTAATTGACCAGCTGGTAATCCGTTTTTATAATTGACTTTTTGGCATTGGTCGCAGGTTGCTACATATTTATAAATGTATTTCCTCATGTACGGGAAATAACACGCGTCTTTTAATTTTAAGTAGGTTTTCTTTTTGCCTAAATGGCCTGCCATCGGCGAGTCATGGAATTCTCGCATAACATCTTTACGTAATGTTTTAGGTATAAATACCCTTAATTCACCTAGTGTGGTTGTATATTTTGCATTATATAGCAATCCGTCTATCAATTTAAAGTCGCGGGACCAATTTCTACAGATTGACTCATTAATGGAACTATCGTCCGGATTTTTCAAAAACCTCAAGATGTGACCTAGCTCCGGATCATTTCTCTGTTCCTCTCTCAACTGTTCTCTAGACGATAATACTAACGATCTAATCACCGCACAAGACACCTTTGGTTCTTCATTACTTTCTAACGGGTTTCTAAACAACATATCAGCCACATTTTAATTCTTAACTCAACTGTGCCTAAATTTCTGCATTGTGACCCTTGAGCTGTAACTACTTCAGCTAACGATTTCTTAATAGGACAGAAAGAAAAATATGAACGGTATGTTTTTTCTGAAATAAATGACTTTTCCGCACCTGTATCCCAGAGCACTTTTAGAAACGTATCATGCAAAAGAATCGGCACATACGGAAGTTCAACTGGTGATAATCGTAATGAATTAAGTTTAATTCTATTAGGAGGATTTGACTTAACTAGCGATCGTTTACCTCCCGCAACACGATCGCTTAGAAGTTTAAATTGGCATTTCTTTGCCTTTCGCTGTTGCAATCAACACGCCTCCAATTCTGCTTTGCTGAATCATCATTAGGACCCTTCCTAACCACCATCCTACGGTTCTGGTACCGGCCTGTTCGCTGATTTGGCTGATTGTAGCGATTTCCTCCCTCGAATCCTTGATTTTGATAATTACGACGAGAAAAATTATTCGCACCTTTGCCTAGTCCTCTTTGATCATTGACTATTTCCGACCCCAGTATCTCTCCAATTTCTATTATTCCTTCTTTCCTCAGGATTCCTACTCACGTCCCAACTTCGTCTAGCAAAATTATTACTCGAACCCTCGTTTTCCCTGCAGCTATGACGTTTTTCATACCGGTCTACCAACTCTACCAACTGAGCTTTCGTTGTGGGGTTTCGAACTTCTAAATAATCCATTATTTGGGGTTCTAGTCGCATTACTATGTGATCGACCAATTTTATTTCATCATAATTCAAATCTAAAGCCTTATGAATTTTTAATAGCTGAAAAATAAAGTCTGACGGGGCTTGACCTCTCCGTTGTTTTGATGAGAAAAACTGAGCCTCTAACTCTGATTTATTCCGTATTACAGGAAAACTATCTGACAATTTCTTTTTAAGCGTTGCAAATGCAGTCGCTTCTTCATTTACACACTCGAACCCGATCACGTCAAACCAGTCTAACGCTCTCCCAATTAAATGACCTTTTAAATACGCACATGATAGATTCGCCGGTATTTCATAGTAGGCTATATTGTCATCTATGTTAGATATAAACTCAGACACATTTTCTTTACCCGAAAAAAATAATTTCGGCAAAACTCTGAATCCTGCACTTGCTCTTAATTCCGGTATTTCGTTTGGGCGCCAGTGTCGTAGTCTCTCACTACCCCTATGATTATTAACTCCCTTTTGCATATTATCTAAATTTGGGTATGTTGGATTCATGAATAAAGACTACTTAATTAATAAATCAATATTATTTATTGACCTTTCTTAATAGAGAAACACACAAATATTAATCAAACTTTAAGAACAACAAATTACAGTGGAGTGCGAGAAGAACCCGATTATGAACGACGGAATACTAACTGAAACCACGGAGAATAACGTATACAATCAAACTACGCATTTATATCTAATTTATGAAAATAACTGACCTGATACCTTTTTAAGGCAGGTTTCTCTAATACTGGATTGTTCTAAGGAGCGGCTTCAATCCTTGATATCTTCAGTTCCGTCCCGAACCGAATAAATGAACCTTTTTCAATAGCTTTCCTCAGGCGAATATACTTCCACTAGTTAAACTAATCTCTCAGAATCACCTTCTTAATCAACCTCGTAGTCATCCTCGCTCTCTTCATTTCATATCTCCCTTTTATATCTTTTTCGAACTCGCTAAACCCGAAACTATCTTGTTTGCATAAGTCACACCCTTGGCTCTCGGCGGAAATTGGTTAAAATAAATAAAGTCTTTAAAGATTTGAGAGAAGGTTAGTGAAACGCGTAAGCACCCGTCACAAATTGTTTAACAGGATTTGCCCGTCAAAGTTCATTGGATGCTCATATGAAAAGATGTTTACATAATGAACCTCAAAAAATTACATTACCTAGTAATTACCAAAAATATTTGAAATTCAATTCTTTCCAGAAAATGTTTTTTCACAAATTTTGTGTGTATGCCGACATTAAAAGTTTTACTGAAAAAGTTTTTTCTGCTGAGCCCTATAATGATAAGTCCTTTTCCATGCAAACTGAAATACATCGTCCTGCGGCATACTCTATCTTACTTATTGATGACAGAAAAAACATAGTTTACCACAAGTTTTACACCGGTATAGATGTCATTTCAAATTTAGTATTAAGTTTACAAACTATTTCCGAAGCAGTTTTAAAATATATGGAGATAAATATTCCCATGAAAAAAAACGAGATAATATCTCAGAATAAATATCATCTATGTGGGATTTTTATTTTAAAAGGATGTATTAAGGTAAGAAATCATGATCATATTTTACTGGAAAACTATTAGGAAACGCTTGTCAAGGATGTAACTTAAATTATAAAGTAACTCAGTTCCTACCAGTAGTAATGCATAATTTATCAGGGTATGATTCCCATTTGATTGTGAAAGAAATTTCTAGTAACTTAGCAAAGAAATTGAAAATTATTCCTGTAAACTCTCAAAAGTGCATGACGTTTAGTATTGATCATTTAGTATTTCTTAATAGCTTTTTATTCCTTCCATCTAAACTAATAGAAAACCTAAAGCAAAGTAACTATAACTTTCCTATATTTGATTCCTTTTTTTCTTTATATACACACAGGAAATATTTATTACGTAAAGGTGTATTTCCATACAGTTATTTTGATTCTTTTAATACATTAAGAGAAAAAAAACTTCCTCCTAAAAATGCTTTTTTCAATAATATAACAAATGAAAATATATCAGAGGTGGAATATCAATTTGCAAAATTTATATTTTCTAAATTTCATTGTCAAAGTTTTAAAGATTATTTAAAATTATATTTGGATACAGATGTTGTTTTACTTGCGGAAGTTTTTGAAAATTTTCGGACATTAAGTATGAATTATTTTGAGTTAGATCCTGTGTGTTCATTTCTATACAACTCCTAGTTTAACATGGAGTGCTGGAATTAAGAAAACGAATGTTACTTTAGAATTACTAACTGACATAAATATGTACTTAATGTTAGAATCAGGAATTCGTGGAGGAATGTGTCTAGTGTCAAAGCGTTATTCGAAGGGAAACAATAAATATCTAGATAATTTTGATGAAATGTCACCATCTAAATTCATAATATCATTAGATGTAAATAATTTGTATGGGACTGCTATGGCATTTTACAACTTACCTGAGTCAAAATTTCGATTTTTGAATCAAAAAGAAATCGATAAATTCGATTTAATGTCAGTAAGCTCCGATTCAAATGTTGGTTATATATTAGAAGTAGATCTTTTTTATCCACCCAAGCTTCATTCAAAACATAATAGCTTTCCCATGGCTCCTCAACATGAATCAATTATGTATGATATGCTTTCCCCTTATCAAAAGAAAATTTGTGAAAAACTTAATATAAAAATTAATGAAAAAAATAAGAAACTTTTAAAAATATTCAATGAGAAAAAAAACTATGTAGTTCATTATTTAAACTTACAATTTTATATTAAACATGGGTTAAAAATTAAAAAAACTCATAAAATAATTAGATTTACACAGTCTAACTGGCTAAAATCCTATGTAATGTTTAATAACGATAAAAGAAAGAATGCGAAAAATAATTTCGATAAGGATTTTTTTAAGCTAATGAATGACGCATTTTTCGGACGCACTTGCATGAACATTAGAAAACATGGTAATATAAAAGTAGCATTAAATGAAAAACAATGTAAAAAATATTTAGCAGATTGCAACTTAGAAAGTTTTTCAATTATAAATGAGCACTGTGCCTTATTTAAGCTTTTAAAATCCAACCTTTATTTAAATCAACCTATATATGTAGGTTTTTCAGTGCTAGAGTTAAGTAAGCTATATATGTTTACATTATATTATATTTTGAAACCTGTTTACCAAGAAAATGTAAACTTATTGTACACAGATACTGATTCATTAAGTTTAGAAATATGGACTGAAGATGTTTACGATGATTTGGCTAATAAATTCGAAAATCTAGTAGACTTTTCCAATTATAATGCATCTCATCGGTATTATTCGAAAAAATATCAATCCTTATTGGGATATCTAAAGGATGGAACCAAAAGTATTCCTATAACGGAATTTTGTGCCCTACGACCAAAGATGTATTCTTATATATATTTGGAAAAGAAAATAAGAAAACTGCAAAAGGAACTAAGAAAACTGTTGTGCAAAATATTTTACACCATGATATGTATTTAAAAGTATTAAAAAACGATCACTTGATAAAAAGTAAGCTATCAAGCATAATTTCAAAAAATCACATCATATCAACAATAAAACAAAACAAAATAAGCTTAAGTAGTTTCTACGATAAAATGTATTTGGTTAACCAATTTGAATGTTTAGCCTATGGAAATGTTTCTATTGAAATGTAAATGTAATTTCATAGTGCTTGTATCTTCTTTTGTTTATTATATGTAATACAATATTTATTGTAATAAGTTAGTTTATGAAATAAAAATAGTTTACTATATGCGTGTCTGTGTTATTTGTCTCGGGTCTCTCACTCTGATTTTGCACAAACAACACTAATATTGAGGGAATAACATTTTCTTTTTTTACAAACTATATCATGCAAATACGAAAAGCTTGTAATACTATTATATTAGTAATTATATTAAAAATTTCTTTAAACAAATTTCTAACATAACTTAAAGTTAATTTCGAATACAAGTTCTTTTTTTTTAAAAAATAAAATATTACTTTTTAATAATTTATTTTTAAAGGAATTATTCTTTAAGCAAAGTACCGCGTATTGAAGAAATCAAAAGCTTGTAATACCATATATTACAATATTTTGAAACAAAATTCTGACATAACTTAAAATTAATTCAAATACAACAAATTCTGTTTTTAAAAGTAAAATGTGATTTTTAATCGTTTATTTTTAAAGGAATTTTTCTTTAAGCAAAGCACAGTCTATTGAAGGCATTTGAAAATATTTTTAAAGTTAGTTTGAAATCAATTAATTTTTTAATCCAGCTACCAACAAAAAAATTTTCGATAGTGTTTAGTCCAGATACCAACAAAATATACTACTACTTGTTATTTTGCTTATTTTGTCTGCTTGTTAGAAATTTGGAGATCATATAGTTATTGCTAGATTATTGCTGCAAATAATCCTACACGTGCTCAATGGGATTGAGATCTGGATTTTGTGCAGGAGTCTTAATAATACTAGGACAGTGGTAAAGGACTTCGGGTTATTATCCTGGTACAATTTAAAATGTCCTTAGATTCCCAGCTTGCTCGAACTTTGTTTTAAATTTCATTTGAGAATGTCAAGATAGACATATTTATTCATTATACCATCAATAAAATGTAAGTTCCCGACATCAGAGCTTGCCATGCAGACCCAGACAATTTGGTTACCCTCTCCATATTTGACAGTATGCCGTAAATTTTTGGCATGCATTGCTATATTTGATTTCCGCCAAACTTTTTACTTGCCATCCGATCCGAAAATGCTATATTTGCTTTTATCAACAAAAATTACATTTTCCCAATATTCTGTGTGTTTGCTGACTTACATACATTTTAGCAAATGGCAACCGAGCTTATGTATTTACTTTGCTGATGTAGGGTTTTCTTTGAAGTACTCTGTCATGTGATAATTATGTTTTCTTAAAACATTTCTCACAGTTTCAAGGATTTACTGATTTTACGAACCTACTTTTACTTTTTAAAGTCATTTCTACTGCAGTCATTTCTTGGATTAATGTGTACTTGTCCTCACAATGCACCTCTCTTCACGTTCATTAAATATCCTCGAACACTCTGATCTTTGCTTGTTTACAGCACTATTTATTTTCTTGAACCTGTCAATGATGTTAAAAGCAGTGGATTTACGCCATTTCAAAATTTTTCCTATACATCGAACTGATTTCCCCTCTTTCCAATGACTTATTACGAGATTTCGCACATCTACCGATATATCTTTGTTTCTCGCCATTTTTTCGTTTAAAGAACCGTATATGTTGAAAGGTTTATGCTTAAACTTCTAGTCTAAAAAGTGGTGTGGAATTAAATTCTATTGATGCGCTGAATATTTGTTAAATTTTTCATTTCAAAAGTGTCCCAATACTGTTTTGACACTCCAGTGCGCCTTTGAATTATATTTGAAAAGCTAGAAAACATTATAATTTTATAATACTATAATAAACCTTTCCTTATATACTGTACACCAAATGTTAAAATATTTCTTAATTCATTTTGATTTTGCTTTAATGTGATAAATATTTTTATAAATGGCTTTACAGTTGTGCATGCCAAGTGTTTCAATACTTCTTTGAGTGAATGTAAATTTTGTATATAGCCTTTTACTTGTTTAGAAAACATGTTTTGATATAGTTCAAATTTTTGTTAACAAGATCCGGTGACTGTGGTAGCCCAGGGCGTCATGAGTTAGAGCCCTCATGCCACTGAATACCCGCCATATAGAAGAGAGGAAGCACGAAAATTCTGTCTTCCCGTTGGTGGGGTGTTGTAGTTTCCAGAGTTGGGATTTTTTCTGTTGTCGTTCTTGTCACTTTCCGAGGTTTAAAAAAATTACAAGGGGCTTCGCCAATAACACCCGTGCTGTATTTGTAAGATGTTAATAAACACTCGCATTGAAGAAATTATAAAAGCTTGAACCATTTTTTACTCCTTTCTCTATTGACACCTGATGCATATCGTGTACGAAATTTTGTGCTTGGTACGATCATCGCCTTGAGCATGATGATATATGTTAAAGGTACAATTATAAACTGCTTTATTTAAAAAAAAGCATTCCAAATCCTACACCAAGATGCCATCTCAAAAAGTGTCAAATCGTAATATACACAGTGGCACAAAAAATTGAGAATACACTTTAATTTTACTTGATAAATTGAACTTTCAATGCAAATAACACATTACCCAGAAGTGAAAACATATTTTTATTTGTAACACATAACAAAAGGTTTTAATTTAAAGTAAAAATCAAGAACAATCAACAAAAAACATCTAAGATATAAAGTTTCAGAAGAATTTTAAATAAGCTTATGCAGATTTTTGCCTTTGCGAATACACTTATTTCCCATAAGTTAACATACCATTAAATATTTTAAACATGACTCTGTGCTAAACTTTTTAACGTCATGTTTTGTTAAGTTTGTTAGAGAGATGAACCTAAAGCCAAACTTTTAGTAGGAAAATGGCTCAGGGAATAGAAACAAGTAATAAATGTGAGATAATTCGTATTAAGGTTTTTAAAAAAGGAAAATTTTACCGTGAAACTGCTTAAATTGTCTGTAAAAGCCACACTTGTTTCCAGAAAATTATTATGAAATTTAAAAGTAATGAATTGATTGGAAAAAAACCGTGGGAGAAGGAAATATATCCTTAGTGATGTCACAAAAAGGAAAATTTCGACAGAAACCAAGATTCCAATTGTTAGAAAGAAACCGTCCATCAGCTTGCAAAATAAGAAAAAGCGCTTGAAGTTCACAAAAATTCATCAACTGAAGACCTATAATTTTTGGAAGAAAGTTACATTTGGTGATGAAAGTAAATTCAACACGTTTGGCAGTGACAGACTTCGCGTCCAGTATGGAGAAAGTCCAGTATTGTTTTGGATCTAAAAAAAATTACGTCCTACAGTTAAATAGGATGGTCGCTCCGTCAAATTTTGGGAGTTAAGAAATTAATGTGTTAGGAAAAAAACGTGTTAGGAAATTAATTTTTTGAATTCATTATAAACCATATGGTTTGCTTACAAGGAGAGAGCAAGGTCTTGGGTTCACAGATTTAGTTCCAATTTTGTAGGATGGTAGATTTAGTTTCCCAGTTGATGAAGATATATAGTTATAGAGGCCTCTACTCACAATAATTTTTTAGATATTTGCAATTGAAGATGCAATTTACTCGTTAAATTTAGTTCTGCAGCAAACGATTACACGTAATAGGTTTAGCGTAACAGCACCGGATCGGTGTTCTTCATCGTTAGGATCCGAATTCAAGTCCGTAGAAGGTGAATAATTTTTTTAATTTTATATCTATTTTTACATAAAGATACATAATGGAGTTTAAGTAAATTGGAAATGAAATGTCTGTAACGACTAGAAAAATCTTATATACGAATGATGACAATAAAAACTCTTATAAGTACAGAATAATATTTATTGAAAAACAATAAAAGCAGTTGCAAGAACAGGAGAAAAGTTTTAGCTGTCAGTTAATCGTTCCTGGAAACAATAATATAGATTAACAGACTTAGTATAAAAATATGACTAGCTTCTTACTCCTCATTGGAGAAACTTGTCATAAAAGCAAATGGAACGTAATTTCGAAAAATATCTCGCGCATCGAATTAGTGCAGTATTGTTGTAGTGAACATGTATATATATAATATAACGAGCGAATTGCAAATATATGAACTATTACTGAGTAGGGGCCCCTATAACCATATATCTTCAGCAATAGGGAAACTAAATCTACCATCCTACAAAATTTGAATTAAATCCATGACCCCAAGACCTTGCACACTCCATGTTAGATATAAGTCATGACAGTCTAAAGATAACCGCTAAAAGTTTGGGTTTAGAAGGAAATTTTAAATTTTCCAGCAGAACAACGACCCCAAACGCAAGGCCCGTAACGTCAAAATGTGGTGTTTCCCATTGTAAACAGCAGTTACACACAAAGCCATTTCTCCTCGACATCAATTTCATTGAAAATCTGTAGGTCACACTCGGAACAGAGAGAGAGAGAGAGGTCCGGGAACACAAAATTAGTATCAAAACTCCATTTAAAACAAGTGTTGCAAGATGAATGGGGTAACATAGCTGCCACGACGTTTAGCTGTTATTAAAAATGCCAAAGGACACATACAGCTAAATGCTGACACTTTCTTGGTATGGGAGGTGTGTGTGTTTATTTACAATACTTCTAATTTTTTTTCATTTTCGAAGTTTACTGTTGTGATTGTGTGTGTGTTTCCTACTTTTATTTATGTATAAAAGTAGAAACATGTTTGCATTTCTCGGTAATATGTTGTTTATGTCAATTTGCCAAGTATAAAGGTGTACTCCCATTTGTTTTAGCCACTGTATGTGTGATTGAATTGGATTGATAGACAGATGGATTATGTTGAAATTTTTGATAGATATGTAAAAAAATTGCATCTTTAATTGGAGGATTTGGAATCATTTACTGAACAGAGGTGCAGACACTCTACACAGGTATTGACGCGTATTGTACTAAAACTTGAAAAGTGGTGAGGTTCAATTTAGGTAACTTTTTAATGGAAAATAGAATATGTCGTAATTTTTATAATTTAAATGATCAGATTTCTTGAGAAAACCGTCCTACTTTTAATATCACGGTTAAAAACTGTTGAATTTAGTTAGAGGAAATAAAACAAATTCCTTGTTAATGGTATCGAGGTTGAAACACATGGGTTAAACATACTTTGATCTCGCCAGTCTCCTTTCGTTGTTCGATGCCATAATAGACCCAATTTTCAATTTGACTACGTAAGCAAGCAGCGATCCAGAATTTTGAGGCACATTAGCTAGATGTGTAATGTGGACTTTGTTTTATGCATAGAAACAAATAACACATCAATTAAAATATTTTTATTTATCCTTGATATGAGAAAAATATATCGTTGCGACATTTATTAATATTTCTAGCCTGAAATTTAAGATCCATTATGGAACAGGATCTGAAAAGGATCTCTTCCAAGTTTGCTGCGGAACCGTTTGGATATTTATGTAAACTGTAGCAGTAGAGTGTACATTTCTTCTGGTCGTATCAGGTAAATAAAGTTTAATTCTCTATATAGGTTATAGTACATCTCCCCTTTAAAAACTTATGGGAATTATAATCAGTAAAAACTTTATTTTCTATGATTCTACATCAAATTACATGATTTATTTACGAGTCAATCTTCCGAGTTAGTGATACAGACTGTGGAGGTTCTATTAAACTTAAATGCTTCACACACACACACATTTCTCCTTGAAGATCAATGTACTTTTTTACAACTATATTCTATTCAATACCTCTTAAAGTGCAGTATTTTGAAAGCATTGAGAAAATATTAATTGTGTGAATTTTAAAAGTATCTGCAAGTATAGATTATAATTTTTCATAAAATCTAAAACCGCAACGATTTTCTGTGTTTTTAATTCACCCGTGCATGCCATTTTAAGCAATAAATTAATCAGTAAAATATTAGCTACAGATGAGAATGTTATTTTAAGGTGAAATAAATTGACTAAATGCAATGAGATACTTAATTCATGGTTTTTAAAATATCTATAATTAACAAGACCCATCTAAGTCTTTTTTAGTTAAAAACTCCAAAGATGGGTAATAAAATCTTGAAAAAGTTTTCACGTTAATTTTAGTCATATCTACTGAATATTTTCGGCCTGACAAAATCAAATCGAGAAATTTCCAAACGGTGGCCCAAATTGTTTTTTAAACACTTAAAATAGACAGTAAATATTCATAGGAGTTTTTACAAAGTGAAAAATTTTCTTATATTCGTATTACATACTTATCTAGTGGTTAGGATAGGGAACTCGTGACCAGTACTCTTTCAGTTAAGTAGAGGGTTCGAGTTCTGGTACAGAGGCCGTGGTAGCCTAGTGGTCAAAATCGTGGTGGAGCGCCATGAGTTGAGCCTAGTAGCGCTGAAAATCCACCGTATATATAAGCAATGCACGTTAAAGCTGTCGTGGCTCAAACGCCCTCCCGTTGGTGTAATTAGGTAGTACAGAGAGGGGGTGGCAGCTCAGGTGTCGTCTTCGTCACTTGACCATGATTCAAAATGACGAGGTCCATCGCCAAAAGCTCTCGAGTAGCTGAATAGTGACGTAATATGCACTCACTCCATTTCTGGTACCACAGGGTAAAGAGCCTGACTCTCGTTAAATCGGTTCACGCTTGCGCAATGGGGTAGCTCGGAGAGTAAGCTATAAGTTCGGCACTTGACTGTGAGTCAAAAGGAACAGGTATGTAGAATGCAATGTTAGTAACTAATCTATCAAAGAATATACATTCCAGATTTTCGGGGGGAAAATATTTCGAATTCTTAATTACTTACTAAAATTAAATATTAGGTAGATTATTGGATAAAACACAAAATTACCCTTGAGATATACGAAATATCAATTTACAACAATATATTTAATGTATCTAATATCTTCAAGGAAGAACAGCTTGGAAACAGCTTCCATTAATTTCTGTGACATTAATATATTGTACAGTACGAAGTGTGTGTTAGCTGTATATATAACTCTCTCTTAATGGTTGACAGGCATTACCGATCGGAGCGTTGATAACAGATTGAGAAACGAGTACGATTCAATGGATCGAAATCATTAAGAGATGAAACATTTAGGTCGCTCGATTCGGTTTCATGGGGACATGAAAATATCAAGAGGTTTAGTGCATTTAATGTTAATTAGAATGCATACACCACCATTTGATGTTCTGTATCTGTTTCATCTCGTGTTGGAATTTCAGAAAAACTTAATTTAACAGTAAATGGAATGGTGATATAGAATTATTCTGATTAATAAATAATAACCAAGTGAAGAGGACAACCAAGCTAGCAACCCAATCTCCAAACTTACAACTGTAGCATGAGAACTTTGAAGCTTGAGATAGCCTAGTGGGTTCGAGTCCTGGTGCCACTGAAGATCCACCGCGTAGAGGGGGCTGATGGACTTTAAATCTGTGGAGGATCGAAGGCCTCTCGTTGATGTGGTAGTTAAGAGATGGGTATCAGCTGTGATGTCGTCCTCGTCACTTGGCAAAGTCCATCAACCACAATTAAGGAAAATACGAGTTGTTGCAAATAATTGATCATATGATTTTATTATTATTAGAAGATTACATTTATGACTCGCGTGTATATATATATGTAAACATTTATTTTTTTTTGTAAAACTATCAAACATATGCATATAATAAATTTCGTAAAATATTTTTATCGTGTATTTAAAACTGTAATTTACAATTGAGGGGCTCATTCGTTGTATCTGAAGTTGCCGAAGAGTTTCAACCACTCGTCCAATTCCATTTGAACTACAGGAACAAAGGCAGGTTCTGAGGCTCGAATCTCTGCTACACTGGAGAAAGGCTATCTAGGAAAAGAAAGTTGTTAGTATAGCATTGTTTTATGGAAGAAGCAGCCTGGTAAGAAACATTTTTCGTTTTGATTTTAATCCAACGAATATTTTTCGGAACTTCTGGAACTGTTTTAAAGCTTGTTGTCTTAATTGTGCTAAGTATTCATTTCGAAATTCGTTCCCCTTACAGCAGGAACATCATAGGTCAGCATTTCTCAAACTGTGGGGCATGAGCATTTTGAAAAGTCGATAACAAAAAGTTAATTTACTGAAAATAAATAAAATACACATATTTATACTAATACAGTACACTTATAAATGTATGTGCTACACAATGTATTTTGTAATTAGTTTAACAATTAATTAGTTTAACAATTTAAATTTAATAATTACCTTTGATCCCATGGTCTGTCACATATATAAAATTATATACAAAATTTAACACTTGTCTTGATAATTTGTACGGTTTATATTTAATCCCTTAACCGCCGATTAAAAGCTACGCGATTCACTCCCTAATGCCACCGTTTTCCACTTAAGCGCGCATATGTGATGTATTGAGAGGGGTGAAGGAATAAATAAGTAAATCCTTCGCAAACACTGTTTCAAGATCATTTTATTGCTTTCCAAAACCTGCGGAATAATTTTATGGATAGCAATGCACAGGAAAGATCGTACTTCAGAAAGACGTATATATACGCCGGTGACACTTAAAGGGTTTTAGTCGTGTTGAGGCTTTAATCAAAATACATGATTATGGTATGGAGGGGGGGGGACGGACGGAATGAAAATTATGACTAAATTTTGGGTCACAAACATTGAAAGTTTGTGAAGCACCGTGATGGTCTTTAATAGAGACGGATTTTGATTATCTTCTAAGACGCAGGTGATAGATCGAGAATTAATCACCGGCCCACAATCGCAAATTATTGTATTCAGTTCTTCGTAGTTTAGGGATGTTCAACCCAAATTTTCTCACAAACCTATCCAACCATTTCGCGATCTATAATTGCTCAAAAGAACATTCTTTAGATGGGGGGGGGAGGGGTCCGCAGGATTCAAATTTCCTGAAACATGTCTCCAGCAACAAATTCTCGTTATACTTCTTTTTCCCATGGTTCTGTTAATACCAAATGTTCCCCATGCTTGGTCTCTACGTACCCAACCTAGAGCTGTCGACGAGTCACTCTAAATAAGCTAAAACTGGCTTAAAAAGTCCTAAACAGTGTATTACTATCTTTTCTTATGAGAGTGTTACTCAATTTCTAACCTTTACTAGTTGAGCTTAAATGCCTTCTTCAGTTTCAGTTCTGCACAGGTTGCATAAGCGCGTTTGCTAAGCATCTGCAAAAAAATATTATCTTATATTCATTTTTACAATCTATATTTAACGATTAGGTTATTTATATTTATTAAAACAAGGGTAAACAATTCCTTAATTGTTTACTTAAAATGGAATATTTTCTGAATCCATATTTCCGGGTATTAATACTGGCGTAAGGAAGCCTCAAGTTTTGTAAATGGTGCATTTAGTTCAAATGTTTCTTCGATCTTTCAGTTTAAACTGTATTTTTCTAAATCCTATATACTGATACAGATTTCGGTTTTTTTTCAATCTCCTTGATAATTGCAATGTTCGGAGGCTAAATTTATCCCTTTCTTCAATATCATTTGAAGTGACAAATTAACTATCGACATAAAAATATTCTCGTCAAGTCTCTGCAAATTTCCTGTTAGTGCATTTAACAAATGATGCAGCATTACCGCAACTTAAAGAGGATTCTGTTGTGAGGGTAAATTTTCAAATTTTTGGTCAGAGTCAAACCACAAAATTCTTTCCCTACTATTTAAATTCATCAAAAGGGGTTTTAGATATACTCGAATGCAATACTTCCGAAAACGGTTTAATATGAGTTTAACTAAATTTTGTAGTTTAGTTGTCTCATATTCGACTCTAACTACAATTATATTATTACATATTCTTTTTGAGAAACTTTTCCGCCAAAAATCGGTTACTAGATAAAACAATCCAGGGTTGGATTTCGGAAGTTTCATGTGAACTGTATCATTAAATTTTGATTGTTCTGTACCTTCAAAGGGATTGAGTCTTGAGTGGAGAACGTTCGGAAACAAAGCTCATTAATAATTTTAGTGGCGTAAAATTTCCCGCGAACCACTTGAAAAATTCGAAACAGACTGAAGAAGACTGTTTTTACTGTCCATCATCTACAACGCTGAGAGACTCGTAACTGGGAATATGTATTTCTAGTAATTCGTTTAGCGATAAAGTGACTGATGCTCTTGGGACCCAGGGCTTTTTCTTAAAGGTTACTTAAAATACAAGATACAATTACATCTATAAGGACTGAATTCTTATTATATCCATACAATACATCAAACTTGCATACAGCAAATGAGGCCAATAAATATTACTTGAAAAGTGTGAAATAATTCTTAAAATAAAAAATGTAAAGAAACATTTCTTACCTGCTTTCTTCCAAATGAGTCGATGTACTGTCTTCGATCCAAAATGAACTTTAAGTGAAGTATATTTCAGCATGTGTACAAGTATATACGAAGGTTAACAAAACACTTCTTTTAAATGGGATATGTTTTGGCAATATAATCTTTGCAGACACAGTACGTATCAAAGAGAGTCCTATACTTCTAGTGATGGCTTCCATTGAATAAATTTAATATCTCGTTGGATGCTAAATATCGCCGTGAATACCAGAGACAACTGGTACTCAAGGGGTCTTTTACGTGCTACATAATCATAAGGCATGCGCGCTTTCGAGTCTAGCGTCCAGCCGGGATCGAGTGAGTGAATATTAACGCCGCACTGTCCAGTTACACGAGGGCTTTTGGCAAAGAACACCATCATTTTGAACCATGGTCAAGTGACGAGGACGACACCTGAGCTGTCTCCCTAATCTCCTAACCACACCAACGGGAGGACGTCTGAGCTTTTGACAGATTAAAACGTGCATCGCTCGCCCACACAGCGGGTCTTCAGTGGTACTGGGCTCGAACTCATGACACGTCAGCCATGATCCGATACCTTGACCCCTTGGCTACAGCGGCCACCTCACTTCTCTCGGAGTTTCTGCAGGGAGCAGCGGTCACTGCGCATCATAACGTGTAGTTCATGCATGCTGGTTCGCCAGCACATTTCTCATTTGCTGTGCGAACAACCTCTATGTTATATATCACAGGAGGAGGATTGGCTCCAACCGACTTGTTGCTTGGCCTCAATCCCTTGCATTTCTTCTTCTAGGGCCACCTGAAATCGCTTCTGTATGATATGCTGATGGCCACAGTGGAGGTTCATCGCCACAAAGACATCGCAACACATTAGAAAGCGTCCGTTGGTGTCGGCTCTGTTATGACCTGCGAGGCTGTAACTTCAAACATTTCCTGTGACAATCACTTGTTGGATTTTTGACGCCGAGCTGTGATACATTTTTCGTATTATTAACATGCGTTAGATCAAATAAATATATTTCTTACCTCTTATTTCTCCTTTTCATTTTACTCAACCTCGCACGCTCCATAAATATTGTTGCGAATTACTTCGACTAAACGTGGCAATACCCTGTATATTTCTTTGCATTTATTAATTTTCATATTTTAAAAAAAATACAACTTATCAATTAAAGTATTTTAATTATATTTTTAGTTTAACATGTATCTAAGTTACAAAACAATGTTCCGTCTTGGTAAAAGCATTTTTTTAAAAAAAAAATTATGTACTCAAACAGATGTATACTTAATATAAATGATAGTATCAGATATCAGGAGTAAAATCTATTATTTATTTTGAACATCAAAGTCTACGATGTGCGTGACCTGCAGAAAAAAATTATTTTAAAATATGTGTAGGATACATACGAGTATGACTATAAATACATTGCATTATAAAGGCAATAAATTTTCGTAGCAATTTTTACTACTTAAATCCTGAATATGTTTTAATGCCATAAAAACATTATGCATCAATTTCACTTATATTTATGTACTTTTGATCTGTTTATATAGTCCTGTATTGATTCTCGACGTTCTTTTTCAAAATGGAAAATTTTCCAAAATGAAATAGGTCCCAATCTAACTCTTCTCGCATTACGGTAAAAGGATAGATACACTAATTCAAAATCCAAAATCCATTTTGAATAATGTTCCAAATCAATCTGCTTAAGCGGGTTTCTATCCTGTACAAGTGGAGGGGAAATTTGAAACGTCAAAACACACTATTTTATTCATAAACCCTTTCCTGCATATTCCATTATTCTACAAAAGAGGTCGTTTGAAATGTGGTTAAAATGCAATAGGAATAAATAAAAAATTTGGAACGTTATTCATATTTGAATAACTTCGAAACGCACGCTCGTACGCGAAACTTGTATATGCGATTAAATACTCGTAAGGGCAGATTAATTTATATTTCAATTTCTACTATGATTATTAAAAGAAAAATATTTTTAATGCTGATCTGTTTTTATTTCTACAAAAAGGAAATTTTGTTAATCACTTCAAATAAAGCTTTCATTTACATTTATATTCAAAAAATTTTAGAAATATTTATATAAGTATTCCTTACCATAAATGATATGAATCAGCACCCTTTAGAACTTCATGGACTACTAAATGTACAATTTTGAATTTGGTGGACCACTAATACAAATTTAGAAAAAAAGGAAAAAACGTAATCAGAATATAATTATTAGATTAAAGCAATTGAAAAAAGTAAATAAATAAAACGCAAAGAGCATTTTAAAATTCTTAACTTTAAATAAAAGAACATTTTGACAAATAATATGGAGAGGATATTAACTATAATTTCCAAGTTTATCTCCCATTGATAATTAAAGAAAAACAAAAGTCCTACTGTCTTCTCAATATAACACTAATTATACAAATACTACGAGAAACAGCTGAAAGACTATTGATATATATAGGGTAAACCAAAAAACCTGCCCTGAAATATTTATAATACATTACATTGAAAAAAAAAACATGTCTAATTGTAAGACCATTTACCTCAGTAAATTTCAACGTGAGCTCCCTAGAAATAGCTTAAAGAAAGTCTAAGCAGAACTGAAAAAGGGTTCTTTAACATGTCTTGCACTTTATAAACATATAACTTAAGTATTTTACGAAGAATTTTTACCAAACTTGTTAGCAACATTTAATACCATCGCTTTATTGGTTTTACACCAGGGGGTTTGTTTCCATAGCCACATCGAAATGTACAGTGGACATAAATGGGTGTGATTTCATTTCGTGAAACTTAATTACACATTCTTTCTTTTGAATCGATGTCATTTCTGCTCAAAATTATGTTTATTATAAGTGTTCCTCTGGGTCACTCTGGATGAAGTATTCCCGCCATAAAGTGCACTCTATAAAACTACTTAAAACTGACATAAAATGTACATTATTGTATCAAATGTGTTTTTTTTATAATCATGGCAAGACCCTATACATATTTCGTCCGCCCTGGAAAATTATATGAGGTACAAAAGTCTTAACTTTTTGAACAGAAACTCTGCATTCGCGTTTGTCAAATAAAAGGCAAGAAAAAAACTGTTTTTAATCTTCATCAAAGAACATCTATAACTTATATTGTTATTTGTGTCTCGATTTACATTTCCATTCGCATGGGGAAAAAATGCAAAAAGGAAAGAACAAACCGTTAAGGCAAAGTATATTATGACGTAGTCACAAAGGAGAAACCATCCCTGTTCATGATTCATACCCCAGCTGGAGAGCACTTGGCTTTGGCATCATTGTGCTTTGTCGTACAGCTGGACTGTCGGCGCCAGTGTAAGTGTGTGCTAACGCTATTATTTTTCGTCCATAGGCAGTGATTGCCCAACTCAGAAGGCTGGCGCCTCAGCAGACGGCGGCGGGTAATATCAAAAGAGGAAAAGGTGGCGAGGTGGTTCGAATACCAGATGTCAGCCATGCCCTTGTCACCGGAAACTTTTGAGAGGGACCCGGACCTTTGTTATCCCTGTACCAATGGCGGGCTAGATGAGACCGAGGTGCAGGGTGAAAAACCTTGAGGCCTGCCAATGGGGGTTGATGAGGGGCGTGGAGTAGACCCGCCCCTGGAGTTTAAAAGGGTTGACCCAGCGAAAGAGGGGATGGACTCTCACGATAGACTCCCCTGAGACAGGATCCGACGGCCGGAGAAGCGCAATCGACTCCCGAGAGGACTCCCCACGACCGACCCCTGTGACAGTATCTGAGAAACTCGTGAGGTGCTCCCGAGATGAATGCAGAGATCGACTCCTGAGACAGTATCCAACGGAAGTATAAAAAAGACTCGAGGAGTGGACACCAATGCAACTGACTTTCTCCCTTCCCAGTGATCTTCTAAATGTTAAAAAGTGAAATAAACCAATTTTTGATCACAAAAATAAAAGTATTTTAATGATTAGCCTGGCGTCCCAATACGCTACCGAGTTCCACGACGCCACAATATGAACAAACTGAAGTGTTTTGCTGCCAATTTACGGGGTTTTAGGGGTGTTAATTTTGTCTCAAGGGGTGAAAATATAAACAATTTTCAAATAGGTATACTTCGTTTAAAAATTTCAATTAAATAATTCGAATCTTTTTTACACATTATTAAAAAAGGACTATGGCTTCAAAAAAGTACAAAATATTTGAAATATAATCAGAATTTTAAAAATTTTAAGCGTATGCAAATAAGAAATAATTTTGTAATAAATATTAAGTAATTTTTGCGTTGCGCACGCTCTTTTCTAAAACAGTAGCCTTTGGTGTACTAAACTTTAGAGAATTTCTAAATGTTTCATACTCTTTAAACCCTAGTAACTTAAGAATAATATATCTTATGCGTTTCAAAATATTTGAAAAATATTTTTAAGAAATTGGAATTTTTAAATTTTAAAAAATATAAATTGTTATTATATTTATTTAAACTTACTACTGTGTAATAAGGATACATTTAACTTTATAAATCGATGTATTGCTAGTACTTAAAGCTCCTACTTTTGAAAATAGCATGCGCAACGTAAAACTTAATTAATATTTCCTTTAGAAATATTTCTTATTTTCATATGCTTATAGTTTTTAAAATTATGATTATATTTTAAGCAATTTATATATACTTTTCTGAAGCCCCATTCCTTTATAAATAATGTGTAAAAGATTTGAATTATTTAATTTTAATTTCAAAGAGCTATATTATTTAAATATTATTTATATTTTCAGCCCTCTAGAAAAAGTTAACACTCCTGAGACCCCTTAACATAGTAGCCACCTATCACTATCAAATGTCCCTAGAATTGCGATTCACATGCAATGTAATTAGATTGGTGTCTTCCGCTTGCACCTTTCACCAACACTTCTGTTACGCATAAGAATTTGAAAGTGGTGTAAAATCTATTATCCTGTCAATAACGTATCTTTGCCCAATTCCTTTAGTGGTAGCAGAGTGGTTATATTCACGAGCTCATGGCTAGGGTTATGGAGACGTGGGCTCGAATCCTAAGGCCACTATGTGAAGATGCTATAGCACATTAAATCTGTATAGGCTCAATGTCCTCTCCGATAGTGATGAAATTCCAGCTCAAGTGTCCTCCTCGTCATTTTACTATGGTTAAGAATGGCGAGGTCCGTCGCCAATAGCCCTCGTGTCGCTTTAGCATCTGTAGTTGATATAAATCTCACCCTCCCTCACTCACCGCATATTTTATCACTTGTCCCAATTCAAGTTTCTTTATCAATTCCCTCTCTTTTTTCGAAAAGATTTAACTATGAAAACTGTATTTTTCTTCTAAATGGAGTAGAAATAAAAATAAAAAAATCATATAAACATAAAAATATAATGAATTGGTGGATTTTTTCACATTTTTCTTTGGTACGATTTTTCGAATAGTTGATATTTCGAGTTTTCTAAAATATTTCACATTCCACTTTTATAATAAATAAGAGTGAGAGTTAAAAAAAAAAAGGAAAATCAAAATTGGGGCTGACTTATCTGCAGTAAGTACTTAAGAATGCTTTTAAGAATCGAATTACGTTTAAAAATGTATTTTCCCTTACAATACTTTCCTGCGAAATGCATATAAAAGAAAGGTTTTATTGATAAATGTGAAAAGGTTTGCGGAATTTGAGGGATTATTTCTAATGTAAATGCTTCAATAAAGATTTTAAAAGCATTTTTATGTCAAGATTTAATGCTTTATGAAAATTTTAAATTTATTGTGATGATGCTATGCTTTTGTTACGATTATTATTATGACATTTATGCATTTTTGGATTATTCGGGAACTTTATAGCAAATCTTTCTTCACGACCATGCTAAATTGACTGCTTTGGTGACTTGGATCATGACGGGGACGACTCTTAAAGTTAAGCGAATACAATAATACAGACGAACAGTAATGTAATATAAAAAGAAAATACATGTACGACTGAACAGTCGAAATTGTGTAGACATTGCAATTTTACTTCGAGTAAATTATTTAGATGAGAGAGGTGTTAGATAGAATGAGTAAACAGATTTTATATATATGAAGTACATGTGCTTATATGAAAGAACTTTTAGACACCATACCATCAAATTTAAACAAAAACATTCGATCCAATTGTTCATAACTTTAAGACATGTAAGAGATATACTTAAATTCATATTTTTCAATGAAGTTTCAGTAACTTTAGCATTTATTGTATCATCAAGAAGTTGATATTAAAGTATTTATGGATCACCATGTATCTTAAAAAGTTGCAAAAGATATATTTAATTAGCTGTTAGCAATACATGTATGGATTTTGGTAAAAATAACTTCTACATTTCCCCATAAGTGTTTTATTTATAATATCCAGAATTAGCAACCAACTTTTGCGAAACGTTTAAAAACTTATTAGTTTAAGAGAAGTATATGAACAATTAATACTAAAAAAAATAATTTCTTACTGTACATAAACGTCGTTTTTGAATTGATAAAAACCATTTTTTTTTTTACTTAAACTCTTAATTATTTTTTTTATTTTATTTTTTTTACTTTAAATTACTTTTTTTTACTTTAATAATTTTTACTTTAAACTTACCTCGCATTAAACAATCCTTTCTTAGAGAGAGGCTGATTAGGAATCACCAAAAATTGAAGGTCTAATCTTTTTGACGAGAAATCACGAAGAAATTTATCAAAATATGGGTTTTAATCTTTTAATAAGAAATGAAAGGCGATCAGTGTTTCAAAAAATAGGGTATTCGTAATTGTGATCTATATAAAAACATAAGATTACAGTATTATTGAGTAATCATTACACACACACACATATACACCATTTGGTGGTTCAAACTATTTTGCTAATGCTTGCTTCTTCAGTTTTTCTCCTATCATTGAATTAATGAACTTTCTTGAAATTGAAGCGAAATGATCGATTCAGGTGCCCTTTATAGCTTCCGATTTGGTTGTTCAAAATCACTATTTTACAGTATCCCTTTGAAACGCGTGAGTTTAATTTAGTTCCAATTGTACAATAAAAATGTTGAGTATCATTTGGCTTACTATTTTGGTACCTTCTGATATTTCAGATTAAATTATATTTCTAACAACTAACAAACATATTCCCGAAAACTCTTACAAATGCTGAAAGCCTCGTTATATTGTACAGAAAATACACACTTATAATATCTGAATTTGCGCGTTCTCATCCGGTAAGATTTTGTATGTTCCAGAAAAAAGTATCAGTAATTTATTTAAAAGATGACATTTATTAATGAATAAAAATACATGAAATATGTTTTATTTACCGGAAATTGTCTACGCATTAATAAATCAAGTGATGATCGTAAGATGCACAAAAAATACCAAATGCTAACACACAATTAATTTTAAATTCAAACCATAAAAAAATCAGGATGATAAAAATGGGAGTAAATTAAACATTAGTCTTTATATTTCTGCATGAAGTGTGCAATGAAAATTAATTGAAAAATAAACTTGAACATCTATCAGTTTCCGATAAAATGTAACGGTTTTTACTTCTGTATTTTAAATTCAAATATTCCTGCAATCTGTATTTGAACATTAGTTTCTAATTAGAAATAAAGCTTTCTTCTATATTTGTATGGTTAGAAATGATTTAATTAATGCCCGAAGCTGTGGAAATTGATTCAAAACTTTAGTTTTATCTACTGAAGTATTTCACATAAAAAATGTTTCTTAAGTGGTTTCAAATATTTACATGCAAATTAAAAGAATGATTAATGTAAAGTAACTGATTTGCATTTTGCTGGATCTCATATTTCTTTTTTTTTTTCTACTTTTGCCTCTAACTGACATAGTTGGCGGGGGTCGTTTTTTTTTTCTTTTTTCATTTCTATTCACAATATGCATTTTTTATGACAGAGTAAAAAAATTCAAGTTAATGATAATTTTCTCATTTCATTTATCAAAAAAAAAAAAAAAAATAAAGAACTTTTTCAATACTTTAATATTTTGATTAGAATTTAGCTAGAACGATTTTCTGTTTATCGAATGAAAATATCCTTTTTCTTTATGAGTCGAGCATATGTTAAGGTATTCAAGTACATATTAATGAATATTTTCCAATGCATATAGTATTACTAATTTATCAACTTTCAGCCAGGATGAGTGAGTGAGTGAATATTAACGTCGCACTGCTTAGCAACACGAGGGCTTTTGGCGACGGTACGCGTCATTTTGAACCATGGTCAAGGGACGAGGACGTCACCTGAGCTGTCTCCCCAATCTCCTAACTACCACACCACACCAACGGGAGGACGTTTGAGCTCTCTACAGATTTAAACGTGCATCGCTTGCCCACACGGTGGGTCTTCAGTGGTACTGGGCTCGAACTCATGACACGTCAGCCATGATCCGATGCTTAGACCACTTGGCTACCGTGGCCACAATTTTCTGTCAGGATGTTTTGCAATGATTCTAAATTTATTAAATGTGATGGTTTCGTTGTGTTAGTTCACTAATTAGAACTGCACTGTGGAATTTTCTAGAATGCGAGGTATGGAGTATAAATTGTTGCTACTGGATGGAATAACGACACACCTGAAGTTAAAAATAAATCCATTACATACATGCATCCACTCACACATACATACACATGCATATATGCACACACATACCTATGTACATTAAAGATTTAAAATGGATATAATTATGATTGCTTCCAATAACATGCTCTTAAGTCTTGATGGACACGCTGTTGAAACAGCATCTGGAAAATGTATGTGATGCAGGAAGAAGGTCTATGTACTGTTACTAAACTAATGAACTTAGTTGTTACGAATCAGTAATTCCCAATCACAATTTGACCATATAATTAGTCTTCACGTGATAATTCCAGTTTGAGACCCATCGATTTTTAAAATATTCTTTCACCAATTGTCTTTATTAGCAGATTGGTATCAATGAATACTTCTCAATATGAAGCTGTGCATTCTTGTTGAATTTCCCTCTTCTAGATATTAAAGAATTTATATTGATTTTGCTAGTTTCAAACGTATTGATTTTGCTACCCAACGTATATTGGACAACATATTGTATTCTAATTACACACATTTTGCGGTATGGATTAACTTGGAAAATAGATTTTAGAATTAGCATTGAGCAGTCTGTCCATCAGCTGTGTTATCTATTGATTTATTGAATATATACAAGTTTTTAAATATATTCCTTGAAATGTAAGTTGAATTTTATTTCATAGGTATAGCATACTAACCACATTAACGTCCACTTCGCTTGGTTATTCAATATATTATATGAGTATATTGCTTGTAGGTTATTTTTGTCTAAGTCGCATCATTAAGCTTTGAAAAAAATTCGCATGGATTTCACTTCTTAATTAAAAAAGAACCCCAAACCCAAGCCAACTGCTCCAATTTCCCTCTAATATCAATCATTGGCATGATCAAGTAATTTTAGTGCGTTTTTCACATGTTGTATTTTACAATAATGCAACTAATGAACTTTTTACTAACAGAAAGTAGTGTGTACTGTACCACTCCTCTAAATGTACTACTACTTTTTGCAAACAATACATTTACTAGGTAAAATTTGAGAAAATTTTGCTATAAACTAGAGACATTCAGGAAAATTTGTAGGAAAATTCGGGAAAACTAGGGGAAAATTTAAATAGGATTCGGCTCATCTAGGGCACAAATGCGACCCAATGCCAAAAGCCCGAGGTCAATTGTTTGCTTATTGGCTGAGAAAAAGGTACGACAAAATATGGAACGAAGACGAAATTTGCGTCCTAATAGCGCTTTTGTTCCGTGAAAAACGCGCTAAAAAGAACCCCAACCCCAAGCCAACTGCTCCAATTTTTAGTTGGATCTTATATTTATTTTAATAAATGCTAAATCCTATTTTTTTAGTTTAGGCTTCAAATGAAGAGCACAGCGTGTGAAAGTATGCCTAAAGACCTTAAAAGTAAATAAGATGGGATTGGAATCCGAAGGTTGAAGAATCTTGCTTGAGAAAGTATTAACTGTTTAATTTTTATACACGGATATGTACGATAGGAAAATAAATGTTAGATCTGAAATAGAACTATGTTTACGTTATAAATTAATTATCCTTACATCTGCATACCATAGAACATCTTTCCCGTATTGGTAGGTTTCGAAAATCTGAAAAAAAATTTCGGTCCTCCCTATTGAGCATTATGACCTGATAAACATATTCGAGTCATCAACATACAAGACCAATGCCTCTTCTCCATTCAATTTTTATAAACCTTCTATCTGTTCAAGTCGACTATTTTTTATGCGTAAGAAACATGTGTCAAATCTGAAGGAAAGTATTTGTTCGCATCTAATGATGCACAAAAATCACGTTCATCGAAAAACTACCACGAAAAAGTTGCTAATAACTTCTCGTACAAAAAACGTTGTATCAAAACTCCGTTTATTAAAGGAAGCTAGAAAGTTATTCTATTTTCAGGAATTCCATTTCTCTATTCAACGTCACTTTTAAGACCTTCCTAAGCTTCTATTCCCTCACGTCGCCAGTTAATTACTCTCCTTCTGTGCTTGAAGTTCAATTAACTTTGCTTTTATCTTTACAGAAAGTGTTCGCTCTGCCGCGATGTAAATATTTTGTCTCTGCATCTCAACCAAGGGGAAATTGGGATTTAGACGGTCTGTTTCAAGATTTAGACGTCGTTGCTACACTTTCGTTCTCTACGTTTTCAAAGGTAGTAGTATTATTCTCGATTAAATGGTCAGTTTGAAATTCATTACATTAGATTAAATGCGTATTGTAACAGACTTTAACTATACCTGCATTGTTTTAGTGCAGAAATACAAAATGTAATGTAACTACCTATTTCTATGAACAAACAAGTAATATAAAAAAAATTAAGTAAATTCCTACTTAGATCAACAAAAAAAATTATTTTAGTTACTTTTATTAAATAGATACAATTAATATAAATATGTATATACATATGACAGAATCACAACATTAACCACTTGCGCTGGCAAAAAATTCACTGACACGGTAAGGGTAATGCTTATACATTTAAACGTGGAACCTTAGAGAAATCTCTATCATCCACTCACCATAATAAATAGAAAAAAAATAAGAATAATTTGCTGAAGTGTTACATAAGAATATAAAGCAGTTCACAATGAGTGCAGCTCAATAACGCTGGTGGAGGGGAAAGTGGGAAACCACTCATCCACTTGTTTTAGTTAATGACGTCACACCTCTGACAACCCCGCCCGTCTTTCAACCGGCTGCCGCATCTCGACGGAACGAGGGCAGAAAAAGGAGGAATTTCTTTAATATCAATGATTAAAGAGAATATTATTTTTAATTCCGCTACTCATTACTTCTTAAATATCTGCGTGCGGTTATTGAGAGGAGATTTTAAAAAACCACTTGAAAAAAAAGTAAGAAAAGGTGGAGAAGTTTAAAATAGGATCAAGTTGTCACACTAACCTCATGCAAAAGCTTGCATGGAGGGGGGTAATAATTAGAGTGAATGAAGTCTTGCGAATGAAAACAACGAGTGATAAATAATTTAATTTGTATCAAGACATTATCATCCTTTTCAGAGCTTGGAAGTGTTGATATGAGTGGTTAAGGCCTACTCTAGGTCTCTTAGAAGAGCTAGGGATAGAATTATCATAAGCCGGGATTTTTCAATTCACTGACGCGTACACCAGAACGGTCGTTTCTGTTTCTTTAACAATAGCATGATGACGTGCATACCACGTCGTGGGTGATTCGGTGACAAAAACATTACGACGTACGTGGCACGTCTTTCCTGCGCAAGTTGTTAAGCGGTAATTTTTTATTAATTATCATTAAAGTATCGCATTGTCATCTAAAACAATCGTGTATATAAAATTTCAGTTCAACTGTTGAGCTTTGAAACGTGAGGGAAAAAAACATTTTAAAGGTTTGACACAAGTCGGTAAAAAGGAAGCCAACGTGGCTGTATTTGTAATTCTTTAAATAAGTAATTTCATTCAATAATTTTAATTATGATTAAACTATCGTATTGTTACCCAAAACAATGGAGTATAGAACATTTCAGCTCAAAAGAGCGCTTTAAAAAATGTGAGAAAAATACCTTTTCAAGTCTTAACACGCCAACATGGTCGCTAAGTCGCGAAAAATGATGCAATGTGGCTGTATTTGTAATTCTTTAAATAATTAGTTTTAGTCAATTTATTCTTATTAATTATAATCAAATTACTGTACTGTCATCCAAAATCAGCGTGTGTATAAAATTTCAGCTCAATTAAGTGCTTTAAAATGCATTTTATTAACGATTGAAAATTTGAACAAGATAAATATAAAGAGAGGGAGCTAATAGAGAGTAGGAATTAAAAAAAACGTTGAGTTATTTATTATTTAAAAGTATTGTTATCTATTGCTTTTAAAATTATTTTTGAGTTAAAATAAATGATTCAGTGGACATCAAATTTGACTTTTTTTTATTTAAATCCTTTTTAATTCATACTTTTATTTTCAGTTTATTGAACAATAACAAGCTTAATTCGATGTTTTTCTTTTTTCAATTTTCTATTATTTTTTAATTATAAAAATATCTAAACCAGACATTTACCCATTTTTTATCCATTTATTCTATTCTTATTTCCTCCATAGTTAAGGCTTATACCACATTAAGTGTTCACAGCAGCCTTTATGATAACCAGTTTTTAAAAATGCTGAAATTGCCAATTTACACCAATTTGCACTTCATATTTGATTTGTTATTATTTTTTCCTGAAAATTAAAATTTTTTTTTGGTACAATAGGCAATATGTATTGGTTTCCATGAAAGAAAATAAAGGAAAAATAGAGTCTCTCCTTTGCTTTACACTTAGCAGAATAATAGTATTTATTTTGAATATATAACAAGGAAAATTTAATTATGTAAAAATGCAAAATAATACTCAGTTCAAATTTCATTTAAAATGCGTACCCTGTTACATTATAATGTTCTCTTTTAATCCAACAACATTTAGAATCGGTTTGAAAAAAATTATTGGTGTTATTATAGATGCTCAACATTAAACAACACATAAAAATTTACTCTATGACTTTGAATGAACATGATTCATTTATAACGTATTAAAAATTGGTTAATAACACAAATGACGAATTGAACTAGGAGCTACATAGGGGCTATTAGTAAATCAAATACTGTGTTCTCTTGACCAGGTTGACACGTTAACTGAGATCCCGCAGCCATAAATTCCCTACATACCAGATTAAGAATTTCTATTCGGTATAATAAAGTAGTTTTATTTTTACTTAAAATAAATTCTAAGTTTTATTTCTTTCTCACACAGGCATTGCTGATTTTTAAAAAGTTGATCCAAAGAAGGAATATTTTTAGAACTATTATGTGTCGAAATTTTATTTCCCATTTGATTTTATTAATGTTAACAATTTCGTTCTTCGTTTTTATATTGCGCATGGCCGTTAGCAAAATATAGACTGTGACAAATAACTTATATTTTAAAAGTTCAATAACCATCTGCCATGTGTGAGCGCGTGAGTGAATTTTAGTGTCACGCTATTCACCTACAAGAGAGCCTTTTGTGACAAACCTCGTCATTTTGAACCATGGTCAAGGGACGAGGGTGACACATGAGCTGTCATCTCCTCTCCAATCTTCCACACCATACCAATGGGAGGACGTTTGAGCCTCAATATATTTAATGTGCCCCTTCTGCATGGTGGGTCTTCAGGGGCTCCAGGCTCGAAATCGTGACACACCAGCAACGACTCCGTGATCTTGACCACTAAGTTACCACCGTCACCCATGTGTCATCGGACAATGGTAACAAGATAGACTACTGGTTCAACCCCTCAGCGAAGTACATTTTTATATTTTAGAGAGCAAAGGAGAAATATGGAAATTTGTATTTCCTTTGCCTGAAAGCAAGAAAGTTTGCTTTCAAGTAATTGTCGTTCGTGAGCTTTTTACAAATCACATGGAGTTTCGAAAGTACTGGAGAGGGCAAGGAACTCTCTGGTTGATTTTTGAACCAAATTAGTTCTTTAAAAGTTTATTCCGTTACATTGAAAAATCAAATTTTCCTCAAGCAAAGGGTAAATGAATTAACCAACCCATCAGTTAATTTATTAAATTAATTTAAATGAACCTTTTTGAAAATAGAATGAATTGTATTAGGTTCTGGTAAAAAAATAAATACTGGAGACTGAAAAGCAAATTGATTAAAATTATTTGCTGAATCTTTATTTGAAAAAGAAAGATTTCAAATGACTATTTCGGTCAAACAACACAAGCAGCACTTAAAGAAGGAGATATATAAGGCAACCAATAATGAGATATTTATAAAACATTACAATTGAGACGCAAATAGCTGCAAAAATGCTGCAATTTTGCATTTAAAAATTCTTTTCGATTCACAGGTGTTATAATATGCAATTAAAAAAATTTCGAATACATTTCATTTCAATATAATGCACGAAGCTTATTCAGTCCCTACTATTAGTACACACTCTTTCTATACACACACACATATATATATAGATAGATGGATTTTCAATAGTTAATAAAATACTTTATTCACCCACTTAAATTCAAATGCATTTCTTTAACTGTAGTGTTTCTTTAACTGTAACACTTGATGTTAATACAGTTTTTCAAATATTAATTCAGTTATTAGATTTTAATTATTGATATCGTTTAAGAAATATTTCAGTCGATATTATTCTTCTAGATCAGTGATTCCCCAAAGTGGTCTATATCAATCTCCAGGGGTCTATGAAGACCTGCAAGGGTTCCACGTCAGAGAGAAAATTATTTGGGGTCCATGAGGTGTAAATGGAGATCTATGATAATAGCTCTAATTAAACCAAATTATGATTTCAATTTTTAAAGAAAATTTAATCACGGGGAAATGAGATTTATCTATTTAATACACGTATTTACCAATTTTAATGAGGTTAATTTGCAATTACAGAGTGACAGCATAAATTTTATTAAAACAAGGACCATATCAGCAATTTTAGCTTTAAAAGACTGTTATTTATCACGAGCTATGGAATTTATCGAGAGAAAAATTACTTTTCCTAGTGACAAGGAGTTTCAGCGTGGTTGTGAATCACCAAAACAAAAAATAAATAAGGGGAGGGGAGAGAATAAGGCTGGACACTACTAACCGAGGAGATTTAGGGCTAAACTTGGCGGGATTGATTCCAAATGTTGAAAAATTGTTATTGAAGCAACAGAAATTTTCCTCTGTTGAAAGGATTCGTTTGTTGTTCAGTTATTTTATGTATTATTTAAATTTTAATTTAATTAACATGTTTTTTTAAAATTTTAAACACTATACTTCACTTTAGTTGGAAATTTAAATCTTTTAAAGTAAGTAGCTGTACACCAGCTGTCAAAAAGGCATTAAAGTTGGTAAATTCGCAAAAATTCAATATTAGGTAAGTAGGGGCTTACTGAAAAACAATGACAAGGGGTCAATGAGACAAAAAGGTTTGGGAACTTATGCTTTAGATGGTGGCATCGCAGGATAAAACAGTTTTTGATATATTTGTGATGAAGATTTAACTTAACCTGAGAACTCATATGCTAGTTAGTCGTCAGCATTCCTTTTACATTTGTTTTAAGATAAACGTTGAAAAAAAGAGAAGAATTTATTTAAAAACGTAATTATAATTTTAATGTGGTTAGAAAGTTCTTAATGTTACTTTAAAACGTGTTTGCCACTTAATATTGTAATTCTGCCGTATGTATATACATATTTATTTTAATTGTAACTATTTCATAAAAGTAATTAAAATAAATTGTTGGAAAAATTAGGAATTTCTTAAAATTTTTTTTTATATTACTTGTTTAAATACAAGTTCGAAAAAACACTAAAATTGATTTCTTTGCTTATGCTAAGACGGCCAAGTAGGGAATAATAAATATCCTCTGCGCGATATTTTATTCATACGTGTCAAGGGACTTTTTTTTCCAATTCACGTCTTTAAATATACATACTTCAAAGAATATTTTGCACATTTTTCCTCTCACCATCTCTTTTATATCCTCTTTACGAGGATAAAAATTCTTCAACCACTGGTAATGAATACTGAACCGCACACGACTTTCTCAAATGTTTTTCATCTATTATTCACGCTCGTCAACCTCATATTCGACAGCTGAGGGGGGGGGGACGTATTCGTGCGTACACTTGATACCCTATAAAGTAGTTTTTTCCCCGTGAAGCACATTTTTATTTCTAAGAAATACATTGGAAAAGGTTAGCGAGGATAAGACAAAATAGTATTATGTGTTTATGGCCTAGTAATATTTATTCAAAGCACCACATTTTTACCTGAAATTCAAGAAGAAATGGGAAAGAAACTTGTGTGATTTGAATTTCAGAAATATGTAAAGGTGAAAAAAAGTTGTAGAAAATACATGAGTGTTATACACAAAAACATTTTCACTTAATTTCGGTTTTGTCAGTTTTATAGTTATGTTTACAAAATTATTGTGAAATTTTGATTTCAATTTATTTCTTACTTTTAATTACAGAATATAAATAAGTTTTAGCCTAAAGTCCTCTCTGGAGGTTGGTGGTAAGGACAGAGTGATAATGAGCCACCGGGGTGTTCTCCCTCAAAATTGGTGTGCAGAGCAATTAAAACGTACTATCACCTGCATGATGTTCAAAAGCTGCCACCAAAACGAGTTGTATTCTAAGCTCATCGTCATGGTGAATTTCGTAGACCTTAATCACGTGTCCCCATCGCACATTCGGGTGGCATTAGCATATATAACGACAACAACAAATTCAAAACATTTTCTTCCGAGAAATTTCACGATACGCGGAAGTATTTTAAACAGATAAAATTTAACTCGAAGAAAGAAAAAAATACCGAAATATCGTTAAAATATTTCTGAAGTATCGTTTGTAAGTCAGGGTTATGAAAAAAAAAGCCGACCAAAATACCACTATCGCAGAAGCAGAAAGGATTTATTGTTCGATTTCCTGTAGAAAATGGTATCGGACTACTCCTGAAAATGATAGGGTATTGAGTATTATAGAAAAAAACATCTTTTTCTCCAATCACGTTGGTTGGGATTTCAAAGCGATTACGTATCACTCGTGTCAGATTTGATCGTATCGAAGGAAGTGTCTTTCATTTCAAATCCAGCATCACCCATATGGTAAGAAAGAATGCCGAAAGAGCTGAAGGTTGCTTTATCGTTCCTTTGGATCCAAGAAAATTACAGCTATAGCTGAAAGAAGAAATTTTTGAACTAACATTAACTTAAAACTATTTTTGGTTACAGTGCAGATTATAGTGTAGTTTGGAGAAGTTGCTATTTATTGAACTAGGGAAACATTTTAATTCTAAGAAGTAAGATTTTGTAACCATTTGTAAGAAACACGAAGCATTTCCCGAAACCTTTTTGGAAAACTCGCAAATAAAAAAACAAAACTCATTTTTACATGAAAGGGTCTATGTCGGAAAATGTTTTTACATACATATAGTTATCACCGTAGGTCAAACATTTCTCAAGTCGAGAAACCACCTTGTCTCTTCCTTCTTCAAAGAAAAATGGCGCCAGTGAGGAGAGGCATTCGTGAACAGCTTTTTGTGAAAATTCCTCACAAAGCAATCTTACTGTGAACCGTCTGTTTTCACGAATTTTTTCATTCACTTCTTTAAACAAACCATCGTTGACAACAGAAACAACCAATCCGTGCTTCGTCAGGAACATTGATACACCAATCATATCATTATCAAACCCCCTTTCTCACCATTTCATCTCGCCCATTAAATTTTCACCATAAATCTCTACAAGATGACGATGAATTTCAACTGGTATAATATTCCTAGAATCCTATAAAATAGATTATAGGGTGCATTTCACTATCGGCGGGATAGGCAATCGTCTTAAAAATATTTGAGCGCTCATGATTTCGCGGGGAAACAATACAATCATCCTATAAGGGCGTCACTGTACTGATGATCAGCCACACACACGTGTGCGCAAGGTTTAAACTCCGACACCACCGTTGCGGTTGTTGTAGAACGAAACTATACTTATTTTCCTTACTTTCTGTAACAATTTTATAATACTTCTGAAGGAAAAACAAACCTTATTAAGATCACCGAGAAAACAGCAATGACGCTAATTAAACCCTTGCTTTTGTGTACCCTTGTCCATATCAAATCGCAAATTTGTATAATAGAGTTAAATCTTACATGAAGCGATTAATTTTAGGAATACGTGAAAAACTAGTACTCCTAGATACTAGTACTTGATTTTCAATCCACATATTCGTTTTCATTAAAATATAGATCACATCGAATTTACTTCCACCATTTATTTTTTTAACAATCCTAAATACGATAATATTTATTCCTGTTTTTCGGAAATACAGCCAATCAATTCAGCAACTCCTTAGGAGAAATATGGCAATCCATTTGGAAATACAGTAATTCTATTCAAATGCTTGTTCTTTCTAAAAAGTGAACTTTCGAAATAATTAAAATCAAAGCATTAGAATTGCCTAATTTTGTTGCAAATTTTTCCCTTGGGCTCCAAAATTATTTTAGACATAGAATGTAAATTATACATTTCAATTATAAAGAAAGAAAAAAAAAACAGCTGAATGCAAACTCCAAAATAAAAGAAAAAGTGATGCAAGTTCGTCATGAATATCAAAGCAGAAATAGTTCATTCTTAAAATAATTCTGTCTGTTTTAAAAACATGTGCCATTTTTAAATAATGAACAAGAGGAATATAGAGGATCTCTGTATTTCTTGGTATCAGGGTAATCAATTTAAACAGTCGACCAAAGCGAAATCGTTCTCTCCATCACCAAATCCAAAACATCCTAAACTACACTTCAGTCATATTTTCAATGAAAATCAAGTAAATTATTAAAAGTATCAAAATAAAAATTATATAATTAAACCTTTCGTCGATGTATTACAATTCAAATCCTTACAAATGATCCTTGCAAATGATCGTTATGAGGGAGAATTCTATTTCACGACCCCTTAATATCTTTTATAATTATGACGAACTCGTATATAGAGTGAATGATCGAATTTGGATTGTCACGACCCGGTGGTTTTGGGTGTAACAGGTTTCGAGGAAGAAACAGGCGTGATCTTAGAATCCACTGTCCCATGAATCCTTCTAGATTTAATATTAAGATAAACGACCACCGGTCACTCACACTAGGGTTGCTGACACGCTTACGAGCAACTCTTAACCATTACCTCGCCTACTAAACGACTTGCACTTAAATAGAAGATTGCATTTATACAGAAAAACCAAGTCCTCTCTACGGAAAGCGGTTTTCAAACTAATATCACAGTTAAATAGAATATTTTCTCAGAGAGGATGAGTAGAAGTCTGCATAGAACCCGTTACTGGCTGAAATTTGGAATATAGGGAATTTACAAGATTGTCCATGTAGGCCAGTACAAACTTCTGCATTCGTACAGAGATTATTTAAAAAAATTACTGTAAATAAGTTAATCCCATTAAAAATGGCTAGTTTTAAAAAAATATATATATATAACTCTTACAGGCGGAATTAAAAAAGGTGGAAAGTAGAGGAATGGCGGAATGTCCAAGGGAACCGAGTTTACCCGAAAGGGGTTTAGAACTATTTGCACAAGGATTTCTGAGGTCTGGGCCACAATTCAACTCTGCAATCAATACTAACCAACTGGAATCATGATCCATCTGATCAAGTCACATTTTCTAGCCATTTAGATTCAATCCCATTAGTTCGCCAGCCCAACGGAAGCACAGACATAAGTGTCACACGTCCCACATTGACTGTTATAGTTAGTTGACTATATATTGACACAGACTACTCCACGTACATGTCATAGGTCTCGGTCATTAAATATGCATTGGTGGTTATTGCGTTGTCCACGAGAGGAGACATAGTCTAAAATTACATCTTCTTAACACCGAGAACAGAGAAATATTGAAATCCCTAACCATTTTCGCGAATGGGAGTGTCTCGTTAGTTTCGCTCCAACTTGCATTCCGCGTTCCAACATGGATGATTCATATCGTATGGCAAATAAAACACATCAGCAGACTTTACGCATAAATTATTGGGGGTACAAATGATAACCCAGACAGTGTACTGCCCATTTATATATTTCTTTGGAAATGGTACTGTTATCTGAATATTTACATATTGCTACTCTATGACTTCTGGTACACACATCAATGTGTCAAAGATAAAAAAAAAGATCGGCAAAGATATATTTTTTGTAGTAACAGAAAAACAGAAATTGCTCGCAAAGCAATACTGTATGGATACAATTTCTCAAAAATCTAGTGAAATCAACTGCTCAGTATAAATTTAACGCCTTTAGTCCTATTAAGATACCAAGTCTAGAAAACTGCAACAAAAACTCACAACTGAAAAAAAAAACCTCGTTTGAAACATATAAGTAGCGTTATACAAACTTAGCTATTGATTATTTTCGACTGACAAAGTAAATATGTGATGTTCGATGCTAATTTATATTCGAAAGAATTGTTTTGGTTAATGCACTTTGCATAAAATTGAAAATATTATTTTCTCAATTGATGAAGAAGTGTCACCGAAAGATATTGGAAACGGATATTTTTCAATCGAAATCCTCGCAATCTTCTTGTTTCACTCAGTTATTTCGGCTTCATGGCTGATTGCTTGATTGAATCGGAATATTCATGTTTGCAAACGTCTGTCAGAAACACATAAAATGGCATTTCTGTTTTATTTTAAACATAATGAAAATGTTTACTGGGTAAAAATATTAAAAATAAACAACCTAAAGTGGTAAGAAGTGTTCATTTTTTAATAAAAGTAATTAAAATGTACATTTTGAAGTTTCAGGTTGTCATTAAGAAAACATATGAAGGTAGTAAGAAATGCATTTTTACAAAAAAGGAAATTAATTTGTGATATAAGAATATGTATGTATACAATAGTCATGAGAAATCAATGGGCAATGTGAAAAAATATGCTCAAAATGTTAAAGTAGCAAACAATGCTAAATGCTGCAATTATTTATGTTAATTATAAACAATTGAACACAAAATTGCACTTCTGCGCTTACGTTAGTGCCGAAATTTGATGATCGACAATGTGGTGCGCAATGGACGTACTGTCTTTATTAATCTGGTTTCTGAATGTAGTCAGTATCCATTAGTTTTGTCTCAGACACATCATTTAAGAGATTAACTGTGGCATATAATTGGTAGAATCAAGCGAGATCAAACACACATGGAGCTCATTCAAAATTTGAATATCCCTAGTGAATAAGTGAATGAGTATTAACGTCGCACTGTTCAGCTACACGAGTGCTTTTGGCGACAGACCGCGTAATTTTGAACCATGCTCAAGTGACGCGGATGATACCTGAGCTGGTACTCCCCTCTCGTAACTACCACCCCACCCCAAAGGGAGGACGTTTGAGCTCTTGACATATTTAACGTGCATCGCTCCCCTAAAAGGCGGATTTTCAGTGTTACTGGGCTCGAACTCATGACACGCTAGCCATGATCCGCTGCCTTGACCACTTGGCTACCGCGGCCACCTTGAATATCCCTAAAAGTGGTATCAATTTGGGGCCACATTTTTAAGCACTGGATCATGATATATAACATGTGAATGGGCGACTAAAACCAACCACTACATCCAACGACCGTTTCCTCTCATTTTCGGCTGGAAGAAACCGTAAAGCGACAACACGTGATTTGGTTTTAGACCTTCAGATTGCCACAGAAAATCAAACTAGCCATGCAACGCGAAAGCTTAACGAAGTTATTCTGCAGGAGGAAAACCAATGATTGCTGTCCCACTCATTCCTGGTGCTAGAGTGGCTTATTTAACTGGTGTCGTCGTCATGTTCAATGGCTCTAAGATGACAATCCCCGGATATTGTTTACTCAAGAGTCCCGCAGTACTCTGAACACTTATTGTAGAAGTAAGGAGCACACAAATAGAAAATTATTCTGTGAAATATCTCGTTTTTGCGACCGCAGTTAAATAGTTTAGGGAGGTATCATGACAAATGACCGCAGCGAGCTTAATATCTTTCATGGAGAATTGGACGTTAACAAGAAATATATATATAATCCATTTCGTAATTCCTGAAGTTGCCATTCACAGTATTGCAAGCGTTTATACGACAATATAAAGTGTTTATAAGGCAATATAAGGAGTTTATATGACAATATAAATCGTTTGTATGATAATAAAAACGTTATAAGCCGTCAGCTCTTGCAATACCATTATCTTGAGTCCTCTGTTTGGTTCGGCTTACTTTGAGCCTCGGATGTGTATATATTATATATATCGGAAGTTTGAGAACTCGGTACCTTTTCATTCGCAAGCGTGTAACTTACCACTAGACAAAAGTGATTACTCCTGTCCGGAGGCTGTTACTGGCTTATTTAGATTCCGCCACAGTACTCCCCCACCAGTGAGTCGGTGGATAGGCGAACGAACGAGATATTTGCTGTTATGGCGAGCGTGGGAGTTGCTACTATTGCGTCAAGTGAGTCTGACGACTTTGCTGCACCGAGTTGGTCCGACGACTTTGCTTGCTCTTCTTGCAGGTAGATGGCGCCATGACACATCAGAAGATTTTGCGTTTTTCTTTTCAGCCGAGGTCACCAATATCGGAGGATTAGAGAACTCGGTACCTTCCGATTCGTAAGCGCGTAACTTACCGCTAGACAAAAGTGATCACTCCTGTCCGGAGGCTGTTACTAGCTTATTTAGATTCCGCCACATATATATATATATATTATATATTAGGGTCATCCAGAAAGTAAGTTTATCTCATTGCCCAAAGATGGCGCTGCAAAATACAGTCTGAATACACAAGCTGTGTAGATTATGGATGGGGCTATCGTATGCGGTATTTGAAACTTTCTAATTGAATGCATTAACTTCGATGTAGCGAGCGAAGATGCTGGCTTTGATTTCTTTATTGGTTTCATTTTGTCCTATCGAGTGCTTGGTGGAAACTGTGATAAAGGATTTAAACGTTCGGAAGTAGCACTAATGAAAACCCATGATCAATTGCATTTAGAACGTGTATCAGATATGATGAGTAAATAGACGGTTTGTCGCCAGTGTCTATTTTTACTAGGGTAGGAAAAATGTCTAGAACGAACAGCGCTTTGACTAACCATCCGTCGTGGATGACAACCTTATGGAGCAGGTACGGCAGGGCATTTTGCAGAATCGTCACTTTACGTTACGTCCATCACTTTTTCACAAATGAACGCCAGTAGATATCTGTGACACACTCACTCCATTCCCAAGTCTACGAATCTTGATTACAAATCGAATCCCAGGGTATGAAAAGTGTTTCAATTTCGGTGGTTATATAATGGTGAAAATTAGCTCACATACTGAAGTAAATTTAGCAATAAATATTTCCGAGCAATGATGCCTCGTTCCTTTTTACGCCGCGTGGAAGACTTACTTTTCAAATGATCCTTGTATAAATAGAAAATAACTTTTTACCTCTGTCATTCTTAGTGTTTATTGCTTTTATACTGTTGCGTTTGACTGCATTTCTTCTTTATTTTAGGAACAACCTTTTTAAAAAGTAACAGGTGATAAATATCCTTCGTCTCAAGGAAGAGGAAAACCAAATTCACACGTTTTTCTTTCTCACGAGAAGCATCCCCACTTCATTATTCTGATTTCTTCCCCTGACAACATTGATTGCCTTTTTTAACATGATAAATAATGACCTTCGGTGGTTAATGGAATCCGTTCTATGTGTGACGCTCTTTTTTTGAATTCATTTCTGCTATTGTAATTTATTTATTAAAAAAATCATTTTCTCTTATAAAACTCTTTAAACGCGAAATCCACTTGTATTTCACTGTTTTTAAACATGGAAGTTATTCAACAACAGTCAAACAAATACCAAATTTACATTTGGTCAAATATAAATCGTAAAACAACAAATATTTTCAAATTTAATTCAAGTGAGCGTTTATTAACGTTGCACTATAAAACAACACGAAGGCCATTGGCAAAGTATCGAGTCATTTTGAATCATTGTTAAATAACGAGAACGATACCTGAACAGGTACTCCCTCCCCGTACTTCTACACCACGACAAAGGGAGGAATTTGAGCATCGGCATTTCTACATGGCGAGACTTTGGTGTTAATGGGACTCGAACAAATGACAGGTCGGCCATGAGTCTGGAACCATAAACACTACATAGTCTGCAAACCTTTGAATATTTATTCAAAGCAGTATCGAAATTTTTTTCGGGGGGCGGGGATGACACATTCAAAAATCGAATACATTGCGTCGAATGTAAATTTAAAGACAGTTTGTCTATTAACATCACACTACAAAGCAGTTGGGGAGCTATCGGCCAAGAAATGCGTAATTAGGATCCAATATTATGTGAAGAGGACTGCACCTGAGCTCTATTGCCTAACCTCCTAACTTAGACGGCATACTAACATAAGAATTTTGATTCTCAGATGCAGAAAATATTCATTTAAAACCCAAGATTTGTGATTCGGGTTTATGTTTAGCCTAGTATGGCAAAAAATCCTTCAGAATACTCAGAATGACTCTCATAATTCTACATTTTTGACATTCACATATTTCGCGAGAAAAATAAATGCTCTCGCTGGGTATCCGTGTTAAATATTTCAAGAGTTTCATAAAATCAATCGGTGCCTTAAGTATTCCTCCATTCACCACTATTTCGAAGTGAAGCTCGAGAGAGTCTGAAAACTCTTTTCGTTTAAATTTAAAATCCTCTTCTTCACTCCTATTGGCTCCCTTTCGTTAAATTAAGTTCATTTCAGATTATTCAGTCAAAATGAAGTCAGAAAAACGCAGGTAAAAATGAATATGAATGGCATGAATAAGGGACATTTAAGAACTCAAATTCAATAAAATCGTATTGAAATCTTTTATAATTGATACACTATGTTAAAATGCTAAAAAGTGAAATTAAGAACACTGGTTTTGATATAAAACATGGCACCGAATGACTTTCGTGCGTGTCTTTTTTCTTTGTCAATGCCTTTGCTTCAATGTTTGGTTGGTGTCATTAAATGCGAGAAACCGGTTTTCATATGATGATTTATCAATTTCTCATCCTCATCATACGCAATCATACCTTTGTCTTCTGAGGCATAATGAGAATAGCTTTTCTTCGATTTATGTGGGGCCATTTTTATTTCAATTTCTGGTTTCCGTTCTTTTGTGCGCTTTGTCCTATTTTTAGAATTTTGTTTTAAACTTTTTGGAATTTTTAAGGAATAGACGGATAGTTGATGTGGTAGCTATAGTATCAAATAGAGCAGGGGTTACTCAACCTTTTTTCTCGCAAGGCCACATACACGACAGACATTTCCCGTGGGCCTCAACATCCGGATAATGGAACAAACACGCTATAAGAACATCACAACATTGGACAAAACAAAATTGATCAGAATAATAAAACTCATTTTTAATTTTTATTTTAACGCTATATTAACTTTTCGGTCAATATACATAACAATATTTATTTTTATTCCTTTTTTACTGAGTTATGGGATAATTTCTATTTTCTTTCTTTGATATTTTGATTGCTTCATTGATAGAATTTCCCACTAAAATTATAGTAATTTTTTTTAAAGCAATTAAATTTCTTCGTGCAATTAGCCCTCACCGGGCCGCAGGTTGAGTATCACTGAAGTAGTGGGACAGATGCCTGGATTTTAGTTGATAGAGCAGAACATTTATCAGAAGTGGAAGGAAAAGGGCGTTCTTCATTTGCTAAAGTTGAAACTGAGGTATGTAAACTTTTGTCGATAGAAGTAGGAATAGGCGGCTGATTCGCATGGTATGATATGTACTATTGAAGATACGGAAGGAAATTGCTGGATTTGAGTTGAGGATGATGTGGATGTTACAGGCTTTGCAGTTGATGTACTTGGCATCTGTTTTTCAGAAGATAAGGGTTTCAGGCATTGCAAAGGCACGCAGATTATATTGGTTAAATTTGGATCTGTTTGAGTACTAATAGATATGGGTGAATGTTTAGAAGCCTGAGCATGTGTTTGGGATTCCTGTAGAACTATTAGTTTGCATGCTTCTGAATAAGAGATATTTTTATTGGTTTTGATTTCCTGTATTTGTTTTTTTGATTTGGGCATAATTTGGAATCGGATGAATGAGGCTACGAACAATTCACGCATTTCTGTTCCATATCGCAATATGAGGAGGCATGCCCAACAGATGCACTTCTAGAACATGTTAATTATACACGGCAGGCAACTTGCGAGTGTCCGAACCTTTGGCACTTGATATAGAGCAAAGAATTCGGAATATAAGGGCTTTGATTGCAATTTAAATATCAAGCTTTTATAGTGTTTTGGAAGATTAGGGCTATTAAAAAGTAAAATTAAATGTTTTGTAGGAACAACTATTGAATATTTTTTAATAATGATCCTTATGACCTGAACTACATCCAGATTGGAGAACTCATCAAGTATTTCTGCCTCAGGAGTAGTCAACAAGTCAGGTTCTGAAATAACACCTCGGCAGGTGTTAAGGGATTTGCGCGGACTTGTAGATACAGAAGAATTTAAAACGATTTTGCAAGAAAAAAAGACTTGGTTTGTACAGAAGTGATTGTTTCAACAAGTAGATCCCCGGAACGCAATCGTTTTATGGATTTCGGTTCACCACCTATTCCAAAGAGGGCTTTATGCAAAGCAAATGGCGATTTATTAGACATCTCATTGTTTGGTAATAAAATCTGCAAGAATCTCAAATTTCTGGAACTTTCTTCAAGGTTTAAAGTGGGTAAAACAATGCCTTTTCCCGGGGGCACGGTGTATTTGGATAAATAAGCGCGAGAAAAACTTCATTATGGCGTACCTCCCCCCCACCCCACCACGGAGTCCAACGATCCAGATGACCGGCAGTGTACCGGTCATCTGGCAAAAACCAGGCACGGCGCTTACTTGGAGTATAGCCAGATTATAGTACTACAGAATCAGGGTGATGATCCAACGGGTAAATCCGACACCCTTTATCTGCAGCACTAACCCTACGGCAATGTCTCTCCGGGAACACTGAAGAGATGTATCACCAGAGCCGATTGACGGGAGCGGGCTCACTCCTGCCTCCTGCCTACAGCGAAGCGCGGGCTAAATGGAACACAAAAGATATCCCCAGGACATCCTTTTATTCCTTACGAGACGCCGCACACGGCAAACATGCGGGTTGGCAAACCAGCGGTGTTATTCAAAACAAACATTAAACAACGGAAAAAACAAAAAAAAATTACCACTTAACAAAATGAAATTCAAATTAGCCTATAAAACACACACACACACAGCAATGCCGCATTTAAAAAAAAGAAAGAAGGCAAAGAGAATGCCATTAACAAGAACTAAGAAATGAACATTTAAGACAAAGAAATCTGAAAATTTATAAACATACAATTACAAAAATAATTATTAAACATTATATAAAATCAACCAAAAATAGATTTAATTACATACAACAGTTTTCTAGACGTGAAAAGAAGAAAATAGGAAAGTCGATGACAAGAAGAAGGTTCGAAAAAAGAGATGGATCACTAGGGTACCCGGGGTCGTGACACCCATGTTTACGAAAGACAGTGAACCCCTTGGGAAAAGGAAAAGAACACTAGGGCGTTTCTGAATTTTGACAGCCGTACTCACCTTAAGAAGGCAAGCCCCCTGAGTAGTCAATGTTGCAAAGTGCTCATTGAAGGATTTATGTAAGGGTAACCCTTCAGAGATGTTTTCGAAATATAATTGAAATATTCCAATATACTTATTTTGGTAAACATATTGCACTATAAATATACATCGCATTTTTAAAAAAACATGGAAAAAATTCTTACATGTTAGAAAAGATATATTGTTTCTTTCATAGAAAATGTAATGTGTCGAAAAAATTCCGGCATCCAAAAATATAATTTGTACAACAAGGTTTCGAAATGTGTTACATTTATAATACAGATGCTATATTGGCAATTTCAGTACATTTCTTACAAGTAGCTCCATACTAAGTAACAATAAAGAGTAATGAACAAAATAATACGAAGTTAATATTTAGTTTATATGGAAAAGGTGATTAGGAAAGAATAGACACACATAGCGGGGTTTCTAACTCACAAAAATTCTTCAAATATTTAAAAAACATAAAAGAATGCATTACAATATAAATTGTAAAAATATCCAACATATATAGACTGCACTGAGAAAACAAGACCAAATAACACGTGAATCATAAATATACACATGAAATTATTTACTATACATTTATTTTTGCTCTTTTTGCCATCGTCTGTTATGAAGATTAACTATTCTTTTTTTAGCATTTGAATGTGTTTTATGCTCAAAAAATTATACACACACTCGCTAAATAAATATCTTTCTCTGAAGCAAATAAAAGGAGTATGTTATAGAATAATCTAGAGATATAGAAATAAAACAAATCGCAAAGTGCATTAGAATGTACGAAGTGTTTTTACAGTTTTGAACAAAAATATAGCTAAAGTAAAAAAAAAAAAAACGGAATGGTAAATGCTATGCAACGAACCAGCTTGCTGTTTTACTAGTTACAAACCTACATTGTTTACAAAACTTCAATTTGCTCATATTTGAAATATACATTTGTGAAGGGGGAGAAAGAACTCCTTTTAATGTATTTTAGCCTTTTTTTAAGCCAGCGCTTAGAAAACCAAATATTTGTTATTGCATGGATTTAGTATTTGGAATGTTTTAAAATATTTACGTGATAGACAAGTAATGAAAAAGCTGCAATTACATGTTTAAGAACTTACTATCAGTGAAATTACAAATGCACGTTTAAAATGTCAAGTGCATGTATTTATAATCACAAATAATGTATTGTGGACAGAAAAACAAAAGTTACTAAAGAAGAAAAAAATGTATGAATTTTGAACACATAAATGTAATTAAGTTCTCTATTTTCATGCATAAAAATAGAAATTCTATACCGAACTACATATTGTGTCATGCACGCGCGTGATTTTAGAAAATATTTATTTTAAAGACCGAAGTAGATATAATATCTATGAACCAAATGTAATTACTAATAGTAAATTATCTCAATAAAGCACGTTAAATGTGTGACGGATCTATACGCGGTTCCACTAATCCCTTCTTGTCCCTTTAAGGAAAATATTTAATACAACCAACCTTCAATGAGTAAGGAAACGAGATTATGTAAATAAGGTACATTATATAAATTCTGTTTTCGCAAGTTGGCAGCGAGTTGTTGACACGTTGTTGTTGCCACGCTGAAGTTGATACGTTGGAATGTGCAAGGAGTTAACATAAAGTTTGAGACTTAGTTGTTAGTTGAAGATTGAAAAGGAGTGGAATTAGAGAGAGTAGAGCTAACGACATTGATCAAGCCGAAGAGAGCATCTGCAAGTTTCCAGTGTAGGATCCAATGCCTAAAAAGTTCAAGTCCTGTGCATTTGATTAAGTAGAAGCTAGTTTATTCGTGTGCGACGTAGTTATACTTGAGCGCATTTAAGCTGTCTTAGATTCAGTTGAGGGTCTGTAGTAGTATCCCCGTGTTATAGAATCTCACCTCCCTACCTTAATTAGAATTGTATTGTGTCTGATTGTTAATTGTTAATAAGAATTAATAAATTAATTAGATTGAAAACATGTCTGGATTATTCTGTTTCTCCCACACATCTAGCCGGGTTTACAGGTAGACAAGAGGGTTCCGAGGTACGAGGGAACTAACCGTTATCACAAATGTTCTTGAGGGAGTTTAACATCATAATGATCTTGACCTATCCAAGACTTCACGTGTCAATTGATTCCTAGTTTAACCGCGTAACAGGAAATAACCATAACGTTATATCCACAAAACTAAAGGTTCAGCTTTCTTAGATTTAGCTTCACGCAAGATTGCATCACCCGAGTATCTGGACCGATCAGTAATGGGAATAATGGGGTTTTATTGCTTCCGGTTAACCCTCAATTTAAATGAACGAGGTTTCTGGATGAAAAATGTCCTATATATAGTGTGTGGTAGTTCGAGTGTATTTGTATTGTATTTCGTCGTTGTTTGTTGAGTGTTAAATAAAATGTGGAGGTAAAAATGCCTAACCGTTTCATCATTTCAACGACTACAACCTAAGGTATTTGAATACCAGAATGCCTGAATTCTATTCGATCTTATTTCATAAATAACGAGATGTTCAAATGAAAGTGATTCGAAGTGTGCATCCATGAGATGCGTAGGGTCATAATTGAGACAAATACATAAATAGAAACAACAATATTCAATGAGTAAAATGCACGTAAAGTTTCTGAAAAGAAATCACCCATGGTGTTTAGGCAGGCATCCAATTGCTTAAGAAGATTACGAATTCCGCCCGCGAAGAACGATGCCAGATGCTAATGGAACCAGTTCAGAACTGTTGCCTTTACGTTATCGTCGGACTGAAATCGTTGACACATTAGGCTTTTCCTTAGCTGCCCAAAGATGTGATAGTTGCAAGGCGACAGATCTAGACTGAAAGTTGGACGTTCCTACTTTTTGCAAGCCATTGCCTCGATACACACCTTGTGGCGACATGCGGCCTTGTATTGTCGTGCAGAATAATGTCACTTGAAGACAGCCTACCTGTTTGTTTATTTTTGTTAGCCTTATGCAGCGTATAAAGTGTATGGGTATACCATTGAGCATTGATGGAGGAGTCCGGCTCCTTAAACTATAATAATATTGGTCCCTGCATGTGTGAAAATAACGTCAACTTCACCTTTCCGGCTGACTGCTGAGCGTTGAAATTTTAGAGCTTATGTGAGTCGGGATGCTTCCATTGTATGCTGACGGACTTTCGTTTGGAAGTGGTGGCATCGTGTTTTATCCCCTGCCACTAAGTGTTGCACAAAGTCTTCACCGTTATCCCTGTAGGGCAACAAATGTCGTAAGCTAAAACCCACTCTGGCTTACACCCTTCTAGTGTTTAAAACTTTATTGCGGCTTGCTGATCCGTTTTGTACGTAGTTGAATCTCCACAAGTCTTATGTAAATGACCCTACGAATGTAATTACCACAAATCTATAATGCGTGGTACATATTCCTTCACTATCGCGTTTGTTTCACGAAAATACATTGAAAATTGTTCGCATGCTAAGCTTTGAATCACTTTCATTTGAACGCGCCTTATACATATTAAAATATTTATTGCTATTTGTATTTTATCATATAAAACATATCATAATACTATTCATTCAATTTTAAAAGCAATCGGCTGATTTTTTATTAATTTACTTTTAAATGAAACTATACTAAAATATGTATTGTTTTATTAAATAATATATTGATTCAAATGGATTTGCCTTTAAGTTTTCTGTTATACACATCTTGTTGAATTGTTCAACAACATTGTTCTACGAGGCTACACGAGGCAAAATTCTACGAGGCTCTTACAATTTCAAACTATAGACGAATTACTGGCACTCAACTCTACACACCATTGTAACGTAAGGATTTTGAGCCACGTTGATTTAACGCGCATTTTCTCTGCGTGGCAGATGTCTTCGGTGGCTTTAGAACAATATTAAATACAGTTATTTATACAGTGATTAAATAAAAAAAAGCCAAAGAATTAAAGAAGAGCAGATTTTTTAAGAAAACACAATGTCTGGAGAATTCGAATTACGCTTGTATTTATTTCGAAAACTTTTCTTTAATCCTGCAAAAATTCTACAAAATAGATGGATGGAAAATAAAACTAAATGTGAAAAAATAAATAAAAAATGGTAACTTTATTTTATTAATTACAAAAACAAAATTCTAAACTTTGATTGTATAGCACAATATTCCATCTCTTTAAAAAAAAAAAAATCTTACTAATTTATCATCTTAAAGGAAACTTAATCTGAAAATTGCTGTAAATTCAGAAGACGTATTATGATAAGCGATATATTTAGATATATCATTAAATAAACCATATATTATAAGTATATAAAACGGAGTGTTATTATTATTTTTTTACTAATTCTTAACTAAGAGCTGTATAATAAATTTTTAAAAATAGATTCTTTCTAAACTAATCTCTGCAATAAATTAAAACTTAAAACACATTTACGAATAAGAACTATTCCCAAGAGGTTTGTAGAAATCGAAAGAAACAGCGCATCGTAAACAAGAAGTTTCCTTCAATTAAAACCAAAGCAACCACCAGTGGGAATATATTAACTAGGAAAATTAAGAATACAATTAAAAATGCATCATTATTTTCTGGGAAGCCGTTATGGCAGCAATGAAAAATAGCTAAGTGCTTATTAGTGATCAATAAATTTTAGCTTAATTTTGGTCTCTAAGCTTTTAATTTTTAAATGGATCTAAAGTAGAAAATGTAATGAGGTAAAAAATGAATGCTTCTTTAGATAGTTGAAGAAAGAAAATTTTCAATTAACGCTTTACTTTCGAAATGAATGATCCTTTTTGATGTTTTAATGTCTTGCAACACATTTTCAATAGTCAAATATTTATATATAAGCTAAGAGTGTGGTTTTAATATAAAGTACGCACTTACTTTTTTAATGCCTATTTGTGATTTGATTCACAGAAACATTTAATGATATTGAAAATTTCCGTCCCTTTTTATTTATTTCTTTTACAATAAGCATATATTTTTCTTTGTTGCACAGGTTTGGTTTGTTTGAATTTTCGACATCAAGTGTTAATGGAACATAATGGCCTGCCAATCTTGGTTAAAAATCATTTAATTTAAGATTATATGTATATAAAAAATCTAACGTCTATTGCACAAGAAAAAGGATTGAAAAGTCGGGAATTCGGTAGAAAGGTAGGAGAGAGTCAATGCAAAATGCTTCTGAAGAGCATGAGTCAATGGAAGAAAGGGACACTTTACGGGGCTTAAAATTTCATCAACCAACCAATGTACTACAAGAGTGTAAAAGATAGCAACCCCCGAAAGGGGTCCATCTATCAAATGAAACAGCACTCATAATGATGGGCGAATGAGTACACCCTTGCTCTTATGGAGTCTCTAGATGAGTCTTCGTAGGTAATTTTGAAACTGGGCTCATCACGGAAAGTAGTTCTGTTCCAGTTCGTAGAATTCCAAATCGAATGCGCCCAAACCATTGTAAACCTGCTTGGAGTTTCGCAACGAAAAGTTCAGTCAGCGCAATAACCTCCGTTACCTCTTAATTTTCGATCAAAAGTTACACGATTGACTCAGAAGTGCCACCATTTTTTGCCTAGGTCCACGTATGCGGTGTATTGGTGAGGAAAATAAAAGGCATAAATAAGCAATTTTTTTCTCTGAAATATAAATAAGTCTTTCGCAGACATTGTCAATGTCATTTTGTTGTATTACAAAACCAGTATTACAGATTTACTGATAGCATTGCAAAGAAAATGGGCTATACGCTAGAGGCAGTTAATGCACCGGCTTAGCAAGGAATATATTTTTGTCGGGAGAGTTAATGAGTAAAGATTTGTTTACTTATCGATGTTCAATACTGCTAATGGTGTTTTGGCTACACTTCGGATTGTTCATAAAGACCCATGAGTAGCCGCAAGTACCAATTAGATAATCAGTCTGTTCTTGCATTCTGTCGTCGCTCACAATCGTTTACACTCTTCTCCACTCTATGCTCGGCGATATCTCACTTATTCATGCTGATAACATAACTCCTACACAAATACCAAACGATATAACGGTCTTTCTTTCTTTATCCATATTGCATGTCCAAATGATGATATTGTTACGCATTTTGTAAAATAGTGTAAGTAATCTATATTTGGATGTGTAATACATTACTCTGCATACTTATTTTACATTAAAACTGTAATATATACAACCAATGCCATACCTTGCGTTATAATGGCGATTCAATGGGAGTCTGGCAAAATATTGGCGATAGGGCCAAGTTGGCATCATTTCTGGCGACAAAGTTGGCGACTTTGGTGACCATTTTAGCTACATTGTTGACCATGTTGGCGATTTCAGGACCCTCTGGATTCTTCTGGAAATTAGTGGAGAAATCCAATAATTTCACGATCTGTGACCCAAGTGAATTTTTCTCGAAGTTTCCGCCGGGTCTATAAATAGTGCGATTTCGCTGAAACGAGTCAGTCTTGTTTCAACCATCGAGTAATGAGCATTGTTTTGATTAGTGATTAGTAAACTTGCCTTGACCATGTTTAGCTCTGCAGTGCTTGTGAATAGTCTTTTACATACGTGTATTTTAGATACTGATAATTGTATCTGAGTGCTGTTGAAGCTGTGAAGACCTTCTGAGATTTATTGCGTGAATATTGCTGCTGCATCCTGTATTTCAAGGATTGTTTTTGCGACAATAAATTCGCATCGGTCTTAAAGAACTTTTTTGTACTTAGTGACTAAATTGCGTAAAATCCTCGAACCCCGATAAACGTGCCAATATGCTTATATTATTTTTGAATCCATCCGTGAGGCATTAGTATGTCGACGGAATGTTTGCATGGAAATTACGCAGAAGGATATTTTCTGATTTACACATCATTCAGATATTCTGGAGTGAGTTATATTAACGCCGCACAACTGCTGACGGATCTCGTCATTTTGAACCTCGGTCAAATGGCAACAACGCCAAATGTGTGTGATCCGGCACTCTCCTTACTGAACTACCTGATCAACCGGTGGACTTCGACAGATTCAACGCGCATCCCCTCCTCTGCACTGCGCAACTTTAGTGGCACCAGGGGGAGTGAGTGAATATTAACGTCCCACTGCTCAGCTACACGAGGGCTTTTGGGGACGGTCCGCGTAATTTTCAAACATGGTCAAGTGACGCGGAAGACACCTGAGCTGGCACCCCCTCTCCTAACTACCACACCAACGGGAAGTTGTTTGAGCTCTCGACAGATTTTACGTGCATCGCCCCCCTACACGGCGGGTCTTCAGTGGTACTGGGATCGAACTCATGACACGCTAGCAAAGATCCGATGCCTAGACCTCTTGGCTACCGCGGCCACTAGAACATGAGCTCAATGCACGTTGGCTACGACTTTGAGACTATCACTAGGCTACCTCTACCTTCAAATACTCTGGAACTTCAGCTGTTCAGTTTTGTAGTCGAAAAAGTTGCGCATGCGCATTTTCATCTCTTTGAGATAGCCCTTTCAATGACCATACTTTTTGTTGCAAAATTTTGCATGACCTTGTTTTGTTAATAAATCTACGCAATCTAACTTTTAAAAAATTTCTTGTAAACGTATCTTTCGCAATAAACACATTAAAAAGTAAGAATTTTGACTTTCTGTTATGAGATGTTACGTTGTGCACAATATATTCATTTTCATAAAAATGTTCCTCTTGTGTACAATGATCACACTATCAAACTATGCTCTCAGGTTAGGAAAGGGTTTATATGAATGCAATTCTGTATGAATCCACAAACTTTTAAATATCGAGTTAAAGGACTCTGAATAGTTTTTTTTCTTCATTATACAGTTCACCTAATTTTTATTGAAGTAACATACGCCCAACTGAAAAGGTTTTTGTTTCCTTAAATTTTTTTTTTCTTGATTTTTTCATTATTTTTAGCAACGAATTACTTCCTTTAACCATCTATGAAGAAAAAAAAGTACAAAAGAAAGCTTTATCAAACAAATGACCTCTTTCCCTCTCGAACTTCTTAAATAAATTTTTACTATTCTAACTATCTAGTTAAAAGGTACTTTCTTTTCACCCAGAACCCGAAAGTAGTCGTTTCTTTTTTGAATTTACGAATTTAATATCAGCTAGAAATTCCAACGACTGTCTCCAGACAACAAGATTTCTAATGGTATGTATTTCTGGTACATTAACAGGAAATCATCGGTGTTTTTATCCTTAATTCCGAAAAGTAATGTTAAATGCTTAAATACTCCACCATTGCGTCTTAAATGATATTTTTTTCCCCTTTTCATTAGGTATTGTAAAAGCATTCTTTAAGGTACAGTAGACCGGAAACATTTCAGATAAAACTGCGTTACCCATTTTTCCGACAACTTTTGATTGGTTGAGAAACTTTGCTCTTTTAAGTACATGCATGACTTTTAAACTTTAGTCCCAAGTGTCGAATACAAAACCTAATCTTGCATTCGCTCTCCTAGCATTCCCACTACGTAATTAAAGTGTTTCCAAGATCTCTACTAGATGCAAATTATAATATTAATACGTGATCATTTACGCAGTGAGACTCAAGAACCGTTAAATCCAAGTCTGTGAACATTTTTAACATTAAAACAAACAGTTAAATTTCTAAATCTAAACATCTTAAGACACATTAGTCACAATAATTATCCCTCGATATCCTGAATAAGCAGATCACATGCATTTGTATATTAATAGCATATCTAATTCCTTATATAAGAGAAAATAGCTTTATATAAAGCTTTATGTATATTAGAGGTGAAACGTCCGACTGATTAAACGATCCGACGTACTATTGAAAAAGCATCGCAAGCAGCTTATACTTTGCTTAGCGGAATTTCCAGGTAAAGCAAATTGAGGTAAAAGCAAGTAGGTTTATTTTCAACACTACTAAAGTTGACTTTCTCAAACAGTGCTCCTCTATTCTTCTATGGCCGTGGACCGGTTAGCGTTCGATTAATTTACCGATGCCCACGTAGGGGGGACGGCATTCATTGTTTATATTTTAGAATGTTTTGCTTTAATAATTTTAATTTAGTAGTATTTGAACAGGCCTTCAGAATAAAACGAAGTTACACTAAAAAATAATATAAAAGAATTTGCATGTAATGTAAATTGATTTCCGAGTGTAATGCGATTCCACAAACCCGAAAGAAATACACTACACTAAATAAAATAAAAATAAATGTTCGCGTTGGGTGGTCCGGTTCTGTTTGATCCCCGTACCGGTACTAGTTCACGGCACAGGGGTTGGGCACCCCTGCAGCAGAATACTTGACTTGACCAAATTATAGACAGCAACGAGCTCACAACCTTGAATACTCGAATTCCTTGGCCACAATGACATTTCATAATCCAGTTCAGAAAAAGGTTCTGTCTGTGTAATTTGGCGTCAATTTTTATTGAGTCTCCAAGGGTGAAAGAGAGCCTAAATACTTAGAGAAAAATACCCTAAAAATAAAACAAGTTTTAAAAATATTTAAAGATTCAGGATAATGAAAACCCAATTCACTACATATAAGCTCTGAATGTTTTAATATTAACATTTAATTATGATAGATATTAAAACATTTTTTAATATCTAGCATAATTAAATCAGAAACTGAGAAAGACTAAAAATGCAAAGTACTTTCGAAAGATGATAAATTATTCAAAACCTCATGATTTCGAACTTTTAACTGAACATATTTTCTAGAAAGTTTTTCCTAAAAAATTAAAGAAGAAACTTCTTTTTCTCACAATTCTCAGTTCATTCCTTAAAACAACTATCACTAATCTTTAGTAAAAATATTAGTTATAAAGATCAGATGATTTTTTAATGTGTTTTCATAACTTATTCATTCTTACCAAACCCAGGCTTGAAAGTTGATTAAAAAATGAGCAAATTTTTTTTATCTAAAGACTTTTGTCGCTTTTCCTTTCCCGCCGAACTAGAGAACATAATACTACTCTCAACTTGTGATTTTTATTCAGAGAGCACTCGATTTTTACTGAATATTAAATAACTCGGGAAATTTTAGGAAAAAGAACTGCATATGAAATTATTTTATGATCGATAAATGGAAAGGAAGGATTAATGTATATGCAAGGCCATAATGACCTTTTAAACAGTTGTATATCCTTTTTGAGAACAAATTATTTTCACCTAAATCATCACTGATTAAAATACTTAATATCAAACTATCCATGTTTTTCATGTTTACGTTTATTGCTACAGAAACATTTTCTTCAAACCCCAGCAATATCTTGATTTTATTCTTTAATAACGTCTGTTTCCAAAGAACGAGAGTTATTGATGACGCATCTTGGAATTTTACACTCCGGTAAAGTGACGAAAAGGACACCCGAGTTTGGACCTCTCCAAACTTCTAATACAACGCCAACGTGTGTATTATGAGCCTCAACATATTCAAAGTGCACTGTGATATTTTGGAAAATTGATGGGTAGCATGAGAATTAAGAGATTAAATAAATGATTTATTTACCTACAGATATTAATTACAGCCACGTTTCTCAAATTGTGGGGAGCGCCCCCTTAGGGGGCATGATATTACTTTCAGGGGTCCCGAACATATTAAAAAGTCGAAAAGAAAAGACTGTTCTTAAAAATATTAATTAACTAAAAGTAAACAAAATTCAAAAGTAAAATACACATTTACACTGATATAATACACTTATAAATATATCAGTACTGCACAATGTATTTTTAATTAATTTAACATACAATACTAAGTTGAGAATAAGTTACACAATGACATTATGGGCTTGTCACATAAAATCCTATACAAAAATTAACACTTCCGTTGATAATTTGCACAGTTTAAAATTAATCGTTTAACTGTCGATTAAAAGTGATGCGATGTGCTCTCAAGTGCCACGCTTGGCCTTGCGCATGTGATGTATGGGGAGGGAGGGGAGAAAAGGAATTAATAAGTAAATACTCTGAAATAAGTAAATATTTCGGAAAAACTCTAAGGGTCATTTTATTGCATTCTAAAGCCTTCGGAATACTTTTATGCACAGCAGTTCACAGAAAAGATCGTACTTCGGAAAGACGAATATATACGTCTGGGACAATTAACGCTTTGACTGAGCGAAACGTTTATGCACGCCGGGGACACTTAAGAGATTCAAGCCGTATTGTAGTTTTAGCGTTAAAGTACAGTATTATTGAATTCAATACATTACTATTGTATGGAGAGGGCGTGATGAAAATTATGATTGCATATTGGATCGCCAGAGGTGAAAGTTTGCGAAGCACTGAATTAGAATATGTACAGTTGGTGACAACTTATTCAAAGTATTGACTTTTTTCATTCTACAGAATATGTTGCTAGTGAAGGAGGAGGCAAACACAAACGTTCTTTCCAATGTTTCATTCAAAACGGACATTCATTCAACTCTGTTGCAGTGGGGGCGGTTGCACATCTCGACACTCAGGGTTCCGGCTCGCAGGAAATGTTTTTTTTTTCACGGGCATCGGTTGACAGTGCGATGTACACTGTAGAGACTCCACAATATTCCAGGGGGGGGGGGCAAGGATGGCTTGAAGCTGCTTTTGTGGCTGTGAGGGGAAAATGTTATAGCACCAGCCCCTTCTACACTGCGGTTCTTTAGAGGCATCAAAATTCGAATCTATGACTCGATATTCACTGCAGTCTGCGAATTCTTGATTATTATCGTTTGGCTTTTTCGGTCCCAACAGTGATATTGAAAACTTATCTCATGATTTTGAACAATTTTTAGTGACGAAGATGACACCTAAAATTGCACTTTATTGTCCCAAAAATTTTGACAACATATCAGAGAATTGTGATTTTTTCTCAAGTTCTCGATTATCACCACTCTACTAATGTGGCCAGTAACAGTTTAGGGAAAGTGAGTGAATGTTAACGTCTTACTGTTCACCTACACGAGGGCTTTTTGACGACGGACCGCGTCATTTTGAATCATGGTCAAGTGACGTGGACGTCACCTGAGCTGGTCCACTTCTTTCCTAACTACCCCACCACACTAATGGGAGGACGTTTGAGCTCTCGGCAGATTTAACATGCATCGCTCCCCTACACGGCAGGTCTTCAGTGGTACTGGGATCGAACTCATGATCCGATACCTTGACCACTTGGTTACCATGGCCACACAGTTTAGGGAAAAATTTAATGTGATATTACATATCCTACTCTGCTGAGTTCCTACCGTGGCAATTTATCGACTTTACGAATAATCGACATACATTATTTCGTTGTCAGTGAATGAGTGAAAGTGATATTTACGTCGCAATCTAAAGCAAGGCGCAAGTTATTGGCGATGGACCTTGTCATTTGGAACCTCGGTCAAGTGACAAGCATGATACCGAGCTGTCACTCAACCTTCAAACTACCACACCAACGGAAGGGCATTGAGTCTCGACAGATTTAAAATGCATCATCTCTTTCTACACCAGGGGTGGGCAGACTTTTCCAGGGTTCGGGCTACTTTTAATTTTTCAAGGTGTTGGGGTCCATCCAGAATCAGGGACATTCAAAAACAGGGGGGGGGGAGAGGCTCCACGGGTCCGGACCCTCCTTAATAGCCCATGACTTTTTCTCTGATCGATTATATTCCCATGTATATAGTACGCAAAATGTAATTAAGTATTTGTTATTAATAATTTATTAATTAATGCTAATTATTTATTCAATAATTTATTTCTTACTGTTCTTTGTTCGCGATAATCCACAAAATTAAAAAAAAATGTGTTTGTCAGCGTATTAGAATAGGATATAAAAATAGTAGATATTCGACACTGGACCACCGCACCACGTCTCCTTTGAAAAATTCTCGAGCGTTTCCACTGCCCAAGGTCATTGGTGTAGTAAGGTAAGGAAAAGGTCACAACCATACGTATTATAACTTAATAACAGATACGCGGAATATGTACTTACCTACTTAAATAAAACGAAAAACTCACATTTTTGAAACCGCGTTTAAAGTAAAATGCAAAGTAAAAACATAATAAAAGCCACAAATATAATAATATCCAAGGATGGATTTTTTTATCAAAAAATTCAAAATACATTAAAAAATAAAACATTTTCATCTTAAATTAGTTCTTGTAATTATAGTCAATAGAAGATTTAGTCTGTGTACTGTCAGCCAATCTTTAATATTTCCGTATACAATTGCTAACAGTTAATTTTCAGGTGGTCACTCCAAATGGTCTTGGCGGTCGATCGACGTAGTGCCCACCCCGGCTCTACACAATGGGTCTTCAGTGGTACTAGGAGACGAACCCGCGAAAATTTAGCTCAAAATTGTTTAAAATTATCAAGAGGGAAAAAAAACGAATGCGTTCATCTTACCACAATTTTATGATTTTTAGTACACTATTGGACATTTTTAAAGCAAAAGAAAAAGAAGCCATCGAGGTATATCCAACCACAATAAACTAAATCAAATCTTACCAACCAACGTGAAGGAATGATCGTTAACGTCGCACTATAAGGCTACACGATAGTTATTTGCGTCAGATCTAATCATGGACAGATATGGTCTTTCATCCTTGTCCATGGTCAAGGGACAATAATGAAAACAGAGCTGGTGCCCTCTTTCTATAAATTATACTACACTACGCCAACAGGAGAACTTTGAGTCACGACAGATTTAACCTGCATTACACTTTGTACGTGTGCTACAAAGATCAGCTAGTGACTACGACCACAAGGCTACAACAGTCACACCAAACATTGTATACAACAAATGATATAGTTTGATTTAAAAAAAGTTTTCAACACAGTAGTGTTCTTAAAAATTAATTTTTTTTTACTTACCGAAACATATCTAGATCAATATTTCATTACGTTTTATTCTATACCCGTATAATTTAGCATTTATACTGCAAAAGGCATGAATCCTTACCTATCATAATTATTTCCCTATTCTTTGTGTATCCTCTTTCGATTAAAAGAAGAAAGTATTTGCAAGAAAGTAATCATTATTCACCGTTTCATGGTGCTTAAATAGCTAAAAACGAAGCAAAAAATTCATTTCGAAGCGCTTATAATCATAAGAAAAAATGTATTTTCATCACCTTCATTGCTAAGGAAGAAACAAAAAGTTTTTAAAAAACCCATCGCACAAATTTGGTAGGATTAAAATTTCTCTTATGTTAAATGATCCGAAATGGCTCTCATCTGCTCAACGACAGTTTGAACATTTCTGCGTCGTTCCATTCCTTTCCGTCTTCAGCTAATTGCACTTCGTCTGCTTTTGAAGACCAATTAACTTTGTGTCCTTACAGACTCTGCCTTGACGTTGATATTTCTCAACGAATGAGGGAAATGTATGGTAGATGGATTGTCTCAGGATTTAGTTTAAATTGATGCACTCTTTCCGTTTCAGCTTTAGCAGACTAAAGGGTTGTAATGACTTCTATTCAGATTATTTCCCTCGTTGATTTATATGTTTTAAATTGCAGATTCATGTAACCCATTCAAATTGTTATTTTATTTACGTTTTCACAAGTACGTAATTTACACAAGTAAAGTAAATCTTTTCTCTGCATTTTTGCTCGTTTTAATAGCGCAATGCATTATTGATTTTAGTATTGTTTGGAAAAAAAATGATAGTATTTAATCAGTTTTGCTTGAATTTTACACCATTATGTTCTATTATACGCGCATTTAATAACTTCTTGATAGCAAGTATTACGATCCGTTATAAAATCTATGCATACAGGGAGTCCCAAGAATGTTGGGACAAACAATAACGGGAGGTAGAGGACTAGAATTCAGATTTGAATAAGAATCCATGGTCTGAAGCGCCTTCTCTCAGTGCTATTTGGAGATCTTCACATAAGCATTGGATTAAACAAACACGTATTACTGCAGTCATTTGAACTGTCTTTACCCGCAGAGGAGAATGGGGCAGTTTTACGTACTGCACCTGATTGACGGACAGACAGAAGGAAATGCACAAGCAGCAGAAAGATTGCATCGCGAAAAGTACTCGCAGCGAGATGCACCGGCCTGCTGGATGTTGGCTATCTGCATCACAATTTGGGAAAATGGTATAAATGTAATGGTTCGCCTTACATGATGAACACTACTCAGGATCCTCCTACGGCATCACTGACGGCTCGTACGCTGGTACTTTGAGTCCTTCGAACGGTATCCAACACATTTTGTTCTATCCTGGAAGTTCGAGTAAGTTATGGTTTACTGTCACTATGCCTTTTACCTCGTAATGATCTATATTCATAGAAATTGTGTTACAAATGAGTAAACGTCCGGCAGTCTGTTGCATCCCTCTGTGGATATCTTTCGCATTATTATATGTTGCTCGTGCATTTCCATCAGCCAATCCGGGAATCAGGCGCATATTTACCAGATACATTTTCGTAAAAACGTTCAAAACTCCTCTGCGAGTGATGTCAGCTCAAATAACTGCGGAAATGTAGGTTTCTTTTCTCGAAAGCACTTGTGAAACCCACCACTTAGCTCCAAATCAATAGTAGCCAACCAATGCTTTCTATGCAAATATATATCCTTGTGATGCCCCCTACCTCCCCATAAAGTTTGTTCAGACAGTCCCAGAACACCCCATGTATGAAAAAAACGACTGACTCATTCTTCACAATATCTCAGGAACTATTAGAGCTAAAGACTTGAAATTTCATAAGGATACTTCTTTCATGGGGTAGAGATCCACTACAAAAAGGGGGTTTGCGATAATTGAATCCTATGGGCTCTGCGGGAAGTCAGATAAATAAAAAAAATTGGCGTTTTCGAAATAATAGACTTCCAGGAATGAAATTTTGTATCCATGTTTCTTTTATTGAGTTGAATTTCGATAAGAACAGATCTTAACGAAATAAACTCTTAAGGGACGTTACGGGGCATATGGACAGTAAAAGTTCTGTTCGTATTGTGTCTTTGTCGCCTTTGGCGACGGAACTCTCACCAAATTGGCTACCCTTGTAATGTCTCAAAAAGAGCACTTTCACAGTAAAGCTTTTTAGACGAACAGTCCGCATTATTTCTTCGAACCAGCCTTCTAACAAGTTTCTTTTTTCAACTTCCAAACCTATCAGACTTAGACTTGAAATTTGGCAAGCATATTTATTAGGAAGAGATCCACTAAATGAGTTTTGTGGAAATCCACTACAGGTCCTACTGCAAAACGATACACAACGATCTGAGGTATCGAAACTCTGTCTCATTCAACCTGAAAGTGCTAGAAAACAATATCCAGCAGGTGTTGCAATTCGTGATTGACCTGGAACATGTATTCTATACACATATGTGGGACAGCGTCTAGGGGAAGGTTCGATTTTTAATGTTAAAAATAAGCACGCAGAGTTAAAATAACCTAATTTATTAAAAACAACTAAAACATTTACTATCTACAAGGGGTTTTAAATAATTCGAGATAGCACCATACCAATTCCGAAAACACGTACTCTTTCTCAAACAACGGAGAGACCGATTTCCTCTGACCTGCATTCGTTCAAGCTTTGGTGCAACTCCCAGTTTCTTTTCTGCCACCTCATAAATACATGATATCACCGTATCGCGCAGCTAAAACTCACGTGGTTTCTATTAGTGGTGCCATCTCTTACAATAAAAATCAAAAGAAGTAAAAGAAAACTTGCATTTCTTTCCTACGAGTTGTCTTTAAATTTCAATTGATCTGGGAGCCAATTTGAGTGAATATTAACGTCCCACTGTTCAGCTACACGAGGGCTTTTGGGGACGGTCCGCGTCATTTTGAACCATGGTTAAGTGACGCGGACGACACCTGAGCTGGCACCTCCCTCTCCTAACTACCACACCACACCAACGGGAGGACGTTTGAGCTCTCGACAGATGTAACGTGCATCGTGCCCCTACACGGCGGGTCTTCAGTGGTACTGGGATCGAACTCATGACACGCTAGCCACGATCCGATACCCTAACCACTTGACTACCGCGGCCACTAGATGCTCTAGCAGCGTTAGCTTATGGCACCCCCTATTCTACCCATCCCAATGCCTGCCACTACATGAGTAGAGTAAATAATTTCTCCAAGACATTTCTAGGCTCTGCTGGACACCAACAACTATTGAAAATGAGCACTCATACACGTAATGTACCAATCTAGCTTAATTTTTTCTGTCTTAATATCCGTGTTTTCTTTTGAAATAAAATGGATGACTCTTAGTTTTTACATAGAAGTTTTCTTAAATTACAATATTACCATTCATGTAAACAATGAAATGTATTGTTGTTGCCATGTTTTAATGGTGAGCTTCAAGAATGCGGTGTATCTTAACCTTTGGAGGCTAGTGTATACAAGTCTCTTAAATATGGATGGATATTGATTCCTTGTCGGACAAAACACAATGCATAATCGAATCTTTTGAAGGCAGTGTGAACGGAGACTGTATTATATAATCGAAATTCAAACTAGGCTTTGTTTACAGCCAAGTTGTTTTGATTCAAAATTCGAAAGTGAGAGTTATATTAACGTTGCACAATAAAGCAACACGACGACTATTGCCGACGGACCTCGTTATTTTGAACCTCGGTCACGTGATGGGGACAACACAAAGAATCGACATTTGTAAAAAGATAAGACCTAAACCCTATCCTTGTACATAAATTTGATCTATGACCCAAGAAAAAAAAAGACTTCAGTCGATGAATTGAAGATATGAACTAAGAAAATTTTTTTTTTTTTTTGAAGAACAATGATGAAACAGAAAAGGTAGATAAAACTGAAATCGAATCGAGAAAGAAGGATTCAGGATTTTCGATGGAATGACATTTAGTCCATTTTCAAACTAAAACTTATGTTTGAATTTATACATAAGGAATTAAATAAAAAATCTCTCTTGCATATCTCATAACCTATTTATCGAACAAGATTCTTCCGCGATTTTAAATTAGCATCTTAAAGTATACAAATGTTTCCTCGTTTAGTTATTAATTGCGTTTAACGGGTTGAAAAACGGCCCTACAACTTTTGTAATAAATGTTAAACAACTGTACATCACGCGGTTTTTTTCACTTTCTTCCGTAATTTATTTGAACTAATTACTGCGGTTGGGGGGAAAAAGTGGAAATGCAATGAGGCATTATCTCGGCCCCTTATAAGATACTTCTATTGGTCCCCCCACTTTATCTCTAGACAAAACATAAGAATAATATAAAACAAACTATCCAACAAAATGCAATTCTTATTCAGTGCTCTTTCATTCAAAACATTGAACTTCTTTCCAGCGATTTCAATATTAAGAATGGTGGAAAGGGAAACAGAAATCTAGTTTTTACGAAATCAAAAAGATTCTATAAAACCTTAAAAGAGGTTAGAAAGAGATCTACTTACCATTTTTTCTCTCCTAACATAGAATGGTGTGTGGAGATTTGGGATTGTTGAGATAAGGTGGTTTTGTTAACTTCGCCTTTCAATAAATAGTTCAATTCAAAAGTAGATTAGCTTACATTTCCACTCGCATATTTTAATTCGATGTACCACAACAATTATACAAATTTCTACGAGCATACGACATACAGTAAACAAAAATCTAAAATACATTTATGTGCCTAAATTACAGCAGTGAATTCGAATACATTTTTTCTACTACTACAAAATGAAAATAAACATGCGGTTCCACGCGCGCATGGAACGGAGATTCTAGGCATTGTTCACAAAAGAGTGTTGCCAGACACAGCACCTCATTTTTTTTATCTTGAATTTTCATTCAAGCAAAATATGTAGCCATGATGGCCTAGTGGTCAAGGTCACGTTCTAGAGAATGGAGTGTCATCTCTTCGTGCCTGGCGTCGTTCAAGATCCCCATGAAGAAGAAATCTTTGTACGTTAAATCTGTTGAAGCTCAAACTTCCTCCCGTCGGTGTGGTGAGGAAATTAGGAAAGATGAATCCTACCTCAGGTGTCATCCTCGATACTTTATCATGGCTCAGAATTACGAGAGCCGTTGCCAAATACCCTCATTTAGCTGAATAGGGGGACGTTAATATTCACGCATTCATTCAAGTAATAAATACCTTTAGAAAGTTTCGTTTTGGAAAAGGTATGAAATGTCTTTAAAACGTGATGCATTAAAAACAAATAAGATTTTTAGGACGAAAACATAAAAATTGATTAAATTATCCCATTTAAGTAAGCCTTTAAGAAATAGTTCTTCGCTCACGTATGAATTGTGAATTACTTATTAATTTACTTAAATGAGAGCTAGTGTGAGAGAAAACTAATGTCGCCTGTTCAGCTACATGGTGGCTTTTGGTGACGAACCTCGTCATTTTGAACCATGGTCAAGCGACGAGGACGACTCCTTAGCTTGTACCACCTCTCCTAACTACACCACCCCACCAACGGGAGGATATTTGAACCTCGACAGATTTAACGTGCATCGCTCCGCTGCAGGCGGGCCTTCACTGGTACTGGGCTCGAACTCATGACACGTCAGCAACGATTCCGTTACGTTGGCCACTAGGCTATCACGGCCTCCTATATTAACGTCGCTCTGGAAAGCAATACGAGGGCTAATGGCCTCTCAACCTCGGTCAAATGACGAGGACGACAGCTGGGCTGGTACCCCACTTCCTCACCACAACAACATTGAGTCTTGACAGATTTAACGTGAATCGGCCTCATCTGCACGGTGGGTCTTCAGTGGCACTAGGACACGAACTCGTGACCCACTGCCTATGATTTTGTGATCATAATTACTAGGCTTAATTTAATGAATTAATATAATCAATCTACTCGCCCATCTACAGCGTTTCAAAGAAATATATAGAATGTCTCTTTTCCGTACAATCGACATTACCTTGTTTCAAGAAAAGCAGAATATTTTCCAACTTCAAGCTTTTACACTTAAAAGGAATTTCTTTGCTTTAGCTTCGTCCACTTTCCTGATCATTAGTTACCCCAACAGAAGTTAACTTCTTCATTTTTTTAAGCTCCTGGGAGAGATGGGTGCGGGAAAATTTCCCTCAAAAAAGAAAAATCGCGGAAGTTTTATTTTACAAACTTCTGGGAAAACGATAAAACTTTTCAGAATAAGACGGAACAATTTGAAAAAATAAAAGTTCCTACCGTGAAGTACGAATAAGTCTTTGAAAAAGAGAACTGTTTTCGAATCTTTCTTTTCTTTTGCTTAACTGGGTGTAATTCAGGATGTTATACTTGACAGCACCATTTTTGAAGCTTTGAGCAGGATGCATGATATAAAATTTATGGCCAACTGCTAGTGGAAATAACTTTGATATTACTTCAAAGTATGGAATCATTGTTGATAGAATGGTGATAAAGTGGTCTCAGGTGAATCATTTTTAAGTGGAACGTACTTTTGTTCTGAAAGTTTTTTTTATTTTCATTAATAATTTGTCTACAAGTTGTAAACTAAGTTGCAAAAGCAGCGTTCATTATTTATATTTGGGGTATAAATTAGAAAAAACTTCTTGAAAATTATACAAATATTTCAGAAGGAAAATTTCGACTTTCACTTTAACACAAAAACTTATTTGAAGTAGAAGGATCCTATTTTGAAAATCCACTCCCACCCCAGTAAATCCCTCGCTCGGTAGAGAGGATTTGGAACGTTCTCTGGCCATTTATCTCAACCATGGCGGACAATTAGTTATGATCTCGAACTCGTGCAAGGTGTTCCTCGTACAACACGGTACTTGTAAAACACCGTTTCGATGTTACAAGGTACAAAATTTGAATTTAGTATTCCACGATTTTGATATTAGAATTTTACCTATCATATTTATTCAATTTTAAATGATCTGCAAAACGGAATAACTTCAGCTAAAAATAAGAAATTTATGTTGAAAAAGATCCTTTAGTAGCACGTAGTGGAAAATTTAAAAGATAATTGCAAAGTTCTTTTGATCCTTTTAGAGAAATTCTCTAAGAACTGCAAGATCGAAAGAGGCAGGTAATTGTAACTTTTGAAAGATGGAGAAATAACGACTGAAGAGGAGTTTCAACCAACTTTGAGGAAAAATAATTAAATTATCTGTAATTTTTGATGAAAATAATTTTGGGATCCTAATAAGCTGTTTCTATTGATTTTATAACAATAATTCGTATTTAAAAAAATATTTTTGCTGCATTTTTAATTTTTGTGTTTTATATTTGTGTGTGTGTTTAAAATCTTGAAGAGAGCTTATTATTTTGTTTTTTTTGGAAGGAAATATCAGCTATTATAAAATCTTGCACCTTAAAACTTGATTTCCATATAACATGGTACGCATTGCCTTGATTTATATTATTTCAAAGTTTCGTCTAACACGGTTTCAATACAACACGGTACATATTTTGCCCTGATTTATATTATTTACACGCATAATTAATTTAATAAATAAATAATTAAAATAAACAAATAAAAAGTCTCGTATAACACGGTTTTGATATAGCACAGAACGAATAAGCCCTTTTTATGCAAAGGACACATGCACTTGTTTCATCGGTGTACTTCTCAGAGTTCTGGTTCACTCAAAACCTACCATTAAGAGTGCGTGTGCTTATTAACGACACACATTAAACAACGCGAAGAGCTATTCGATGGATCTAGGGATTGCAGTACCGGTATTTTGAGCCATTTGTGCAATTTTGTAATACCGGTATTCACAAGTTTAAATACCAGTTTTTCAGTATTTACTAGAAATTTTCAAATTGTCTCCTCTATATGTTCCATAATTGCCAACCTAGCAAAATATTATACGTTTTTGTTTTTATGTCTCCGTAATGGGCGAAACTAATTAGAGTTTTGATATAAAGTTGCATCGTACAATCAAGAGAAGTGATAAAATATGTAAATTATCCAAGAAGGGGACCCCAAAACTAATATATATTACAGCTCAGAGCGATAATGCACACGTGCAAGATTCGCAGTCTGATATTCGTATCTATGTCAACAAGTTTGTAGTTGTGAAGAAAGTGTGCAGTATTTCGATATTTTTTACATGGAGAGTTTGTGATTCCCATTGTGTATTTGCATATTATACTTGTATTTACATACCATCATAATTTTAAAAATAAAAAAGAAGAAAAGAGTGTAACCAATTCAAGTTTAATCAAGTTTATAGTCAATTTTCTTAAAATTTCTTACCCACAAACCTTCTCCACATTCAGAAGGATTCGGTAAAATTGTCGAAGATGATGATGGCACTAATGCCTATAGTGAAAAGGAATTGTCTCTTGAACAAAAATTAGAATTAGCGATAAGTAAAAAAATTTCAACAAACCAAAATGCATTACAGAAATCAGCTATATCCAAAACCATCCGACGAGAAATCGATTTATTTGAAGATGAGAGATTTAGAGGTAAATACTTGGAAAAAGTCTATCGTGTATTGCTAACAATATTACCAACCAGCGTAGATGCCAAAAGAGCGTTTTCGGCCGCTGGTAGTTTGTGCACATAATTACGTTCTAGGCTTAATGACAGTACAATTGATGGATTATGATTTTAATATCACATTTCAAAAATTTGTAATAGTACCACAGACTGAATAGTGATATTTACACTTTTTTTGTGATTTAAATAAATAAGATGTTCTTTACTTTTTTGTGATTCTTTATGTATTTTTATAATTTAAAAGTTACGAATTAATTTTTTGTGATATTTACACTTTCTAATAAAAAAAAGAAACCTGTATTTTCTTTCTTTTCCTAACATTTCTACTACCGGTATTAAAACCGGTATGCCAGTATTAAGATCTAAAAAATACCGAATACCGGTATTGAACTTTTGGTCCGATATTGCACTTCCTAGATGGATCTCGTAATTCTGATCCTCGGTCAAGTGACGAAGACGGGATCTGAACTGGTATCCCCTCACCATATTACAACATCACGCCAAAGGAAAACCTAGCAATAGCCCAGGGGCTGTAATCACAAGTTCTTGGGTAGATAGTCATGAGTTCGAGCACTAGTGCTAGTAAAGATTCGAAGTGTTGAGGGGCTGATGCCCGTTCAACCTGTCGCTAGGATCAAAATCCTTTCATTGGTATGGTGCAGTTGTTTGGCGAGGGGATTCCGGCTCAGGTGTCATACTCGTCATTTAAACAAGGCTCAATTTTACGATGACCGTCTCCAATAAACTCTGCGTTGCGTTATAGTGCGACCTTATAAAGCATTCGTTTACACGTCCTCTACACGACAGGTCTTAATTAGCACTATGACTCGAGCTCATTAAAAGCGAGTTAGAATCTCGGCAACAACTACAAGTTACACTGCCATCACGCCAGTGTTGGAGGACTTGATGCAAGAGAGAGAGAGAGAGAGTTGAACCATTTAATCTCAAAGTGCTCTTGTTGGCGTGGTGTGGAAATTTGGAGAGTAGGGAGCCAAATTAGTTTTATCTTGCTCTCATGACTATAATATATATTTACGATGTTTTACATTGCGTCGAAAAACTAACAAATAATATTCAAATTAGTCACTAGGGGCAGACAAAAGGTTTCGGATAAGTCGTGATCATTAATCTAGTATTTTTTTAAGCCCCAACTTCTGAAAGGTTTATTTTTTACCAAAGCATCGTATCCTAGATCAGTAGTCCGGAACGTCAACTCCTAAATAATTTGACACAGCCAAAGCTCCATCCATTGATTTTTTTTGGTGTGAAAATGGCACAATAAAAAAAGTCCGTAAGCCTTTGGATTGCATCTAAATTGAAGTCCTGGAAGAAGAATTTCAAAAAGCAGAACTGTTATCTGCAAAGAATTTACGAAGAAATGGAAATTTTATTTTCTCAACAATACATTCAAATATTCGAAACTCTCTCCAGAGTATTTAAGTAATACTCTATTGTTGTCATAAAATCAATCGAAATGCGAAACTTAACATAAAACTTTCGGAAAGTAGAATGTGAGTCATATACTCTCATACCAAAATGAGAATGAGCTTAAAGCATGAAGTTGTGTAGCTCTACAAATGATTATTTACCTTTTTCTGTGCAAAGTGTCTTCAAAACTTTTCGTAGTTTCATATTTAAAAAAAGTTTTTCAAAAAAGGGATATTAATCGAGATGCATAAAAAAGTGCTGATAAATAAAAAAAACTAAAAAAAAATTTTTTAATACATCTTAAGATGTTGCATATATATTTGGAACAAGTTCTTTTATGCATGTAATTCAAAGTTTCAAAGGGCAAAAGAAGTTAAGAAACATATTTAAAATTCCAACAAGAAAACAAACAAAAAATTTCAGTATTCTACAAAAAGCGGAAATATTGTATATATACATACAAATTGGAAAAGTAATATAAATATTTTTAAACGCCCATCCATGTTTTGCTTTAAATTATTTATTTAATCCTTAACAAACTATATTATGTGATTTCATAGAGACCACTTGCATATATATCCATTATAAACTTTAGTCACATCAACCATTTATTTATTAAGAAAATGAAGTAAAAAATGTTTGTTACATCGCATTCAGAAGTTACATGAAGGCTATTGGCGATGGATGACTTCATTTTGAAAGGTCATCGTAGCTTAGTGGTCAAGATAATGGACTCATGACCGGAGTGTCATGAGTTCGAGCATAGTATCGCTGTAGACCCGCCGTGTAGGGAGAAGATGAGGTCTGTTCCCAAAAGTTCGGCAGAAGATAAATAGTGCGACGTTAATATTCACTCACTCGTTATTTTAAACCAAGGTCAAGTGACGAGGACCACTCATGAGCTACTCTCCAAAATTCTGCACAATGTCAACTTTAGAAATTTGAACTGCGACAGATTAAAGAGACACAGCCTATTACACTGATAGTCTTTAATTGCAGTGGTGTAATTAAGAATATTAAGACCCACCTGCAAAGTCAGGTTTGGGGTCCCAAGCTGGATTTTGTTGTTGTTGTTGCTAATTCCACCTGTCTGACATTGTCAGATCGAGGCCCACGAAATTCATCATGGCATCTGGCTATATTGTACGCCTGTAGTTAGCCGTTGCTTTGAGCACCATGCAGTTGACAGTACGATTTGGCTCGGTTTCACCCCAATTTTGAGGGAGAACACCCTGGGAGTGGTCAGGGGTTTCCCACCTCTCTTCCCCTTTCCACCAACCATACGAGAGGACTTGCGGCTCGAAGGCTATTTAGAGTACCCCCATGCCACGAAGGCACTATACATTTACAAACATCCATGTCTTCTCCGGGATTCGAACCCAGGCCCTGCGGCACAGCAGCAAGCGTCGCTAACCACTATACCGGATCTGCGACAAGCTGAATCTTACAAAGGATTACTTACAATGGTGACCAAAAGTTAAGCATAATTGATAATTATGTGAATAAAGAGGGCACTGTAAATCAGAATGGCGGGAAACGTGATATGCGAGTATAAAATGGTTATAAAATAAAGAAGCAAATCAAAAGAATGATAAAAATTAATTTTATTATCCAAAGGTAGAAGTTTGAAAGAAAACTGAGCATAGCAAGGATTCACACTTTAAAGAAAAAGTGAAAGAAAACATTTAATAAAATACTGATGCTGCATTTTAATAAGACGTGTGGTCACCTCTGACAGCCAGGCACGCTGCACAGCGATTTACCAAACTTGCTATGAGATGATGAATGAGTTGTGGGTTCAAACGGTTCCAAGCTTTTTGGAGAGCTCTCTTCAGTTTTGTAGTGGAGCTTGATGGGTGCGAAAGGGCTGCAATTTGTCTCCCGAGCACATCCCATACATGCTGGATAGGATTTAAATCAAGGGAGTTCGCAGGTCACGACATGCGCTGGATGTTTTCCGTTTAAAGGAAGTCATCAATCAGCACCACTCGGTGAGATGGCGCATTTCATCCATGAATATGAAGTCAGGACCGACAGCACCTCGAAACAAGTGAACATAAGGCTCAAGAACTTCGTCTCTGTATCTTTGAGCAGTAACAGACCCCGTGACAAAGAAATGCAAGTCTGTGCGGCCGTCCATCGTGATGCCTGCCCATATCATTACTCTCCTTGATGGGAAATGATGTCTTTCCGTTATGTTTCTTGGTTCAAAACGTGTTCCACGTTCTCTCCATATCGTTACTCATTGAGAATCATTACTCAGACTAAACTGGGATTCGTCACTGAACATCACATTGGCCCACTCTCCCACACTCCAATGTTGATGTTTCAAATTCTAGTTCAAAAGAGCGCGTTTATGGGCAGACGTGAGGGGAATGCAAACTGCTGGTCTTCTGGCATACAGGCCAGCATGATTGAGTCTTTCGAAATTCGTATTCCTGTGGTGACTGTGAGTGCCGTACCCAGTGCTCTGGCAGTACTGCCCCTCTGACGTCGCGCACTTATTACTAGATATCGGTCTTGGAGAGGGGTTGTGACTCTTGGTCGACCCGATACTGGTTGTCGGGTAACATCTCCCGTTCCTTGAAAACTCTGCCACAGTCTTGAGATCACAGACTGATCCACATTCAGAATTCGAGACATTTCGGTTTGTGATCGTGAGGATTCCAGCATTCCAACGATTCTTCCTTTCGTAAGCATGTCCAATTGGCGACTTTGTGCCATCATTCACCTTGTTCGATGGTTAACAACGTTCCTTCGCGCAGCAGTTGCACAAAACTTGTCTGAACTGCCTATGCTGCGTGAATCAGTTTCTCCGCGTTCCGACATGCACCGGTGTTTCGCGCAGGACGTAGTCGACTGAAAAGTTTTGCATAAACCCAATGTTTCTTCTTCACCCAATTAATATACGCAAGAAATTTGGAATATTTTACGAATATTTAATCCATGTTTTTCGCATTTTACGATTTATGCTTAACTTTTGGACACCAGTGCAGTTGCGTGATTTTGGCTTTGGGCCTCTTAAAACCCTGACCCGCTGCAGCATAGGGGGTCGTGGGAGTATACGTTCTGCTACTCTTTAACAGAGAGAGTAACGGGACTCAAATTCATGACTCCACAGGTACATTGCCACCTACGCAATTTCTGACTTTGACCACTCAGATACCCACTTTTCCTAAGAGATATATACGGATCTACGGAACCTTTAATTTTGGTAAAAAAAGTGTATTTTTAGACATTTTTTGTCAGCCATTTGCAAGTGATATTAATCTTAACTTTTGGATGGTTAAAATGTAACTATTATTCCAAAAGAAGAGGGGAAAAGTTACACATAAATCCTTCAAAATCCGTTTCAAAATACGAATGTTTGAGTGAGTGAATATTAATGCTGACTGTTCAGCTGCACGAGCGCTTTTGGCAACGAACCACGTAATTTTGAACCATGGTCAAGTGACGTGGAAGACACCTGAGCTGGTACCCCTTCTCCTAACTACCACACTAACGGGAGAACGTTTGAGCTCACGACAGATTTAACGTGCATTGCTCCGCTTCACGGCGGAACTTTAGTGGCACTGGGCTCAAACTCATAACATTCTAGCCATGATCCGATGCCTTGACCAGTTGGCCTATACGAAAGTCCGAATGGGACGTTAGATTTATGTTTACACATATAAGAATCTCTGAATGCTATAAACATCCTACAGAGAAGTTTACCTCAAGAGCATGGAAGATAGTTCGGTGATAACTTTCCATGAACGAATTTATTTTCACGTTAATTTTCCAAACAAAAAAAATGGCGTAATGAGTGAATGATTTAATATTAAAGTAGCCCTACTGAGCTACACGAGGGCTTTCGGATACCGATCTCGTCATTTTGAACCATGGCCAAGCGATGAGGACGACACCTGATAAAAAGTATAAATAGCAAAGCATATTGTACCAGATAACAAATTTAAAAAAAAACTGTTAGCTTAAGATAGAGTTATCGGAAATAAAACTATTATCGTTGATGTTTTACCTTACACACAAACCACCTAACAAGTAAAATATTCCTGTCCATAATTTCCCAGAAGTATCCTAAGAGCATCGAACACAAACACAGAACACAAAACAAGCTACTGGCACCGTATCCAATTTGAAAATATTTGAAAATTTTAATTTTCGAAGAAACAACTTAAAATCAAAATGTTTACCTGTTAAGTAACAATATAACAACCACTATGAAATGACCTCTTTTTCAAAACGAAATAAATAATGGAATTATAACTGCAACATCAAGACTCGAGTGTATTGTGAACTTATCACCCTCGAATAAACTATTAAACTTTTTGTCGCAAAAATTCAGAGCAATGTCATATCTAACTAGTATTGATATATATAATGTGAATTTTTCCTATTTTTTCTTCAAAAAGATAACTCATGTAAGTCTTTTTTCCAGTCCATTTCAAACTGAAAGTTTCATCTAATCTAACCCATCCAATCAAAAGAAAGTTTCCAATTCCAATAGACGCGTCTAAATGATTTGCTGATGAGGGTAAACATTTCTTTTGAACTTGCGAAAACATGCATCGATATAAAATAAGTATTATCACTTCTAGCTGTTGGCATATATGTGTGCACAAGTATTTGACCATTTCAGAAATAACCTTTCTCTGACAAAATTTTTGTATTAATAAAGTATAAAAATCACACAAATACACATAAGAGATGTTCACTAGATCCCTTTGGGTCTAGTGAATAAAGTTTTTCTGTTCATTTGGAGAAGAACACATTACTGTAGATATTTTGTCTCGATGTTTTAAACGAAACTTTAAATGTGGGAGACACGACAAGATTATTGAAAAACTAAAAAATATTATACGTATGAAACATATTGTAAATATGTTTATCAGAAATACGCTACCGGGATGAAATATTGCTTAGGAAAATATGCTGGATGGGAGATTCCCATGTTTTTTATCCCATGCATTAGACATTTAAATTTAGGCAATTTTGTAATGCGATTGATTGGGTTTGTAAGCCACTTAAATGCCTATTAAAAGTTACGCAGTTCGCTCCCCACCTTTTTTCACATAAGTTTAAGTATGCGGAGTATTTTTTTTTTATTGAGAACATTTATAAAACTCATGCACCACACAATGCATCACATGGGGGCTTACAAAACAAGGAAAAAATTACGACAAAAACATCCATGCCTTCTCCGGGATTCGAAACCAGACTATACGGTGCCGCAGTCAGCGTCACTGACTACTATACCGGATGGGTGGTATGCGGTGAATTGGGCAAAAAGAAAACGCATAAATAAGCAAATTTTTCTCTGAAGTATGTAAATCTTTCGCTTACACTGTCAATGTCATTTTCTTGCATTCCAAACCTTCGAAATATTTTTACTAATAACAGTGCAAAGAAAAGAATCGTATTTCAGAAAGACACACACACGCACGCATACACACACATGTATATATACATAAACGCCAGGGACAGTTAATGCGACAATTGAGCCAGACGTATATAAGCGCCAGGGGCAGTTGATGCGACAGTTGAGCCGGACGTATATAAGGGCCAGGGACAGTTGATGCGACAGTTGAGCCAGACATATATAAGGGCCAGGGGCAGTTGATGCGACAGTTGAGCCAGACGTATATAAGCGCCGGTGGCAGTTAAGGGGTTAATATCATATTACAAAGCAACACAAGGGATATTGGCAACGAACCTCGTAATTTTGAACCATGGTCAAGTGGCAAGAACGCCACCTCACTGGCACTGAACTGCCCAAACTTCCGTATTGCGACAACTTAGGACTTCGATCCCTTGCGGATTTAACCTGCATCAGCTCCTCTACACGGTGGGTCTTCAGTGGCACAAGGATTTTACAAAAACATCGCCAACTCTGAGAATATATGACCATAAAAACTCCAAAACCATAGCCACTTTTCCAAATGAGATTTCAAGTATATGTATTTGTGTATAACACAACTTTGCAAGCTTAATATAATCTTACAATTATATATATATATATATATAGTTATGATAGTATAAAGTGTCTTAGCCACAGTAGTACTAAAGCAAACTCCTGGCCTTAGGAACCAGAATTGCAGGTTTAAACAATGTTTTGCAGCCAACCAACCTTCACCTGTACTTTCCAATACTCTGGGCCATAGGTAAAGTAAGATAAATCTGTAGAAGTTTAACTATTATTACAAATAAAACCTTAATCTATTAATAAAACGATAGTATTATAGCCTATAATCATTACTAGAATATTTTAAAAGCAAAGCTAGAACAATTAGATAAAATCTTACCACGTGAGTACAGCTAAAACAATTAGATAAAATTTTACCACGTGACTACACCAGTTGTGTAGAGAAGCTGATGCATGTTACATCTGTCGAGACTCAAAGTTCTCCCGTTAGCATGGTGGGGAAGTTTGGAAAGCGGAAGACAGCTCAGATGTCGGTCTCACCACTTGATCATGGATCAGATATAAGACACCCATTCCCAAAAACCCTTATTTTGCTTTATAGTGCACCGGTTTTTAACAAAATACAGATAATATTTTCTTGGTGATGTTTAAATGCGCGCATTAACACCAATACCAGAAGTATGATTTCTTCACTAAAGGAATACAAAAAATGGCTCCAAAGTACGGAAAATGTTGTAACTCCGGGGTTTTTAAAAGTTCAAAATTAATGCATCTGTTTCAATGAATGCTTTCGGGAAACTAAGTTTTGTTACTGTGTAGTGCTTGGGGGAGCTAATTTTTTGAATGTTCCTTACATGTATACATTAAACTTCAGATGAGAAGTGTTGATATAAGGGTCACAGCAGAAGAGTTATTTAAGCTCAATTAAAGAATCATACTAATACATTGAAAATGGTGGAAGCCTTGCGAAGTAATATTGAGACGCAAAATGATACAAAGACTTTGGGACAAGCAAGCGAATGCAAGTAGTGAAACGTTATCTAAAACTAAAATTGTTTGCATATAAGAACACTTTTATATCCTAAAATTTGATTAGTAGATTTACGTGTTGATTATTCCGCAATACCTCTTTTCATAGTTCAGTTCGTTCATTATTTCAGATCAATTTATTGAAAATATCTTGGCTCTGTTAAACAAGTATTAGAGAGAATAACATTCACAAAAGTATTACTATAATTGCAGGGGATTAAGATGAAAATAACTAATGCATGAAATATTTATTTACTGGCATATTTGTCTTTCTTAAAACCAAAAACTTTTAGTAACTTTTGCACTTATGGAGAAAAACATTTTTGACCACTAATAATAACGTGCCTTACAATTAACAGCCAGGTTTGTAATATTCAACGGTGCTCAAGAAGAAAACCCCACAATACATGTTCAATAAGTAAACAAGAAATCCATTTCCTTCTCCTAACCAAAAGTTTTTAATGCAATGCAGCACGAACGTCATGAGCTCCAAAACTTATGAGTAGATTTATTTTTTGCAGAAATCGCTTAACTTTTGAATCGTTTGCTAATATCTAAAAGCAATGTTCCACCACGGAAAGTTATTTTATTGCTTATTGGTTTTCGACCTACTTCCAGTTCAGGTGTGGGTGGGTTTTTCCAGGGTACAGGCTACTTCTAATGCTTTTAACCCGGCACTTCTCACGCAGGGTGTATCATACCCACTATCTAACTTTTTTTCAACGCTCCTTCTAAGCCTTTTTTGGAAAATGAATAGTTTCTCGTGTAGCTGACTTTAAGGTCATTTCCTTTGAGGGGCCTTAGCTTGTAAGTGAATTCTAAACATATTTTTTTGAATACAGTCTCTTCGGGTATGTCATGCACTGCGCGTGAATCAACATTACACTTCTGAATGCATGAGCACGTTTTAAATTCTCCTTATGCTATGGCGTATTATTGCAGCTACGATGAAGAAATGTGATATTTAAGTAATTTAATAGATATAGTAGAACAGTATTTTCGGATGAAGAAATTCTCTTCGCAGTTATGATGAGGAGTATTCTTCCACTGAAATCCATCCAGATTTAGAAAAAGGAGACACTGTTGAAAATAAATGTTTTATATGTAGAGAGACAAAAACATAAGAGAAGAACGTTAGTTTACAGGAGATAACTGGTACACATCTTATCCACTTTCAGACGAACGTTTGAAAAAAAAACTATTGCTGGAACAAAATAAGAGAAAATAAAAAAGAAATTCCAAAATTTTTAAATTTAAAGAATACAGAAGTTTACGCCTATATGTTTAGTTTAAAAAAGATACAAACTTAAAAAAAAATAAGATCCAGTGAAAACATCGCACTCACTCACGACGAGGTTAAAGGAGTGTATAAACAATGCACTAAATGCAATTAAAAAGGAACAGAAAAACTAAACTCACGTGTGGAAAATGTAATTAGCATGTATACATTTCCTACTTTTCTTCCTTTTTAACATTTGTATACAATGTTTATGGTAAAAACACAATGTAAACACCTTTGGGTATGACACACCCTGCGCGAAAACTTTAGGTCGTTTTTTTCAAGCGAGTGATGCCGGGTTAAGGTGTTGCTGCCCACCAAGTGCAGTAGGTGTGTCTATTCTGTATTAAAATTGTATGATTTCTTTTCTAACACTTGTTTTCGTCATTGTATCCCTCTTTTATTTTTTTACAACAAAAACACAAATAACATAAAATTGTCAAGTGGAATGCTTAAATAACTATAACCTACTACTAGACCGTGGAGCGTTCAATATACATGAACCAATGAATCTGAAACCAACGTATAGTTAACTTGTTCGTTACTAAATCCCGCGCCATCACGGGACATGATATTAACACCCAATCTCGTGGAAACGCGAGATCTGGGAGGATGTCTCAATAGCCAAAACCGTACTATTACGGAAAGAGCTGCTCATCAAAATTTATTTTGTCCTTCATTCGGCGTATGGGGGGAATTCATTTATACGGCAGTGATCCCCCTATAGCGGCAGTGAATGAGTTAACCGCCATCGTGTGTTTCTAATGAAGTTGTATTCGTCGAATCATTTGCTTACATCACAGTCTAAACGATTGTGAAAGGGAAATTCTCTATCCTAGCGGGCGTCGGTGTTCCACAGATGTTTTTCTTTTAGTCTATGCTTCTTAGGTCTTAGTAAAGGAGGTCGCCCTAAATGTCTTGGTGGTACATCGGTCGATCGTGACCGACTTAATGCCCATTTTTTTTCTAGTGGATATGTACTGCACAATTTATTTGTGATTAACTAATTGATATACCCACTTTTCGTAAGTGTAAATTGAAAAATAAAAAAAATAGAAATTGGAAGATAAAGAACCTTTTTTTAATGAGATAATTTTAAGTGAATTGCAAATTAAACAAAAAAAAAAGCTTTTAACATATCGTTGCTCAACAAAAAATCATGTTTGGCAAATTTTAAGTCTGCAGGTCTAACGGCTGAAAAAAAAGTTTTCTTTTTTTTCTTCCTTTTTTTATAACGTTTATGTAACCCCTTGTGAGTCGACTTTGAAAACTCCCCCGAGCTGATCTCTGCTCGGCAAATGTAACGAGATTAGTAATTCACAAAAAGGATTTTTTTATTATAAAACCCCCTCGTAAAATCCTTTGGGGGTCGATTTTGGCAAAACACTTTCTTCAAAACATGTAAGGAACATGCCTGCTAAATTTGAAGTATGTACGTCAAATTGTTCAAAAATGGAATATTTATCTATAACGCCCCTTTAACCCCTCGCAACCCTCCTTAGTGGTCTATTTTCCCAAAACCCATTCTTAGTAGATTTCTACTCCTTGAAAGGAATACGCCTGTAAAGATTCAAGTCCGTATGACTGATAATTCCATAGATATCATGATGAGCCAGTATGTGAGTCGAATTTCTGCTTTATATGCGTAGATGAATACAGCGTGTGGCATATATAATTAAAAACAACATTAAAATTGCATTATTAAATATCGAAAAGAGAAATTATATGCCCTACATTTCAAAGTTCTATTCAAAAGCCATCTGACTATAAGAAGTAGACCATATCTATATATATAAAGGAGAAGAGCGACTCACTGACTGACTGACTGACTGACTGACTGACTAATCACGAAATCTCTGGAACTATTCAACCTACAGACTTGAAATTTGGTAGACATGTTCCTTTGATAGAGTAGACATCAGCTAAGAAAGGATTTTCCGAAATTCGAAAAGCAAGGAGCGTTACGGGGGGTTAAGGGCTTTAATAATAATTGTTTCCATGTTTAAACTACTTGATGTACAATCTTGAAATTGGGTAAGCGGATTCCTTTCGGAGAGTAGAGATTCGCTACAAAATGAGTTTGCTGAAAATCGACCCCCAAGTGGCGTTGCAGGGGCGTAGGGGGCGTTATAGATAATGATTTCCATTTTTAAACTATTTGACGCACTGTCTTTAGATTTGATATATATAGATTCCTTTCGTAGAATAATGATCAGTTACAAAACGAGTTTTGTGAAAACAGACTTCTAAGTGGCGTTGCCGGGGATTAAGGGGCGTAATAGATAAATATATCCGTTTTTAAACTACTTCACCTACCTGCTTGAAAATTGGTAGGTAAGTTTCTTTCCTGGAGTAAATATCCGCTACAAAATGGGTTTTGGGAAAATTGACCCCCAAGGGGTGTTGCGGGGGGGGGGTTTAAGGGGCGTTATAAATTCCTATTTTTAAGTTATTAGACGTACAGTCTTGAAACTTAGTAAGCAGATTCCTCTCATAGGGTAGAGATACGCTAAAAATGGGTTTCGTGAAAATTGTCCCCAAGTGGCGTTGAGGGGACTTAAGGGGCGTTATAGATAATTATTTCCATTTTTAAACTAAAGACGCACAGTCTTTATATTTGATAAAGAGATTTCTTTCATAGAGTAGAGATCAGCTATAAGAAGGTTTTGTGAAAACAGACCTCTAAGTGGCGTTGCAGGGGGATAAGTGGCGTAAGAGATAAATATTTTCGTTTTTAAACTATTTGACCTACCTGCTTGAAAATTGGTAGGAATGTTTCTTTCATGGAGTAAATATCCGCTACAAAATGGGTTTGGAGAAAATTGACCCCCAAGGGGTGTTGCGGGGGGTTAAGGGCAGATATAAATAATTATTTCTATTTTAAAACTATTAGACTCACAGTCTTGAAATTTGGTTAGCAGATTCCTCTCATAGGATAGAAATACACCGCAAAATGTGTTTTGTGAAAATCGACCCCTAGGTGGTGTTGCGGGGGTTCAAAGGGCGTTATTGATAATTTTTTTGCATTTTTAATTAATTGGACGCACAGTCTTCAAATTTTGCTAAGCAGATTCCTTTCATAGAGTGCAATTCCCCTACAAAATGGGTTTTGTGAAAACAGACCCAGAAGTGGCGTTGCGGGGGCTCAAGTGGCGTTATAGACAATAATCCCCATTTTTAAACTGTTAGACGTACAGTCTTGAAATTTGATAAGCAGATTCCTTTCGTAAAGTAGAGAACCGCTATAAAATGGGTTTCGCGAATATCAACTACCAAGTTTATTTTCGGGAGATTAAGAGGCGTAATCCATAAATATTTCCATTTTTAAACTACTTGATCATCCTGCTTGAAAATTGGTAGGCATGTTCCTTTCATGAAATAGAGTTCCTCTAACAAAGAGTAAAATGAAAATTGACCCTAAAGATGTTTGCGAGGGGTCAAGAGGAGTTACAGAAAAAAATTCCTGTTTTTAATTGTTAGACCCATATACTTGAAATTTGTTAAGCATGTTTCTTTCGTTGAATAGGGATCCACTAAGAATAAATTTTAAGCAAATCAAGTTCTGGGGGGTTGCAGGGGGTTACTGGGACGTATTGACAAAAAAAATTACTTTTTTCGAGCTACAAGGACTATAATAATGAAATTTGGTTTGCATTTTTCTTTTGTTGAATTGAAATCCGCTAAGAGCGGTAATTTTGGGAAACGGCTCTCAACGGGATTACGGGAATATTTATAGTAAAACTTTTGCTTTTTTCTGTTAGATTTAGACTTGAAATTTGGCTTGCATGTTCAATTTACGGAGTAGAGATCCACCGAAAATTGGTTTTGCGGGAATCCACTTGGTTTTTGAGTTACGAAAGAGCAAACATCATTCTATGCTTCAATTTTAGAGATTTTTAGAAAATACAAATTAGATGAGTTCTGCCCTTTTTTTTTATCAACAGGTGACAGTTACAGGTATAAGTATATTTTTCAATTCAATCGAATTCTTAATGCTAGGACTTAGATAACAATAATTTATACATATATATAAGCAGTAAAAATTTATAAAACATCATGAAATACCCAGCGAAGCGGGCGGATAACAGCTAGTATTCTAATAAATTTGTGAGCCAATCACTGCTGAGGAATATTACAATCAAAGATTCATAAGAATATTGAACCACCCATTATAAAAACATATTTCGCAAAGGTGTTTTAAACTGTCCGAATACAAAATTTCGCCTTTCATTTGAATTGCTTTATCGAACAGTTAAGAATAATTTATTCATGACCATAATTGCAATATAACACGAAATATTTAAAAATTAAAAAAATAAGGTGCGAGTTGTGTTTTATGGATGCTATTCATAAACACTTGAAATCATAATTAAAAATTTCGCCTTCACAAAACAAACTGTTTTATTGGAAATGTATAGAAACTTCTGAAAATTGTTAACTATTTATGAATGAGATTCACCAATTGTTTGCTTAGATCAGAAATGGACAAACCGCGACTACCTAGGGATTCTATAAGTTTCAACAAATTTTGAAATGAAAACACAGAAGTTATCAATTCCCACGTTTAAAGAATAATTTAAGGCAGTGGCGGGGAAATTGTGCCCCGTAGTGTTTATTTGCGAAAAGCCAAGACAGTCAGAAAAAAAGAAATATACACTGGTGTGCAAAAATTAAGGACGAAGTCGAAAAATTAGCATATCAGATGAACGAAGAGGCAGAGCGGACAGAAAGACCAATCAGGAGATTAAGTGAGGTGATGTACGGTAGCACATGCGCAGATATGCAGGTAGACGTAATAGGGGAGTGTCTGAGTAGTAAAGCATGTTGTCGGTGTAAGATTAGTATTTCTGGCAAAGAGATTGCACACCGTATAGCAGTTAAAATCACACCGATTTGCTGCCTCAGTGAGAAATGGCGAATAATCAATCTGTTAGACGACATCTGGATGCTTTTACCCAAGGTCGAATCATTGGGAAGTTGGAGGAAGGTCGCAGTGTGACAAGTGTGGATGCACAGAGCTCGGAATTGCTCACAGCATCGTTTCACGACTTTGGAGACAATTTCAAACTACAGGAACAGCTATCCGAGGGTTCAGTAGTGGTCGTCCACGAGGAACCACACCCGCAGATGACCGGTATATTGCCTTACAGGCCAGAAGAAACAGACGGCAGACAGCGGGAGAAATCGCTAGACACACGACACAGGCGACTGGACTACCGATATCGCGTTTTACCGTAGCCAGAAGACTGCACGGCGGTGGTCTGTTTGCACGACGCCCTGTACGGTGTGTAACTCTAACGCCTGCCCATCGGAGAAGGCGTTCTCTGTGGTGCCGGGAACACCGGAATTGGAGAGACAATGAATGGGGACGAGTACTCTTTACAGATGAGAGCAGATTCAGTCTGAGTAGCGATTCTCATCGCATACTCATCTGGAGAGAGCGGGGAAGCCGCAATCATTCCTCGAACATCATTGAAAGGGACAGGTATGGAGGTGGCGGTGTTCTCGTTTGGGGAGGCATGCTTGGTAATCGTACAGACCTTCACATCTTCAACGCAGGTTCAGTCAACGGGACCCGTTATTGTAACGAGATTCTTCTTCCATATGTGCGTCTTTTTAGAGGCGCTATGGGTCCGCAGTTCCTTTTCATGGACGGCAATGCACCATGTCATCGCACAGTAGCTGCCGAACAGCTCTTAGAGAGTGAGGATATTGAACGTATGGATTGGCCGGCACGATCTCCGGATCTCAATCCCATCGAGCATGTATGGGATTTTCTAGGCAGACGCTTGGCAGCTCGTACCTTACCACCAGTAACGATTCCGGAGCTTCGATTGGCACTGCAAGACGAATGGGCAGCAATGCCTCAACAACTCCTTGACACCCTCATTCTCAGCATGGGCAGACGCTGTGAAACCTGCCTAGCAGTCAGGGGAGATCATATCCCCTACTAAAGACCGGATATTTCTTGCTGGACACCCATCACAGGGATGTTTCGGCCTTCTGTCGCATTGCGCTCCATGCTACTTTTTCAATAAAGCATCTTTTTATCCCTCTGATTTCTCTTTTAGTAAGTGTTGCATACATTACTCATGTCCTTACGTATTGGGGATCTTACGGTATTAAATGTCTTGATTTGGAATGCTTTTGTACAAAGTTATATTGAAAAAGCCGTCTCGTCCTTAATTTTTGCACACCAGTGTATAGAGCAAATGTTCTCAATATTGGGGTCAACATAAATTTATAAGTGTTTTCTTTCATGGAGTTCAGCAAGAGTAATAATAGATGCAAGTTGGTTGAAATAAAACTGTAGGTTTTGATGAGAAAATATAACAGCAAAAAATTTCTCTCCTGATTTCAAACAATAAAAAAAAATCGGGGTAAAGTGTGATATAGGGTACATTTGTCTCATTAAAGTGATTTTAAGATTTAATATGCTTACAGCTATAGATGATATAAAATAAGCACGATAGTAAAAACTGAGTGAGTGAGTGAATATTAACGTCCATCTGTTCAGCTACACGAGGGCTTTTGGGGACGGTCCGCGTCATTTTGAACCATGGTCAAGTGACGTGGACGACACCTGAGCTGGCACCTCCCTCTCCTAACTACCACACCACACCAACGGGAGGACGTTTGAGCTCTCGACAGATTTTTCGTGCATCGCTTCCCTACACGGAGGGTCTTCAGTGGTACTGGGATCGAACTCATGACACGCTAGCCACAATACGATGCCTAGACCACTTGGCTACCGCGGCCACATAATAAAAATTGAATACATTTATGTGACTTAAATTTGTATTGATTTTTAAAGGTACAATTTATACCTTTTCCGAGATGCAAAGTTAAGTGATAAATGCAATCATTTTTAAAAGATGCGGCCCTCTAGTACTCTTTGCTTATCCGTGACCGTCGAGCCGAAACAATTGCCCACCCCTGATTTAGAGATCATGTTTGAATATTTGAAATTGTCCATTAAATTTGAATATTCTGTGCCATGTGCAAAACGTCCTATATAAAACCCTTTGCAAGAGCGAACCAAATGCATTGAGATTTTATAAATATGCACAACATTATTAAAGAATGCACTTATTTTATAGTTATATATACTGTTGGTGATAAACGGGATAAAAAATGATTTTTTTCAAAAGTCTTTACATTTAAGTATTAAATATCGTCAGTAGACTAAAAATTTTCCATATTAGTGCAAAGTATAACCTCTTTTAACAGAACAGACCTCTCCAACACGTTTGAGCATTTACTCAGCAGTGCATCTCACGAGTGTTCCTAATTTTATCACCGAGGAACTACACATGTATAGCAATTTTTATCATCTGTCCTGTTTTCATGCAATTCATCTGGGCTAAACGATTCTTGAGAATGCGACATAAGTTCACAAATGGAATTAGGTCTGGAGAATTAGAAGGTTAAATAAGCACTCGTACTTTATTTTCCTGCATAAAAGTCTGGACTGATATCGAATAGTGAGTAAGTGCAAAGTCAAGTTGTGTGAAACTTTCCGTCAAATTTTATCATGAATTGAGCAATCCTACTATACAGGGTGTCCCAAAACGACTGCATAAACTCTGCACAGCTAGATTCCTCGTTTGGGAGTACATAAAAAGTACTCAAGGAAGCATTCCTGTAAGATCGATAGTTTACGAGAAAAATACGAAAAACAAAGTATGAGGTCACTTCCGGTGCAAGAAAAAACACTTTATTGGACATATCAACAACAGTATTTGCATATCTTTCCAGGCAATAATGTTTAAAACGTTCGTCACGCATGTCGCGTCATACATGCGCGCGCCGTGGAATGACGTTAAGCCGCCGTTGAACTGGTATTTAAAAGGCTGCATCTTGCAGCTACTGGTAGTCTTCGTATGGTGGCCATGTATTCCGTTCGTGACTACTGCGACAAGCCTTGTGAATACTGCGACTTGCCATCTCAAAGAACTGGTGTATCGAGACGTAGTGATAACACAAATGAACTTAGTTGCTCGTCTGCAAGCTGCTTGTACTTCGATGGACCCACAATGCTGCGACGTGGGATGACAGCCATTCCACGGCGTGCTCAAGCCTGCCTCGACATGCACGGAGGACATTTGAGCATCTGCCTTAAATTGTGCATATACTGCTGCTAATATGTTCAATAAAGTGTTTTTTTCTTGCACCGGAAGTGACGTCAAACTTTGTTTTTCGTATTTTTCTCGTAAACTATGGGTCGTACAGGAACGCTTCATTGGGCAGTTTTTATGTACTCTCAACGAGGAATTTAGCTGTGCAGAGTTTATGCGGTCGTTTTGGGACACCCTGTATAATATTTATATGTATTTGACAGTATTCATCGTGTCTTTAAGAGGAACTAAATTTACAGTGCTATTTGTTGTGGAAAAACCCAAGGAATCTCTTCAGAAAGGTGTTTTACAGTTTGTTGGGTATGATATACTAACAGAATTTCACCTTCACTTTGTCTTACTGCACTTGATTTGTATCCCTGAACAAATGAATGTGTTTCATCACTGAAAATTACCTTCTTCTGGTCCTTAAGAGTCCAAGACTGGTATTTTTTGTCACATGCTATACGTTTTTTCATCATTTTCTGAGTTAGAAATTGTTTTATCCACGAGCTTGTTGTCTTACCACCAACTTTCAGAAGTTTTTGCCTACAATTGAGGCATTCGCTTCAACATTATATTCTTATAAATCCTTTCAAAGATCTGTGCTTGTCTTACTGTGATTTATTTTGCAATTTCTTAGTACGTGTTTCTCAAACTTTCAGTATTTGCGACCTAATTTTCTATCATAATTTTCATCGCCCCCCCCCATCATTGTATTGATGCGTATTTGATACTAAAGCTACAATACGACTTTAATTAAAAACCGTGTAGTAACAAGTGTTGATGGATGAAGGAAGGCAGATGAGCTTGGTTATGTTATTCCTCTTTCAAAGAGAAATCGTTGGAAGTAATGTGTTTAGTTCTATTTGTCAGAGAAATAATTTGTCTATATTTTTAAGTTCAGATTAGTTGTCTTTTATCCTGTTGTATCTGGCTATGAAAGAATCTGATGGTGGATTTACTGAGTTGCCTTAGAACTATAAAACCAGCTTAGGAAATAATATAGTAGGGGATTGAGTGGTATAAAGATGATTAGTAATTTCACCTTCTGAAATTGATATAAAGTTATCTCATTCATAAAATATTTAATCATGGTGTAAGAATTAACACCATAACCGCACAAATTATCAAGATAATTATTAAATTTTGAATATAATTTTTATATATGACAGTCCCATGGAAGTCCGTGTTAGGTATTAAACTTGCTCTTCGTTTACTAATGATACATTTATTATCAAATACATTGTACAGTACTGATAAATTTATAATATTAGTATAAATGTGTGTTTTGTTACAGGTGCGGCAAAAAACTCGGACAAATTTCTTGCTTCCTAGAATTATTAACAAATTTCCTTTTAATTGGTATTTTCATGTTTCTTTATCCACCACTTTAATAATAAAATATTTTTAATACATTTTTTAGTTTGTACTTTAATTTATGTGTTTTTGATAATGTCGAGCAAAAGGTCTGCTATTTTAGAGTTGTTTCAGCAAAGGAAACGAAAAGAGTGTGAAGTCGTTCATTTGCTTATTGTACCTCGGTAAACAGTGTTTGATGAAATTTGCCGTTTCAAAGAGCTTGGCAATAATGGTCGACATCCAGTAAGTGGGCGAAAACGCACTACAAACACTTCAATAAATTGTAAGGCCATCGAAAAGCGAGTCCAGAGGAAACCAAGGGTTTCTATGAGAAAATCACTCATGGCATGAGAATATGTGTCAGATCTGTGAGACGAATTGCAAAAACGGAGCTTGGACTGAAGCCTTACCAGTACCGAAATTTTCAGCTCCTCAATGAAAGAAACAAACAAACTCGTACGGCTCCAAAGATGCCGAAAACTTTTGAGCAAGTCAGCGATAGGAGAGATTCCTTTTCACTGATGAGAAGCTCTTTGCGGTTCAACAAGTTCATAACTCTCAAAACGATTGAATCTGGTCTGTGGACGCTCCAAGCATTCGGCAATTGTTGAATATCACCAATATCCAAAGTCGGTCATGGTCTGGGGCGGAATGTGCGCAAGTGGTAAAACTCATTTGATTTTTGTGGAAGAGGGCGTTAAAAGCAATCAAAAAGTGTACCAGAGGGGTATTCTTGAGGCTGTTGTACTTACGTGGGCTCAAAAGCATTTCGGAAATGCAAAGTGGACGTTTCAACAAGACTCTGCACCAGCTCACAAGGCCAAAAAGACACAAGAGGTAAGGTAAAGAGGCAAGGTAAATTTTCCAGACATGATATCATGTGAAAAATAGCTACCCTACTCGCCGGATCTCAATCTCATGGATTACAGTGTATGGTCCATTTTTGAGTCCAGAAACTCTGCACTAAACCATACAAAACTTTAGACTCTCTAAAGCAATTGTTTCTCCGGGAATTGGATAGATTATAGGTGAAAGACTTGAGGTTCATTGTTGAAAATTTCTGCAAGCGTTTGCGCCTCTGCATTGCTGCAAACGGCGGTCACTTAAAAACCAATTAAATTTATTTATTAGTACGAGTGTACTCTTATTTATATATTATTTGTTATATTTGTTAATTTCTTAATTTTTTATAAAGTTGTTTAAAAAATTGTTTATCCGGGTTTTTTCGCCGCACCCTGTATTTATTATGTCAGAATGTATTTTGTTTTATGCTTACTTTCAGTAAATTAAAAAAAAATTAAATAATCTTTTATTTTTTTTTGGATATATTTGCGCCCCCTTGTAGGGTTATCACGCCCCCTAGGGGTGCGCGCCCCACAGTTTGAGAAACGCTGTCTTAGTAAATTTTATCAGTTCCTAAAATAGTTTTCCTTTTATTTTTATAAAGGATGTTTCGCATTCTTGAAATATTCTTAAAATTCTTGAACCACTTGACTTGCTCACACCAACTGCCGTAGCTATGCCACTCACAGTCATAGAAGCGGGTTCATTAAGAGCGAATTATTTCATCGGAGTAATATCTATCTTTGAACAACCAAAATTGATACGTGTTACAAGGAGTGCAAAATTATAACCACCAGCTGCCACACTGAAATGCCCACAACTGAGTTACTGATAGACAAAAAACAGTCTAACGAGTAAGTTATAGTCAAAGACGATCCATCACACTACCTCTAGGCAGTTATAACCGATTTGTGGCGGTTCAGGATATCATTGGTAATCACATACCAACTCGGACAAGATAAATATGTTTGTCCCAATTAATTCAAAAGGTGTAGTATTTTTAAAAATTTAAAAAAACACACTCAAGAATGCTTCTATAACTTCAACCATCTCTAGCATTAAAAAATTTTTTAACTTTTTTTTGATCATTATATCGTTGCATAATAAATTATAATGACTTGCCATATACTTTTTCTCATTTTTCTTTATTTTAACTTGCTCTGAAGAATATTTGCCCTTTAATGGCAGTGACAACAAATATATAAAGATCTTTAAATATATAAGTAAAGAAAATACAAGTTTTAAATAAAATATTTATATCGCACATAGCTTTGTTTTATGATTTTCTTTCTCTTGTATAAAAAGCGCGTTTTTTTTGGGGGGGGGGAATACATATATTGTTTTTAAAGGGACAAAAGACACATGTTTCAAAAAATAATTTTAAAAAAATCAAAAGCATCTGTGTATAATTAGCATTAAAATGTATTCATATAGGGTTATCTTTTAATGTTAAAGTCAAAGAATGTTTTAATATCTCTTCATTTTAATAATGTGGCATTTTTTAACGTATTAATTTATGCAAATATTCCTTGTGATTAAATTTTGCTTTTGAAAACCACTATATTTTAAAAATAAACTTTTTTCATCCTTTGCAAGAAGCAGCACATTCATGAATTTTTCATTATTTGGATAATCTATTTAAAAATTTCTCTACGAAATGTATTTAAAGTTTTTTTATTTTCTAGAAAAAAATTAAATGCAGTTTTTTTATTCTGTTTCTTAGAATGAATTATCTAAAAAAAAATCATACATCAGATATAATATTTTATGCTCGTATACGAGTGAAAAAATTTACACACATTTTTAAAGTATGAAAATAAGTTAAATTTTGATAAAGAAGAAAAAATGTCAGAAACTAAATATATCACAAATACTTAAAAAATATCTCAGAGAGAGTAAAACGTAGTCTTACTATAAAGTTCTTTTGAAATAAATTTTATGGAGATACTATATAACAATGACAAACCTTGATTTTTGATTTTCCTGTCCATTTAAAATGATAAAATTAAGGGGAGAGGTATTGAACATGATGGCAAAACAAATATTTATTCACGATAACATTTTAACATATGCTGAATGTTGATAAAATTATGCCTAATGTGAGTGAATATTAATGTCGCACTGTTCAGCTATATGCTAGTGCTTTTGGCGATATATATATTTTAATATATATTTTAATGATTTTTTTTCAGAAAACCGATATTATAATAAAGAAGCTTAACATTTCTTAAATTATTTAGAGATATTTTCATTTTTTCCTAATAACAAAAAATCCCAGGAAGAATCTAAATAAGTAAAACTTTTATGATTGTTACATGTGTTCACATATTTTGATGAAATCCATGAGGCTACACAATAGTAGAACAAAAATTATAGCTATACAATACCGTAAAAATATGATTTCTTTTTTTATATATTTTAAAGGTTATAAATTGGTAGGCTTGCCTTCAAATTTCAGATATGTTAACTAATTAGTTTTTAAGACATTTGAAAATTTCTATGTTTTAGCTTTGGTTTCAATTTAGGGCTTTTTCCATTCTTAAATTTAATTAATTAAAAAAATTTTTTAACAAAATCATATACTCGAATAAAATTTTCTTAGAGCCTCCATAGTACAAAATCAATTATCGGAATGAGTAATACCACCAATCCACACAGAAGAATTTTAAAAAACCCAAAGTAATTTTCTACTATAATTATTCTTATAAATGCGTTTGCAGAAAAGAGATCGAGAATAGTAGCCATTAAACAACTATTCTAATTCTTAATAAAGAAGGTAAACAAATTATTTAATACGTATGTCTAAACTATTTAATACGTATGTATATGTGTAATTATTTCAAAATGAGTTTTATCTATACGAGTATCTTTATTTATTTTCCAAAAAAGCTCCCCTCCCCAAGGAATTTTGATACAGAGCCCACTCAGGACTGGTTACGCCAGTGGTCAATGTATCATTGATTTAAATCATGAATATAAACATTAAGTTCCTATAATATTATTAGTATTACGTTTCTAATACACGTGTATCATACAGAACGATACCCTACCTTCCCGATTATTCTTTTTTGGTTCTTCACTTTTTAATGTCATACATTGTCATAAATTATACTAGCCCTTATCCACCCACTTCGTTGGGTATTTTATGATGTTGTATGAATATATATTGTTCATTTAGTGTTTTGTAATGTATAATATCTACTTATAATGCAGTGATTCTCAAACATTCAGTGTCTGTGACCCATTGTTCAATCATAATTCTAATAGCACCTCACTCTCCGAACAATAACAAAACATAGAATGTAATAATAATAATATACTATGACGTAAGGCTACAATACGACTATAATTATAAAATGTACAAATTAACAAGATACAGTCTACTCTCGATAATTCGAAGTTGAAGGGACCAATGAAAAGCTTCGAATTATCAAGAGGGTAGAAAAAAATCCTCAAAATTCACGAAGAGAAAATCTGTTCCTAACACAATTTAAATTTGAAACTACGTAATAAAACAAGAAATGTACAAATGTATAAAATTATTTTAAAGTATTTTAAAAAGTACATATTACATAGTATAAATATTTTACAGAAGTTAAAAGTCCTGTATTAAAAGAATACATTCAATACATTCATTCGCAATTCTACACATCTCCTCTTCACTATAGCGGACCATTCCTTTCTGTGTAGCAAGACCGCGTGTTAAACAAAAGATATGGATGGCTTTACAACAGGTGCGGTTGGTCTATTGCCCCTTCAAAGGAATGAAAACAATAAAAGTGTCTTTTTTCCTGAGAAACCGGAAAACACTAAGAAGAGGTAGTAGACAGATGGGTCATCAAATGGGCTACTTTACAAGAGAGACACGCAGAGACAACTCAACGCAAAACTTGTATGATCCGACCTGTTTATTACAGGACTGCGCATGATAGTGAGTGTTCGAATTGTTGAGCATTTTATAAGATAACTTCGAATTATGGCGTGATGTAACCTGGCCACCCACAGATTTTATTTCGAAATATTGAATGTACCTGTGGCTACATGAACTGAAGAGAACTAATTTAACTCTTGATTTCGTTGTCGTCGTTTGGCAACACTTGATATATTTCAATATTGCTTACTTTTCAGTAGAACATCGTATTACTGTGTATCTCACATGTTTTAGCTAGTAACAAACAACATTAAAATCTATTGACTCTTTTATGATTAAGAAACATCGTTTTAACCAAAAGCAACACTATTCTGAACACGCATCATTGATATCTAATATCTTTCACCAACTCACACCATTTAGCTAAATACCAAAACGTATTGTTTTGGTTCGAAATATCAAGAGTTTTTTTCTAGGGACGAGAATATACTTCTAATTATGAAGATGCTCGTATTATCGAAGTTTTGAATTATCGTGAGACGACTATAGTATTAAATTTTGAGGAGCCCATACAAGTCACTAGTAACTATTAAACCTGTTCTTAACTTAGTATTGATAAATAAATTAATAAATTCATTGTACAATACTGATACACCTATAAGTATATTATATCAATGAAAATGTGTCAGTGTGTATTTTGATCTGTTTCTTTTCAGTGAATTGTTTCTTTTTAGTAAAAATTGCTTAAATAATCTTTTATTTTCATCTTTTCGATATGTTCGCCCCCCCCCACGTTGAGCCCCACAGTTTGAGAAACGCTGATTTAATAATTAGAATGTTTAAAAAATTGCACATCCTAAAGTTTTAAGGATGCCTTTTATTTTTCTTTAGTTACAAACAGATGTTTCATAATAAGCTTCTGATATCTATAAAGCTTGAAATGCTTTTGAACTTTCCGCTTTAGCAAATAACAACGAACTAATTTTATATATAATAACTAAAATTAAGTTTCAAAGATTTTCTCTCTTCTTGATATAATTCTTTCTGAAAAGAATTACCAAGTAGAACTCATGGGCTGAATTAAGGCATCAGTTAAATCTGACTTACTATTTTATCAAAGGATTAAAAACTTTTCTCCGAAATCCCATTAAGATTGCTTATTAGAAGATTAACCCGTCACAGTATTTCACATCTTCGTCTTCTTTCATCCATTTATTTGTAGATAATAAAAATAAAAGGAAAACAATTTTATTTCTTATCTGTTTCTAAAAGGAATTGTTTGTTCAGAGCATTCATGTGGGTTTATTTAAAACTTTTGCCCATTTTTCATTCGTACGTAGTCATTCAGGATATTAAATGAAGTTAGGATTAAGATTATATTCATTAACTTCTAATGATAAATCACCCCATTTTGCTTTTAAATTTCAAGAACTTTATTCTTCCGCAGTGATTAATGAATAAGCTTATATATATATATTTATATAAACTTATTAATTGATCCTAAAGTATAATGTAAAGATGTAATCATTTTGTGGTTGTAATTAGAGCAATTCAACATTTTGGACGAAATCATGGTTTATTTGGGAAGCTCTCATAGCAGTTCACGTAATCTTCTCTGCGCAAGTGTCAAAATACGGGGAGAATGGATTATTCTTTGATGGCATTCAAATATTAGGAAAAACAGGGGGGAAATAACAGACATGTGCAATAATTATGCGTTTAAGTGAAAGGAATATTAGTTATTCTTAAGAAGAAATATAAGTATTTTATGTGAAAAGTTTCAACCGCTCAGTAAGACACATGTAATCAAAAAAGATATTCTTTTTTTGTGAATCGACAATAAACGTGCCAAAAATTCAAGGCCTGATCCTTTTAACAAAAGAATTGTGAAAAAACCTCTAAAAATATAAGTTTTAATCCTTTAATGCTAGATGGAATAAGACGCGTTTCAAAATAAGAAATTTGGAATTATGGTTAGGAGAAAAAAATATATAATATTAAAAATTTATGTAAATATTAAGTTTTCTATCTGTCTCTCGCACATACACAGAGAGAGACTGTTTGGAGAACATCACGCGTTTACCATATTAAGTTTCTTAATGCATACATCTACAATTAGTTTACTGTAATTACTGTACTGTACATAGAAGAAGTTCATAAAAATTTATATCGATATACATTATCTATTAATTTATCTACTTCATCCTATATGACAGCATCAGTTAACTTGTTATCTAGTTTTCCAAAAATATAGAGTTTATTTATGTTTAGCTTTGCAAGTAATGCTATTAAGAGTTAGTTATTATGTTATTTTCGGTCATCTAGTTTGATCTGCTCTTTCTTACTGTATCCTTACATAAGTGTTTAGCCCTAAATTAGAACTATAGCAATTTAATATATTATTAATGAATATATATATATAAAGACCAATTATTTCTATTGGCATTAAAGGGAAAAAACAGTTTCAGCTAGGTTATTAACATTATCAATTTGTTATAATTTAATGTTAATAGTTACTTCTGAACAGTAGCATAACGGAGAATGTTAGGGTATCCCTGAAAAGTCTGGTTTTGGACCCAAGCCGGATCTTACAAAAGGTACCTAAGCACTTGGCGTGAGTCAGCCTTTGAGCTCCCCCCCCCCCGTGGTGTGGGGACTGAGAGGGTGCGAGGGGTACGCCACTGCTTATGACCAATTTATGTGGACTCCATTTATTTAAACGAACTCACTTTTGAATGTTAACGGATGATCAGAAATTGGTTGATAATCTGTTTTTTTAATTCCCCCCCCCTTCGAAATACGAAAGTCATCCACAAAATAAATACCATTTAGATTGTACGCGATAGAAATGTTAGATTTGTTTCGTTCTGCTTTCGTAAGCAAGGAATTTTTTTCTCTCCAAATTTCAAAATTCGTTACAAAGTTCGTCGACGGATGATGCTTCTTACTGGGGAAATCATGACAAAAAATGATTTGTACGTTTCATCAGACACTTCAGCATTTGGGTACATGTCTCAAGAACAGTTTACTTATTAAAACATGCCAGAAAGTTGAGATGTTTAATGCAAATTTTTGAATTTTTTTAACATTTTTTTCATTTGGTGTGTTGCAAAGAGTAACGCAATTTCGAACCACACGCCAGAATACTGACATATCTGACAAAATGGATTTAGAACATTTTTTATTGTTTTGCCTCAGTCAGAATCATGACTTGTTGCCGAATTTTGTAACTCTCTCTTTAATTTTAAAACTTAAAAAAAAAAAATTCTCTGGTAACCAAAGCAGAATGCAAAAACCTTACATTTTGATTGCCATCTGTTCTTTTTTAATTGATTTTTCTTATTTCTGAGACACCGAGTATGTAAACGCGAACTTTTTTTTTCTGGATGATCTCCGTATGTTGAAGATAGAGAACTGATGGCAAAAGCGGATGAATCTAGTTTTAGGCATTATGGTAAATGCAACAAAATTTTGTTGCTAGCTTTGTGATCTACCCGGAGAAACACGTGATCTGATGTTGCCAAAGTGTAGAATGGCTTGTTTCCTATTGACCAATCTCGGTCAAATTTTCTGCAGTACTTTAATTCAATCAACCACTTGCCTGCCATTGATGACCAAAACCTATTTTTACTGATGTTGTTGCCTTTGAAAAAGCTCGTAGAGTTCAACGTTCACACTAGAAAATTGTCATAAATAAAGTTGACAGTTACATTAAGTCCATATCAATAAATGTGAAGAAAATGAATTAATTCCAAAAGACAAAATGTTGCAATACATATCAGCTTTATACATTTTATTGTTTCTAAAATTCATACAATGATATAAATTCCAATTTCAATTTTACAACGAAAGAAAGTATCATTTCTTAGCATATTTATATTTTTGTTACTTTTGACGTTCAATTTGAGAATAAATTTAAAGAATTAATTCATTTTGCTAAGTGAAAAGAATTATTTTCTCTTACGATTTACACACAAACCACTAGTTAGTCCCTTTTAATTAGTGTTTCTATTGAAAAATTTTTAACGCAATTAATTCCGATGTAACGTCATTTTTTTTGTTCTAAAAGTAAATAGTTGTGTCATCATCGAAAGTGAAGAAAACAAATTAAATTAGTATTAATCCGCAGGATACAAGTTTAAACATGAGCTTACATATAATGGAAATTCATTTGTCAAATTTTCAGACAACTTTCTGGAAGCTGAATGTTTCGCATTGTACAGAAAGTAAACAAAAAATGTCAGAGAGCTTACTGAAGAGTAAGAAATTTTTTCGAAATAATTTGAGTTTTGTTGTTATTATCTTTTTAATAATATTTTTATGAAGAATAATTGTTTTTGCTTGAAGTACTTTAAAGAAAATGACATAGCAATGACACATGCTCAGTGCAGATTAAAGTTTCAAGTTGCAAGGATACCATTATAAGTTGTAAGGGTTAACAAATCCAAAAAGACCGAGCATTCAAGCCGATTTATAGATAAAGGATGTTTGAAAAAGAGTCCACAAATCGAGTCTGAAAGGGGGAAAGCAATTGAAGGGTACTATTTTAATCTCTTTCATTACACTCTTATCCCGAAGAATTATTTTTAAGGAAAAAGAATAATAGTAATAAAGCTTTAGGTATTATTTTGTTTAATACGTAATTAACCAGGAAAATTCCTCTTGTGGCCTCTGAGTTATAACTCCCATGCATAGAACATAAATACTGTTAATGTTGTTGTCCCTAATGCCACCTGTCTGACGTAGACAGATCGAGACCCAAGAAATTCATTATGGCATCGGGCTACATTGTATGCCTGTAGTTAGCCGTAACTTTGAGCACCATGCAGGGGAGAGTACGATTTGGCTTACATAAATACTTTTTCTGGCATGAAATTAATGTTTCTATAATATATCCCGGCATATACATTACGCGCACTTGTACTTTCAAATTGCAATTTTAAGGTCACTTGCTTTCGAAACGATATACACCATGTATCCTGTACCTGACTGTGTGCATAGATGGAAGCCTTTTGAAGGATTCTGATGAGCTTCGAGCGAATGACTGGACAATCCCAGCCGTGATATCATGAACATAACCACTCGGCTACCACTAAAGGAATTGTTCAAAGGTACCTTATTGACAGAATAAATGATTTTGTATCAGTGATTGTAATTTCATACATAAAAATATACTAAATACGTATTATTCTAATATACTTTACCAAACACTATAAAACACGAACATAATTTTATCCCTTACAATGATTTTTTTTCCAAAAGCGTTCAGAGTATGGTATACAAAAAGTTCGTTCACACTTTAGGGAAACAATTTCGTAATCCATTTTCTCTTTTGTATTTTAAGATAAAATTTTGGAAACTTCAGAATAATCGTTCGCAAAGATTTTCTCCTGATTGAAATGTAAAAAAAAATAAATATTAATAAAATGACCCCTAAAAAGATATATGGCTCGAAGGATACGTAATTACGCTTTCCAAGGAGAAATATTCGTATCAACAAATTAAAAAGTGACGTACAAATTTCGGTTTTTGCATTTTAATCAAAGGTATTTATAATATACTAAAATTGAAAGTGAAAATATGTTTAGCAGAAGTTAGAAATGAAAAATAGACCCCCAAACTTCATCTCAAGACGGATGCAACTAAGAAAGCGATGTCTCTAATGCTAAATGAAAATCCGCCAAAGGAATGATTCATTACATCGAAATTATGAATGCCTTCCGGAACTATAATTAAAATCATTAATAAAAATTTAAAGTTCAAACAGGTGCTTGAACCTAAAGTTCGTCTCCTTTTTTAAAAATATATTGCTGAAAGAAGAACTAAATGTATAAAATTATGTAAAAAAAAACCCTAGTGGCTGAAAACTGGAAATTTGTGGCAACACTTGATGAGGCATTGGTATTTTTCAGTGACTATAATAAATAAGATCAATTTTCTATAGTTCAACTGACGGGAATGACTGTATGAAATTGGAGATTCATGATAGTTGCAGGATTTTCTAACAACGCCGAATTAAAAATCAAAAAAAAAATCTCAAATAAAGCCAAAATTAATTCACTCTACTATCAGTAGAATATTTTAGGACCAATTTTTGAACAAGAAATTCTACCTTTATATGAAAAAGACATTGATAAAGTTGAGTTTCATATGGACAAAACCTCTAGTCCCACGTCTAAGTCAATTGCTACTTATTTAGCACAGAAAGAATCAGAAACAGGAGTAAAGTGTATCTCATTTGATGAAATACGTGTACAATCTCCCTACGATTGTGCAATGGACTTTAGAGCAGTGCTTCTCAAAGTTTCAATATTAGCGACCCTATGATCAATCATAATTTTCATCGCTCCTCTCTCATACAATAACAATGTATTGAATTCATTGATACTATACTTAGACTCTAAAACTATGATACGATTACGACCTTAACCTTTAAAGTGTCATCAGCGTATATAAACGTCTCACTCAATCAAAGCGTTAATTTCTCCGGACGTATAGATACGTCTTTTGAAGTACGAACTTTTCTTTGCACTGCTATCCATAAAATTATTCCGAACGCTATGGGATGGAATAAAATGACCTTGACAGTGTGTTTTTGCAAAGGATTGACTTATTTCAGATTTTTTTTAATTCTTCATTCCTTCCCCACCTCCCAATACATCCCATACGCATGCCTACGTGGAAAATGGTTCGCATTGGGAAGCGAATCCCGTAAGTTAATCGGCCGTTAAGGGATTAAGTATAAACTGTACAAATTATAAAGATAAATATTCATTTTTGGATATAATTTTAATATTACAATCCCTGAGGTCACTGGAAATTTTTAAACTTATTCTTAATTTAGCATTGTTAAATTAATTATAAAATTCATTGTGTAGCACTGATGCATTTATAAATATAATACAGCGTGTAAATGAGTATTTTATTTTTTATAATGCAGAATGTATTTTTTTTACTTTCATTAAATTAAAAAATTTTAAAAGAATGTTTTGTTTTTGACTTTTTTAATATACTCACGCCCTCTTGTAGAGTTGTCAGGCCCCCCAAAGGGGGTGCACCCCACAGTTTAAGAAACGCTGCTTAAATGTTTTCGGTTCATTAAAACGAGCCTTTTGAAAACAGCATCGAAGAACACTGAACAGACTTTTGAAATTTTTTCAAGATGAATGGAGTAAAACTTAAATGGCAATACTGAACCAAAAGTTTACTTTCACGAAAATTTCGAGCTAGAGCTATTGTTAAGAATCATGACTATTAGATAGAAGTAAATTTCCACAAAATGTATGGTATTTATTGATAAAAAAACTAACTATCAAAATCATTTCTATAAAGTATGAACGACCAATTTATTTAGAGGTATTGTAACACAATTTCTTTTGTTTCACAACTCTTCGCCAAAACTTTTTGAACAACAGTTTTTCTTCTAAGCGTTAGCCTCGTTCTCAACTTTTCCATCTCGTGATCAAAAGTCTCTCGATTTGAGGTTGAGGTATCATTGAATTCTTCGTTTGTTTTGTGAAGTTCGTTAGAAAAGTTTGTTTTGTCAATTCTTCTAATGAACTTCAAGTAAAGAAAAACTGAAATACCGTCGTGTAGAAACCGGTCTGGACTATAAATCACACAAGGCTCGAATCTAATGAAGTTTCTAAAGGCATCTCGTACTCCCGTTTTTGTTCTTCAAATATCTTGAAATAATAAGAGTGTAAGTTAAAAATATCATTCATTCTTAGCATGACTTTATTAAATTTAACGCAATTGATAACAATTCTAAACAAATACATACTCACAAATAACTCTCGTGTAGTTTATTGAATTAATTTTGTGGATTTTCAGAAATTTCAAATTTTACTTTGAACTTTCTATATGGGCAAAGCATAAGGTACATAATTTCAGAATTCGATATATTATGCAATAAAATACCTGCCGAAAATAAGTTTTTTAAATATGCGTTTTCTTTCTAACTTCACACTTTGCGCATTATAATTTTTATACCTTAAATTTTAAAAGCAAAAGGGAACATTGAATCAAATTGAGTTTATTCAATAATTACTTTTAATAATTTAATTTTACGAGGTTAAGATTTAGTTTGTGGTTTCAATATTCAACTCTTTCACGTTGTAAACAATTGGAATGAATTATGACTAAAATTTAATTATTTCAATAAATAGTTTTAATCAATTTATTTTTAATTAAATTTTCGTATTGTGATCCAAAACAATCGTTTACAGAAAATTTCAGCTCAATTAAAAGCTTTAAAATGTGAGAACTAAGCTTTTAAAGTTCTGACCTAAATTACCAACTTGGTCACCAAAAAACCAAAAATGATGCCAATAAGACTGTATCTATAAATAATTAGTTTTCATCAATTTAAATAAATTATAATTAAATTATCGTATTCTAATCCAGAAAAATCTTGTATAGAAAATTTCAGCTCAATTAAGCGCTTTAAAATGTGAGAAAAAAAATTTAAAGTTTTGACTCAGTCATAGTTACAATGTAAGTAGAAAAAATGCCATTAAAAAAGTGAAACAATAGTTGGGATACATTAAGTGTTTAATAAGGAAAAGAAATTTAACTTCCACACGAGAAATTATTCAAGTATATTATTAATTAATTTATTCATGTATAAAGTTCTTCTGTCTTTATACAAATATATAACCCTTTTATGCATAGTTTTAACACGTAACACAATTTCTTAACTTCATGTGTATTTGACTAATGCTATAATTAATAATCTCCCATGATTAATTGTTTCGAGAATATAATCTTTTATTCTTTTAAAAATGTTACAATACACGACATAGAATGATCGAACACATAAAAGGAATGATTATTTTCGCATTTCTAACTTTAAAAAATTCCACAACGTCGTATATCCATTAAATAAATGAAGCGTGTGACATAAAAAAAGACAAGGAAAGAGAAAATTAAAGATAAAAATTGGAAGAAAAAATAAGTTAAAATAAAAAAAAAATGGAAAAATGTTATAAAAAATAAATTTCAATGGTATAATGATTATTTTTGAATCTATATCTGAAAACGACCGTTTTCTTTCAACAAATCTAAGAAAATAATAATAATTTCGTCACATTTACTCAGGAACAATGAACAAATTGTTCTTCTAAAGATAATTGACATTTCAATAATTACAAATTCCATAAATAAGACAGTTAACTATCTTAAATTTTTAATGATTTATTATACATGGCAATGAAAAGAAAATATATTTTCCTTAACTTAATTAAAATTATCATATTTTTTAAAACGATCTAAAGATGCTTGATTTTTTTTAGAAAATTATGAGATATGTTTGTAAAATTAGAGAAAGTTGAAGTAACAGTACATAATATTGATCTTTAACTGTGTGGCACTTTTAGAAAAATCGAAGTACATTTCAAGAATATAACATCAAATTTCATGAGGAAAAAAATAACACGACTGAAAATTCTAAATTTATATATAAATGAGGTTTTTAAAATACTGCTTTACTAACTGTAATTTATACTAATTTTCATCTAAGAAACAAGACCTTTATATTAAAAAAGCATTTTTTAAACTGCACTCCTTGCATAAGATTTGGGTCAAATTACAATTTAAACATGTATTATTTATTACAATATACTTCAAATGTAAAGTTTTTTGGAAAAGTCTCTGGAAAAAATGTTTCCTAATTTTTAGCATGATGTGAAAGCCTACATGTGAAGGTCATTCCATTATGTCCAGCTAAAGTTAGCAGGCACTAGGGGCTAAGTCAGTCTTCTCTCTTTGGTGCCCCAGGTCCTTGGATCAATTGAAGCTGCTCATTTCCCATTACTATAAAACCAAATCCGAATTCAAGCTGGAATACTGCATCGCCCGTCCCGAGAGTAAATCAGGGTTTAGGTAAAAGTCTTCGAAACACGAGTGGAGAGATTACAGTTTCCTTCTCCTAACTGCAATAGTAAATTTCTGGATTTTTGGAGATTTTTGGTTTTATGGAGCTCCATCATCTGGGATAAAAACAACAAGTTTAAATCAACTATGAGGAAGCCCCGAATCTGAGCAAGTGTCATTTAACAAATCACAAGCACAAACGTACTGTGTAGAAATTTATTGTTTCAATAGCTTAATTTTATGATGAGAGTTTAGTCAAAAGTTTGTTATTTTGTTTGCAATATTTCCTGTTAGAATTGTAATGCGGACGGTTCCTGCTTCCATCTGAAACCCCTTGTCGCAGACTCGGCTAAATCTGTGGGAGAAACTGAATAATCACTACACATGTTTCACTATAATTAATTTATTGACACCAAAATATCAATCAGACACAATAACTATCTAATTAAGATAACCAATCAAATAGTAGAGCGTGGAGGTGAGATTCAATAGCACGTGGATATTAATACGGACCCTCAACTGATTCCTCGATAGCTTAAACACGATCAATATAAATTACGTCACACACTAATAAGCTAACTTCTAATCAATCAAGGATCACGATACCTGTACTTTAAGGAAGTTAATCCTACACTTTAATCTTTGCAGGAGATCTTTATCTGGATTTAATCATTGTCGTTGGGTCCATTCTTAGTAAACCTTTTCATAGACAACTCCAAAACATCTTAATAATTTTACGATCCTTCACTCTTCAACTAACAAACTAACTCGTCAACTCACTTGCCAACTCTTCAAACTCGCGAATACAGAATATATATATATATATATATATATATATATATATTATACTTCATTTGCATAATCACGCTTTCTAATTCGGCGAAAGTTGGTTGAAATAAAATATTTTCCCCCAGAAGAATCCGCAATGAATTAGTAGAGTTGCGTATAGATCCGTCACAGAATGTTTCTTTCACTAGATACAGTTGCTGAAAAACTTTGGTTCAAGGTGACTATTTTACTTTAGTAGTGATGTTGGTGATTTTTTATCGCCTGGTGTTAGTTAATTATTATTGATGCTTCATTGGCTGTGCATCACAACATTTGGTAACGCTGGACCGGCTAATATATAAGTATGTAATTTTATAAAGTTTAATCAAGTTTAAACTTCCCTTCCCTAAATTCACATTTATAATAAGTTGATATCAAAAAACTAAAAAAAAAGCATCAGCAACTGGAAGGAAATTTCAACATCCGAAATACACCAATCGATCTGAAAGCTTAAAGAAACGAAAGTGAATTTTTAATTGAAACTAGAAAGCAAAATGTCCAGGCTATACTTGATCAAAAGAAACCGTATCATCGATTTTTGCCATTTCGGTATATGAAAAGTCGTAACACATAAGCAATAAATTCTGGCCATATTATTTTTATCATCCGTGCAAGTATTTAGTTCTTCCTTTTTCAAACTGCTAAGAAACGCATCTTGACATAAAATTTTAAAAAAAACACTAAACGATTCACTGGAATTTTTACGATTCTACTAGCGTCGACAAATCTTTTCTTTTTGTCGAATTCATGTTGGTTCAAAAGATTTTAAATGACACTTTGTGAGAAAAATGTAAACATCTGTAATAAAAATTGATTTGGAGAGGCTTTTTTTTTGCTTCTTATTCTTGCATCGTAAAATTTCGGAAGAGTATCCTCAAACACACACACACATTTGTTCTCTAATAGTGAAAAGGTTGTGATGGATCTATCCGTGACTATAATAATACCTGGGGGATTCTTCTGGAGGAAAATATTTTATCTCAACCAACTTTCGCCGAGTAAGAAAGTGTGATTATGTAAATGAAGTATATTATATAAATTCTGTTTCCGCAGAGTTTGAGGAGTTGGCAAGTTGGAGTTAGCAAGAGTTTGTGAGTTAGTTTGTTAGTTGAAGATTGAAGGATCATGGAATTATTAAGAGGTCTTGGAGTTGACCAGGAAAAAGGATTACGGAGGTTGGATCCAAAGACATTGATCAAATCCCGATAAAGATCCCTGCAAGATTCAAGTGTAGGATCCGTTCCATAAAGTACAGGTACCGTGAGCTTGTTTAATTAAAAGTTAACTTATTAGTGTGCGACGTAGTTTATAATGAGCGTATTTAAGCTATCTTAGATTCAGTTGAGGGTCTCTAGTAGTAGTATCCCCGTGTTATTGAATCTCACCTCCACGCTCTGATATTTGATCACCTATCTTAATTAGATTGTTTTTGTGTCTGATTGATATTTTGGTAACAATAAATTAATTAGATTGGAATCATGTCTGTTGATTATTCAGTTTCTTCCACGCATCTAGCTGGGTCTGCGGGTAGACAAGGGGTTTCAGATGTAAGCAAGAACCGTCCGGCATTACAAGGTAATTATGGAAAAGAACCCAAAAAAATTTTATTTTTATAGGAATTGTGTGTTGCTATTGGTCAGCGATTTTTATTGGAATTTTTCTTTTAGAATAATAATAAAAAAATAATGTATTCAATTTACAATTAAATAACGCTTTAATACAAATTGAGAGCAAAACATTCTAATATTGTTTTCGAATTGTACTTTTTGATGAGCACCTGTTCAAATATTATCTTTGATAGCATTCTTTTATTGTATCAGATACGAGATATTAAGAATCGAATTTATTTGATGATTTTTTACCATAAACCTAAAACTATGAATGAATGTGAATGAACTAAAACATTTTTTAAAATACTCAAATATTCTGTAATGTATACGTTACCGCTTTTTTTGGAGAAATCAGATAATATGCATATTACCAAGGTAATTTGCGGATTAACTACCATGGGATCTTTTAAAAAAATTGCTCACCTTTGATCATTTTATATAGATGCCAGTCTCCATTTTATATAGATGTAGATTTTAATAATCTGTTCATTATATAGATCGTAAAACAAACTACTAAGTAATAGTAATTTATTTACTTTTCGATACTTAAAGAATTAAAGTAGATGGAAATTTTTTTAAACGAACACTATTCAGAGCCATCTGTAGATCGATCTAACAACCGCAATAGCACCAAACTTGACATGAACGCTAAAGATTATGTAAAAAGTAATTGATAGAGGTATTTATGGCACTGTTTTAGCTTACCAAATCAAGAATCAGCATAAAACACGGATATAAAAGCAGAATCCAAAAAAAAAAAAATAATGCTTTCATTTGCGACATCTGCGCCAGTAATTTGGGTATCAGTTATGTAGACAGCTTCGAAAAATATTCTCAAATTAAAACTGGAATCATACTTGAAAAAATAGTCTGTTGCTGCTTTTTTTAATATTTTGATCCTTATTTTCGAATAAGGTTAAAAAGGTTTTTTAAAAAAAGAAACGAATTTAGCTTAATGGTTTCATTTTTCAATTCCATTTCAATTCTATCATTCAATTCTATCATCATTTCAATTTGGGGTTATATATTTATAAATTATCACTCAAAAATCTATCACTTTAGAACACATATTCCGGCAAAAAGAAAGTTTTTAATAATTTATATTATTACAAAAATTTTGGACTCTGCTTATCTGTCGAAAGGATAAATTTGCCGGAAATATCTTTTGTAAGTCAGGATTATTTTTTAATAATAGTAAATGAATAACAGTGTGAACTTGGTAATATTTTACAATCAAATTTATTGCCAAGTCATCCGATTTGGTGACAAATCTCCACCTATTCCAAAAAAGTACTTCCCGCTCCACATGAGGACCATGCAGAGAAGAACAATTGGAGTTAAATATTTGACAGCGACTGTGCGTTTCATTTGCTTTATGCGAAATTGTTATTAATCTTAGTGATTAAGCTGAATCTGTGCTATTGTAGATTTATGTAAACGAAAAACCTAATATTAGAAGAAAAACCTACTATAATTACGTCTGATTTCCTTAATAAATTACTATTTACTCCAAAACAATTTACTTGTTAAAAGTAGGAACCTTTCGTGCATTTGGAAAGACGTAATAAAACTAGATAATCAGTGCCGTAGCTAGGTATCCAAAAGCTCTGGTGCCGAAAAAAATGAGGGCTCTGTTTTGGTTGGATTTTATCAAGTAAAAAAGTAAAAATGTATGAATATATTTAAATATACAAAGCAACAACTTTTTTTTCTATCTTCTCTTTCTTGGCTTTGTTTGCGCTTAAACGCACCACTGAGTTCCTATTTTTTTTATCCATAATTTGAGTTGTTCATAATTTATCCAATACAATTCGTATGCGCTCGAGTACTTACTGCAGTGTTTCTCAAACTGTGGGGCGTGCCCTCTTAGGGGGGCGGGATAGCTCTACGAAGGGGGCACGAGCATATTGAAAAGTCGAAAACAAAAGATTATTTAAAAATTATTAATTTATTGAACGTAAACAAAAAAAATACATTCTTGCACAATAAAAAATAAAATACACATTTACACTGATATAATACATTTATAAATGTTTCGGAACTTCACAACGTATTTTATAATTAGTTTGACAATACTAAGTTAACAACAAGTTGGACAATTACCAGTGACCCCAAGAGCTTATATTAACACTTATCTTAATAATTTGTACGGTTTACAATTAATCCCTCAATTGTCGATTGAAAATTACGTGATTCGATACCCAATGCCACCATTTTCCACGTAGACACGCTAATGTTATGTTTTTTCGGGGGGGGGGGTCCTCTGAAATAAGTGAATCCTTCGCAAACATTGCCAAGGTCTCTTATTGCATTCTAAAGCCTTCGAAATACTTTTATTGATAGCATTGCGCAGAAAAGAACGTGCTTCAAAAAGACGTATATATACGTCCAGAAAATTAATGCTTTGGCTGAGCGAGACGTTTATATATGCCGATGTCACTTAAAGGTTAAAGTCGTATTGTACATTTAGCGTCAAAGAATAGTATTAATGAAGTCGATACATTGTTATTGTATGGAGGAGAGCGTGATGAAAATTATGATCGAATATTGGGTCGCGAATATCGAAAGTTTGAGAAGCACTGACTTACTGATGTAAAAAGGAAGCATAAACGTAATGCTACGCTGCATAGCTTCGTTGAGGGAACCCTTGCTATTTATTTACTTATTAGGGAGAATCGAATTCCTCCATCAAAGGGTATCCGAGATAAACAGGAAATGATATAAAAAATACAATACAATGTAGTAAAAATTATTTTTTTTATAAAACACATATTCAAAAGAGAAAATTATATCATGTATAGCAGAAGCAGCATTATATTCACAAGAAGACTGTGAAATATTGAAAAATGAAACTAGCTTATATTATGAATCATATTGTTAAAAATAGAATATAATGAGGAAGGATTTGCTTCTTGTATAGGTTTTTTAAGATGTAATAATAAGTATGGTAAGATTTTTCATGGAACTTCAAATTTATTTTCAAATAACAGTTTATGGAAAAATAAAAAAAATAGAAAGTATTATAAACTTTTCAATAAATAAAGTTCGCAACACTGAACAAATAACGAGAAAAATTTAGAGGAATTCCCTAAAAATTATAAATTACTTTCAATTGAATTGCGATGATTATAGTTATGTGTTGCAATCTTTTATATAATTATATTTTAAGTTTGGGAGAAACTATCACAAATTCGGTCAGGGTCCGAAAGACCCCCCTCGAGCTTGAAGGCCCGGTGCACGGCAACGCCTAGCTCATTGGTAGCTACGCCACTGTAGATAATAAAATCCGCGTTTGCTTTCATAGGAGTGCTATGAACAAGAACAAAATTGGATGATTCTCAAGCAATTATTTACAAGATTCATTGTAAATTTGTTAATTATTTAACTTCCGTACTTAGTTTTTCATCGAATTCTGATAATGTCCTATTTTCCCAAATTATGTCACATTGAATTCACGCTAAAATTGCGTACTTACACTTATAATAGGCACTGCACTATAATTAATTATTTATAAATAAAAGAATTTTCACACCGAAATCTTATCTTTGTAATGAGCCCACTGCATTAGCGCAAAGAGAGGGAAAGTGATGAATTGCATCACTCTAGGCAATTATGTTGCTTTTCTTTAAAGAGAAAAAAGGGCAACACCAATTTCATCCAAAGAGGAGCAATTAAGTAGTAGTGCTTCTCACGGGAAAGAAAAGCGTAAATTCCTTCTTGTCAAGAAAGTACATTCATCACTATTTTACTTTCTAAAAGTGCAGTGTGTAATCTATATATATATATATACACATATCAAGTAGTAAAAACACAGCTAGCAATAGTATAACTATAAAATTAAATTATTTATTTGCTAAACTATGAATTTTTCGTTCTAAATTTAGTTTTAGTTAAGACAGAAAAATGTTTCACCCGTTATGAATTAAAAATCCTTAGAAAGAGTTAATTATCTGTCCAGAAACTTATTACTTTCTTCCAAATCTATATCTGGAAAAAAATCTCTCTCTCTCTCTATATATATATATAGAAAAATTCCCCCATTAATTTAATTCTTAATATTTTTCTAATTACTGATAGTCAGGACCCACGTTTTATTAATAAGTAGCTACCCGCCTAACGAGAAATTTTTGAACTATATCGGTCAACCAATAAACAAGCTTCGTTCACACATATCATGTGAGTAGTTATAATTCCGTTTGCCACTTCGTAAATAAACCGAGATTTCTGAAAAATTCGCCCATTGTTTCTCTATTGTCCTTCATTATGTTGATTGCTGCAGCTCGTGTTATTCTCTGTCTCTTTGTTGTGCTGTCCGTATTTTTTTTTTGTCTTAAATATGTACAATAAGCTGGATTACCAAAGGCTGCTTCCTCGTCAATGTATGTCATCAAGTAAAACATCAGTCATCATTAAAGAGTCCTTTACACTCGCCACATTATGATACTCAAATTATTATTATTATATATATAAAGCAGAAAATAAAGAACAGAACAAGAAGTAACATAATAAAAAAAGAAAAATATGAAGATCGAATCTATAAAACGATACAAAAATGAAATACAAACAAGAACCTAGCGAGTCAAACAGCAATTTTGGACTTAGGACTGAATAAGTGGGGTTAAACTAGTTTGAAGGCGCCAACCTTTGCAACTCTGTAGGAAAAACCAAAATAAAAAAAATAGTAGTTCAAAGTATATATATATAATCGAAATTTCTCTACAAGAGAGAGAAGACTTAACATGAACAAACTGAAAAGAATTGAAATAGTAAGATAACCAGACAATAGATTTTAAACATATATATATACAAGCCCACCCTCTTCGATGGGTGTTCCATGATGTTGGGTATAAATAAGTACTGTTTATATATGTATAAGTTATTGGTATCTAAATCCTAGCATTAAGAATTCAATTACATTGGAAAAATATACTAGAACCTATAACTCTCGTATCTTGATATAACAAGGGCAGAACTAATTACTAATTTCTAATAATCTCTAATACTGAAGTAGAATGATTATTTGTGCTCTTGTAACCCAATAATCACAAATGGATTTCCGCAAAACGAATTTATCAGTGAATCTATAATTCTTAAAATAAACATGCATGTCAAATTTCAAATCTAAATCTAAAAGAGAAAAAACTGATGTTTTTTCATCAATACGGTAGCTTCGTTGAGAGTCGATATGCAAAATAACCGGTGTGATAGGATTTCAATTTAAAAAAAAACAACATGCAAACCGAATTTCATTATTATAGTAGTTTGAAAACGGGAATATTTTTTTTTTGTCCATACGCCCCAGTATTCCCCTTCAGGAGCCTATTTCCTTAAAATCCATTGTTAGTGGGTCTAACAATTCAAAAACAGGAATTGTTTTTTATAATTCCTTTTGACCCCTTGCAACTCTCCTTGGGTATCGATTTTCGCAGAACTCTTTGTTAGAGGAATTCTTTCCACACGAAAGGAATCTGCTTACAAAATTTCAAGACAGTACGTCTAATAGTTAAAAAATGGAAATAGTTACCAATAACACCCTTTAAGCCTCCAAAACGAAATGGGATCGATTTTCACTAAACGCAATTTGTAGCGGATCTCTACTCCATGAGAAAAATCAGCTTTCCAAATTTCAGGACTCTTCAGTAGTTGAAAAATGTAAATAATTATTTTTAACACCCTGTGGCCCCTTGTGGTTCGATTTTCGCAAAATGCGTTCTTAGCAGATCTCTACTACATGCCTACCAAATTTCAAGTCTATAAGTTTAAGAGTTCCGAATATATCGTGATGAGTGATCTTGAGTCGCTTTTCATCTTTATATATATATATATATATATATACAGGGTTGTCCTGCCTTAATGTGACCCAATAGCTAATTCCCGAACCGTTCGATTTAGATATACACTTCCAATGGGAAAAATGTTTTAAAACAGATACATAATTTATTTACGTGCTTTTGGAACCAAAAAACCCATTTAGAAAAAAATTATAAAAAAATGATTTTTCATACGGTCTCCATGTCTTATCACTTATATTTAGGAAAAGATGCAGTACACAAAAACAAAGTAAACACAAAAAGCTTCATTTTATTACGATAAAAACTGGCCGAGTTATGGAACTTCGAAAAACATATATTTTACCCATTTTTTTAGCCATTTTCAAGAAGCTAGAAGGGGGCCGTCTCCAAAGTGAAAATAGTTGGAACTCTGCCAGGAAACTTTAGCTCTTGCACGTTACTTTTATGTAAATCATTTTTAAATTTAAAAGCATACGTTAATAATACAATAATTGAGTACTTAAGAAATAAAATTTATTCGTGTACTTGTAAAACATAGGAAAAACAAAATATTTTGGACGAAGAAAACATTTCAAAAGCAGTTCCAAAAAATAGACTTATATGCTGCAGCTTCAGTCTGATTTGCTGCGTTTTTGCTGATCATGAGGAGCGTTAAAAATCTGTTGTGCAGTCACTTGCAATTGCAAACAGTCGTACTCTAATATTACGAACTCTAGTACGGGAGAACGCGATGTATACAAATGAAGAATACTGCGAAACGGTACTGCTTTATGGGCAGTGTAATCGAAATAAGAGAGGCTGCAAGATTTCATGCCATTAAATTTCCCTCTCGAAGACATCCATCTTATTGTACAATTGCCCGTGCTGTTCAACGCTTTTGTAACTGGGAGTTGTCATAGACATATTCCCTTGTCTCGTGCCACACCTCGTGCCTTCACCATTATTTAAGTTAATTTGGTCATTCTGATATAATAAAGCCCCTGATTCATGATTGGCACATCATTCCACATTATGCTATAAATTGAACGGCAAATTTTGCTGCTTTTTGTTAAAACAAGCTGTTTTAATTTTTTCAGTACAAGTTGTATTTATTGAATTTAATTTTTATTGTTTGCCATACAGCAATACAAATTGTCAATCTATGATGTTTACTACGATGTTAAAATATTACTATGAGGTTTTTCTTTTGCTCTTTCTGTTGATAGTGAATTACTGTTCTCTAAACTCAATTTATATACGACCTCCTTTTCTGAGCAACTTAGATGCTTCAAATTTATGTAAGTATAACTCGGTCAGTTTTTATCGTAATAAAATTAAACTTTTTGTGTTTACTTTGTTTTTGTGTACTGCATCTTTCCCTAAATACAAGTCATGAGACCTGGGGACCGTATAAAAATTTAATTTTTGTAATTTTTTTGTAAATGAGTTTTTTGGTTCGAAAAGCATGTAAAAAAATGCTTTACCCTTTTTAAAACATTTTTCAAATTGGAAGTGCATATCTAAACCGAACGGTTCGGAAATTAGCTATTGGGTCACATTAAGGCTGGACACCCTGTATAATGTATATTAATTTTTTTGTGTGTGTGCCAGTGAGTTCCACTATAAAATCACAAGTCACTCTAAAGGAACTTTCCTGTTAATTGCTTGGACTTTTCTAAAGACGGATCAAAAGAAAGATCAAGGGACTGATTATTCACTCGAAGATTTTTTATTATTTTAATTATTTCTTAATTTTGAAAACAGATTTTTAAAAGCTTTTAATTTAAGGCTACACAGTATCCTTTTTCAAAAAAAAGAAAAGAAAGTAACAGTAAAAAGTTTATTTTTTATATTCATATTATATTATTAAGTTGATTCTGAAAGCAAAAATCAGTTTCACCAGACAATAATTTACAGTTTAAAAAAAAAATATATAAAATTTTTTTCAAGTTTTTTCAAACTTTTATAAAATGCCCAATTTTGAAATTTTTTTAGTCATTTTATATGAATAATGTTTCTTAAATAATTGCGAAGAAAAGTTAATATGGATTTGCCCTTGTCGAATTTTAATAATTATTTTTCTATCTAAACTTGGAGTAAACACGAAAATTTTTGAAATATTAATTTCAGCTTTTTTTAAAAATAACCAGAGATCTCAAACCTAAATTCATAATAACTTTTATAGAACGTACGTTTGGGAGCACCTACAAAAAAATTTCAAGACTCTATCTTGAAAAGAAAAAAGCCTTAGAAATTAGAAAATAACTACATCTTCAAAATTAGAAGTCTGAAAAAAACGTATTTAAAGTATCCGACTACTTGCAATTTTTTTTTTTTTTCAAAACTGGAGATATGTAGAGATTTTTGTTGTTGTTGTTTTTAGATTTGTTTAGTACATTTTAAGAAAAATATGCCAAAATTAAGAAGAAAAAAATTTATTTTTACTAAAATGGGAAAAAATTTATAAACATTTACAAAAAATAACATAAATGTGGCCCATTCTGTACCAAAAGTTTTTGAATAATTTTTCAATTTTTCAATTCTGGTGTGTTTTTATGTTGTTCATTTTTTAAATGACTTTCAGTATAAGATATATTTTAATTTTTACAAAAACTAGAAAACATTATCTTAGTTTTTATATGAAATTGCTTAAAAAAACTGTGATTATATTAACATAAGGGACTGAAAATTTTGTAATAAAATAGTGATTGGTAAATATGAAGGCTAAAACACATCTACAGTTATACAGAACATACACAAAAAATTTCACTGTTAATTATTTTTAAAACTTTTTTAGCAAACGCTGGCCCCGTTCGAAGATTTTTAAAGAAAGAAAAAAAAACACGCGCATTTCGAGTAAAAAACGTTTTAATGAATGACATCATGCTTAAAGTAATGGCATCTGCTTTTACTAAACCACTTGTTTTTGTTCTAGCGAACGGGAAATAATCATTAGGATAGTTGGTTACCTTTAAGTTTGTAAAGGCATAACTTAAAAACCTATAATATTTGTAAAGTACTAATTTTCTAATATGTTATTTTCCAACTTATGTTATGTATCAAAACTCTGTTTTAATTAATTGTGAATAAAACATTTTTTTAATTCGAAATATGCTTTTGCATAACATTGATAGTATTTGTTTCAAAAACCAATTATTCTGCCTAATCTTAGCAAAATATTTTCACAAATTTTTGAAGCACAAAGCATTTATGTACAACATAATAATTATGCTAACTTAAGAAAAAATCACCAGGTTTGTTCATAAAATTAATTAATTTAAATTTAAATTGGGGAAGTTTATTAAGTTTAAAAGTCACCCAACAAGAACTCAAATACCATAAAATAGTACTACAATATTTTTACCAAAATGTAGAGTTTGGCACATCGTAGAAACATTCAGTCTTATCTGCAATACTTGTATCCAGAAGTGTTATTGCAGTATCAGCGAAGGGTTGGTTTTTCGATGTATCATTTTCAATAGTATTCCATATCTTCAGAACATTGTTTCTCAAAGCATCCTGAGAAACTTTTGACAGTGGCATTATCTCAACAGGAAAAAATTAATGAAAAAGCTTCTAAGTGTTAAATAAACTTTTTTTAAAAACAAAAATTGGCCTTGAAATCAATCTTAATTAAATAACTATTAGAACTCAAAAAACTGAAAACAGAATCAAAAGCAGGAATTATTTTAGTAAAGAAAATTTAAATAAATAACCATTTCACGTTATAAGAGTTGATTTTACTTAAAAATATTTTAAATTCAATTTATGAGTGAAAGATGCTTTAAAATAAAACCGAAATCAAAACCTAAGCTTACAAAACTTCAAATACCTTAAACACTAATTCGTCATGTGATCTGAAATTTGCCGTCAAGCTTGTCAACGATATGAGCCGCAAGAAAAAAAGTACATAAACATTTTTTTCGGTATAGTTGAAATTTATGCGGCACTGCATAGTCTTAAGTAGTCTCTTCGTTTTTTTGTACCACTCAGATTTTACACTTTAATAAATAGACTGAAATGTAAAAGGTTTTAAGAATCCAACATCTTAACTCCAATCCATTGACGAAGTCTGCACTAGCAACCGCTTTCCAAAGCTCAATTGTGTGTGTGTTCCAATCTTTTATATAATTATAAATTCTACAGACTTAACATACATCAGCCCTTCTACAGCCAGGTCTTGGAAGGAGAACAGAATTTGAACCCGATATTTGGCAGAAATAACACGGGTTTTACACTTTAATAAATAGACTGAAATGTAAAAGGTTTTAAGAATCCAACATCTTAACTCCAATCCATAGACGAAGTCTGCACTAGCAACCGCTTTCCAAAGCTCAATTGTGTGTGTGTGTTCCAATCTTTTATATAATTATAAATTCTACAGACTTAACATACATCAGCCCTTCTACAGCCAGGTCTTGGAGGGAGAACAGAATTTGAACCCGATATTTGGCAGAAATATAACACGGGTTTTACACTTTAATAAATAGACTGAAATGTAAAAGGTTTTAAGAATCCAACATCTTAACTCCAATCCATTGACGAAGTCTGCACTAGCAACCGCTTTCCAAAGCTCAATTGTGTGTGTGTTCCAATCTTTTATATAATTATAAATTCTACAGACTTAACATACATCAGCCCTTCTACAGCCAGGTCTTGGAGGGAGAACAGAATTTGAACCCGATATTTGGCAGAAATAACACGGGCCACTAGTACTGGACTAAGACCACTAAACTTCTGAAGCCACCGTAATCGATGAAATATTGTTTGTCCGAATAATTTTATGTAAAGCGTAGAATTAGGTGATAAATTTTCATTTTTTTTGTTGCAAGAACCTCCTTGTAATTTGCGTCGACTTTTCTCACATTTCAAAGTCGTCAGAGATATAATAATCTGTTTACTTTTATATATTTTGAAATATATTACTATTTCTATATACATATGTATAGAGAGAGAATGCCGCATAAACCTGTAACCATTACATTGTTTTAGCTTGTTTATTTGTATTACCTTTGTTAACATCTTGATAAGCAAACACGTGCTAATTAACAAAGAACATTGGTTTAATGAGGAGTATGGAACACTTGATCCTAATACTTCCAACTTATTAACTAGTATTACATTTAACCCGGCAACAATCGCGTGAAAAAAACCGACCTAAAGTTCTCGCGCTGGATGTGTCATACCCAAAGGCGTTTACTTTGTGTTTTTACCGTACAATTTGTATACTAAGATTAAAAGGGAAGAAAAGTAGGAAATACAAAATGTTTAATACATTTTCCCCACGTAAATATATAGTTTCTCTGTTCTTTTTATAAGGGCATTCAGTGCATTGTTTATACACTCCTTTAATCGCGTCGTGAGTGAGTGCGATGTTTTCACTGGATCTTAGTTTTTTTAATATGTAGCTTTTTTTAAACTAAACATGTAGGAGTACACTTGTTTATTCTTTAAATTTAAAAATTTTGAATTTTTTTTTATTTTTTCTTATTTTGTTCCAGTATTTATTCTCCAAACGTTCATCTGAAAGAGGATAAGATGTGTACCTGTTATCTCCTTTAAAATTACGTTCTTCTCAAATGTTTTTGTGTCTCTACATATAAAACATTTATTTTCAACAGTGTCACCCTTTTCAAAATATGGATCGATTTCAGTGGAGGAATCATACTTGCTGTTATACTCTTCATTTGATTTTTCCTCAACATAACCGCGAAGAGAATTTCTTCATCCAAAAATACTGTTGTACTATATCTATACAAAAACTGTTTTTATTAAATTACTTAAATATCACATTTCTTCATCATAACTACAATAATAAACCATAGCGTAAGGAATATTTAAAACGTGTTCATGCATTCAGAACTGTAACGGTGATTCATGCGCAGGGTATGACATACCCGAAGAGGTGATGCCAAAAAAATATATTTAGTAATCGCCTACAAGCTAAAGCCCTTCAAAGTATGTGACCCTTAAATCAACCACACGAGAAACTATCCATTTTCCAATAAAGGTTCAGAAGAAGCGTTAAAATAAGTTAGACGGTAAGTAGGACACACCCTGCGCGAGTAGTGCCGGGTTAATATGTTAAGTAGCCAGTTGTATTCCGGATAACGGGTGTTAGTCGACTCAGGGCTCGAACATATGCCCCCCCCCCTTAATTTAGAGTATAGTTTCCATGATCCGAATATCGCAAGTCGTTTAATGCTAGCAATACAATATTAGATTTAATTCTGTGATGCGTTGCAACACGAGGGCTATTTGCGACGGACATGGAAGTATTGAGCATCAGTCAAGTAAGTATAGGATGGCATCTGAGCAAGCACTTCCCTCTCCTAATTGCCAATCTTCTCCGTTGGCGTGGCCACTACAGGGGGGTGTCTTCAGTGGCACTAGGTTTCGAACCCGAGACTCGACAACGATGGCCACGAGTTCGATCATCACCACTCTCTTACCGTGGCCATACTAGCATTCAAAGAGGAGAATAACTATTTTGAAGCATTTCTAAAATTGATTAATTTTCATTATCAGTAATTATTCGTTATTAATAAGCTTTGTAACAAAATAAGCGCACTATTTTTTTTCGCATCATGATTACAAAAGCGATGCAAGCAATATTTATTTTAAATGAAATTATAAACTATAATAACAATATATAAATAACCTTTATTATATTATAATAAAAGAAAAAAATATAGCTAGTAACTTGTATATAGATATTTTCTATGGATGTTCTGGTATGAGATTTAGTAATTTAAATATTCTAATCCCAACTTATTTTTGTTTGGTATGACGCTAGATCTTTTATGGAAACTGATTATTTTTTAACAAATACGGGCGAGAAATTTCAACTAAAAAATTTAACTATTTTTCCAATGAAGAATCTTGTTTTATAAGTAATTGCTTCTGCTAAAAATAATGGATATTTTATTGCTTTTTTGAAAAGTGCATACTTTCAAAAATGCAATTCATCCTCATCAGTGACAACAATTGTAAGCTACATTGTTGTTTCAGGAAATAATTAGCGGAACAGCACAACGACAAACTATAATAAACTTGAATAATAGATGTAAAAGTATTTCAGGAAAAGTTTTAGGTACAAAATGACACAAATTGGATACAAAGTTATTGATATGATGCAGGGTAATTACATATTCGAAATTGGAATATCGACGCATAAATTCGGAATTATGGAGTGTCATTATACGATGTATTGAGCACATCGATTTAAAATTTTATGCCCTATGGAGTAAAACTTGTAATATTGTCAAAGTTTATTTATATGTAATTAGGCTAATCATAATAAAACCGATAAAAAATGCTTTAAAAATCTAAAGCACTCTAACTGTGAAATAACGCCTAATTTCCCTGTTCTGACACTAAATGTCAAAATGTCAGGGCCAAAATTATCAAATATAACTCTGAAAATTTGTGGAATGATTTCCTATTTTTAATTTCATTTAGAACTATTTTTTTTTCTTTTTTACAGATACTATTCTTTTTATTGTATTCAATTTGATTTCCCAATGTTTTTTATGTATAGTATTTCATGAATGTATTGAGGGCAAAATAAATATAAATTTACTTTAATTTGTAAATGCATTCACAACTTATGGGAATATTAAAATTTTATTAGAAGCCCAAATTTCATGTTTCTTTTATATTAATTGAAACTAATTATTTTAAAAATATAAAATGAATGATGTTTATTAATAATAGGTATTTAATGATATGTTTTTTTTTATTATTATTATTAAATGGCTTTAAAAATTTATATAATAATTGGACTCGGTAGTGAAACTAGATAACTGAAACGCAATTGCTAAGGGTGGCTTTACTTGTTACGGCATTGAAATCAAATAACAAATTATAACAAAGAAAAAAAATTAAGAAAATTTTATTTGAGTTTTTGATGATTGTAGGATAAAAAAAACAGGATAAAAATATCTACTAAAATAAATATTTTTCTATAGTAGTAATTCACTGCACACCAGAGGCAGCAATAGAAAAATAAATACATAAAAAAATCAAATAAGTATCGGAAACTCAAAAAATATGATATATGTTTTACTTAAATAATAGTAAAGCATGAACCTCTGGAAAAAATCATGCAGTGCACAAATATTTAGGCAAATTGAGATAATCACTTTAATAAAATCTTAACAAATATTCTTTCAGCTAATTAGAAAAGTGTTGCTTCTTTTTTTGCAAAAGTGGAAGTCCAATATGTTATTTTCTTTATAACTATGCTTTACCTAAATGAAATCAAAATGGAAAAAGAAAACTCATGAAACTTAGGACTAAACAAGTGCGTTAAGTTTAGTAAAAAAACGAAAACACAATATATAAATCTCTAACGAAATTAGTCCTCACCATATCTTAATGAATGACTCAAGTCGAACATAATAAATAGTTAAATTTTCTTAATTATTATAATTATATAACTTATGTTTGTCCTCAATTTTAAATCAGTAAAAAGATTAACTGACATCCTAATATAAAATTAAACTAGCCAATGTGTTGCAAGGAGAAAAAAAATGTCTTTGTTATAGTTACTATTAAATCCTTTACCATTCTAAATGAATCGTATGTAATTTTTCTTAAAATAACAAGACATAAACAGACAGCAGATTATTTAATTTTATAAGCAATTTCGATTAGCGTCTTGGCATAAATTAGTTAAAAGTTTTAATTAAAAATGACGAATTTCTCTTTTCGAAACAGGCTTGTTTTTGTATGTATTTAATAAATTACGTCTACAATTGTCAAGTATTGATTGAAGGTATTGTGCGAGAATAGAAATAAGTATGAATTAAAAAGTATTCGAACCATCATACGTATTTTTTTAAATATAATTTACTAAACTATTCTTCCAAAATGTCTTTTCACAACTTTTCTCTCTAAGCTCGGTTAATTAAAGATAAATATCCTACAAAATAAAATTTATCGTTATTTAGATAATTAAAAAAAGAGATTTTGAAAAATAGCCCTTCAATGAACATTGTTATGAAATTTAGTATGTTTAAATATTTTCATGTTTCTAACTAATTAAGAAAAAAAATTGTACTGTTCAGTGAATTTTCCACGTATTCTTTAAAAAATCTCACAAAATACAAATTAGGTAGCGAGTTTATAAATAAAAGTGTAATGAAAAAAATTTGAAAATATGTATTTAAAATTTAAGAAATAAAACGTTTTTAAATATTATATTTTGGAGACATTAATACGATATCTTAAGAGTTTATTTTTACACGTTTCTTTTAAAAGATGTTTTATATATTTTTCATTTTCGTCTGTAAAACAATACATAGACCGATGTTAGAAAATTCTTTGTGTAAGGATAGTGTTACTCTTGCATGTAATATCAAAAGTAAAATGCAGAGAAAATGACCTGCTCTATAATCGAAATGTACCGCGTTTTGCCTAAAATAATGCTTAATGGAAAACTATTTCCCAGATTTTTTTGTGAAAATTCACAGCGTAAACTATTTTATAACTACAACGCATTCGTTAAGATTTCCCATTTAATTGTTTTATTGATTACTCGCCCTCAGAAGCGACACTAGAAGTATGGGGCTCGTTATTCTAAATCTAGGTCAAATGACAAGGACGACACCGAAGCTGACTGCCTACTCTCCTAACTTCCATGTTATGTCAAAGTAAAGCTTTCGAGCGCGAGGAGATTGAATGTGCAACAGCCTTTCTTCTCTGTGGGTTTAAAGTGACAGGCAAAAGAGTACACATATTGCCAAAAACAAAGTTCAACCCCGTGTACATTTGTTAGCAAAAGGGTTTTGACTGTGACCAATTAGAACAGTTGATGTTCGCTGCAATATGCCTTACAAAAGGACTTGATTGAATTATATAAATTTGAATGGAATAATACAGGATGTACGGGCTTAACAAATCCAAAATTCATGGCTTATTATTTCGGAAATACCCATCATAATGTAATAAACTGTTCATCCACGAATTGGAAACACCTCCGGGATTTTTTGGATCTAGTCCGATCGGCTGCACATTAATCGGAATGGTAAACGATAAACTTGTTGCCCTGACTTCATCAGTAAAAATGTGGACATCATAGCAGAAGGTGCAGTGCGTACTTTGGTTAACGGAATTTAAATTAGTCACGTGTGTACGTCGACGTGTTCGAACAAAATGGTAGGTAGATCCCCAACATCAAAATCTATCCACCAATGGGAGAGAACTTTAAAGGAGATGTGAACTTTGGTATCTCAAACTGGCAAGCATCTTTGAGTTTTCGTGTTAGAAGACACTGTTGATCTTGGGCGTGATTCATTTTGTAGGTATCATGATTAGTGTATTAGGCAAGCCAGTAACGACATTCCATTCTGTTCGAACATGTCGCTGTACACGTGTGACTGATTTAAATTCCGTTAACCAAAGTACGCACTGCACCTTTTGCTGTGGCGTTCACATCTTAACTGATGAAGTCAGTATAACAAGTTTATCATTTGCGATTCCCAAATGCGTGCACGTGCGGCCGATCGGACTAGGCCCCAAAAACTTCGGTGTGGCTCCCAATCCACTGATGAATAGTTTATTACATTCTGAAGGGTAGTTCTGTGATAATAAGCCCTAATTTTTTGGATATTTTAAGCCCGGACACCCTGCATATTGATCCTCAATGTGTAAGTGAGAGAAAAATTAGCGTAAGAATTTTAACAACACAAGGGCTACTGGCGATTGACCTCGTTATTTTCATCCGCAGTCAAGTCAACTGGCACCCCTCTTTTTTTACTAACTACCACACCACATCAACGGGAGGACGTTGAGCCTCGACATGTTTAACGTTCATCGACTTCGATAAATCATCTTACACACGACGCCCTGACCACGAGTTCGTGGCCCTAACCACTAGACTACTGCAGTCGCTATTCACCCTTGAAATGTTAACACAAACAAATTTCCTGAATAATTCAAAACATCACAACCCAGGCTTCCTTCAGAAATGTGATGTGATGAGATTTGTGACGATGTTTCAAAAGATGGTGCAAGAAAAAGAGTTTTTGTGCAGGAAAACGCCCTGATATCTTCTAAAATAAAAATTAATAAACAAAAAAAAACCTTTATTGTCATGGGAAAATGATAGGTAGGTTTTGAAATAAAGTATACAGTTTTTGCATGGTGTTTAACAGACGCTAACAAAAACACATAAATAGTATTTTTTATAATGTTTCTTATTATTATTTACTTAAATTATTTACTTATCCTGATGAAAATAAAATTTGTATATACAACCAGTTTCTTTTTCTTTCAGTTAGGCAGTTTTCAAAAGACGATGCGTATATTTTCGAGCTGATACTCTAATTGTAGTCATTCACTGCACCTATGTTACTCATTTTTCCAAAATTCTAAGCAAAGCATGAATCAGAATAAAAGGAGTTCAATTGACTCCATCTGTAGATAGCATTAATCTCCTGGATCTTAAAATATGGCTGAAACCTTTTAAAAATGTAAATTTTGCTTCCGTAAACTCCGTGAGTGAGTGAGTGAGTGAGTGATTTTGGGGTTTATTGACGCAAGAGCCGATTTCGGCTATACTGCGCCAAACATTTGTTTTAATATCTGTGGTCTAGACGGGAAGAGAGAATGAAAGAATGAATTGAATGACAAGAAAGAGGGTCGAAAATAGAGAAGGATCACTTGGGTACCCCCGGTTCGTGAAGCCCGTGTTTACCAAAGACAGTAAACCCCGTGGGAAAAGGAAAAGATCACTAGGGCACCTCGGGATTGTGACACCCGTACTCACCTAAAGAAGGTGAGCCCCCTGAGGGGCCGTAAACTCCGTAGCTCAAGTGTTAATCCTTTTGAAATGGTTGAAAGACTAGGAAAGTCTGAAAGGAAGCCCTTAAAAGAATTTTTTTCAATTTTTGGAAGTTAAATACTTCTAAGTTTCACATAATGAAATCTGGAAAAATATAAATTACAGAATACACACATTCTTATGTGCATTCTTAGTGCATAAAATGTTCGGCGTGTTTTGAAATCATTCTTGAAAATACTGAACTTTTTGGAATCTTAAAAATATTTATTTTGATTTGTTTTCGAAAATTAAAATTAAACTGGAGTATTTCCTGCATTTCTCACTCAAACAAAAGGATGTTAAAAATTTGGAGTTACAATATTGTAAGAAAAATATATTTATTTCTTCTGCACCTTAGAAATTTTACACTGAATTTTTAATGTTAACCGAATTAACAGAATGTTAATGTTAACAGAATCATTGAAATGTTCTTCACTATTATCCATAACATTTTACAACTTATGGAAAGATAAAAAAATGCATCAGGAAGAGGAGAGTTAGAAACGTGTTGTTAACATTGGATTCGACTCTCAGCTTTTACCTCTCTTAGGCCGCTGTACTCGAGTGATCATGGGGACGATCTTGTGGCTAGCCTTGTATTTGTAGAGTCGTAGATTCGAGTCCTAAACCCATGAAAACTCAACCGTATAGAGAAGCCGTCAAGGCTCAAAATCTTCAAGTTGGTATTACGTGAGAGTACGGAGAATAAGGTGTCACCTCAGGTGTCGTCCTCTCCTTCGAAAACAGCACTCGTTTAGTTACGCAATGTGACGTTAACAAACAACCAATCAATTAATTCGTTTTTTTTCTTTATACACGTTAGTCATTCCTGAGATACAGAAGTGTGACATTATCAAGCAACCAGTCAGTTAATTTATTGTTTCCTCATACACGTTAATCATTACCGAGATTCAAAAGTGTGGCGTTAGCAAACAACCAGCCAGTTAATTCGTTTTTTTTCTTTATACATGTTAGTCATTCCTTTGATTTAGAAGCGTACGGTTAATAAACTACCAGTCAATTAATAAGAGTTTTTCTTTATACACGTTAGTCATTCCTGAGATACACAGAAGTGTGACGCAAAAGATATTAATTCGAGCCTAACTAATTTACAATGAACATTCCATCAATAAAAATATTTTGAATGAATATGATGTGCCCTGTCATAACTTTTCATTGGTTGCGGGAACCTAAGGGTCATGGTCACAAATTCGTAGCCGGCGTGTCATGAGTTTGAGCTTCCATTGAAAAATCGTCGTGACGAAACTCCCTTTGGCGTAGTGTGGTTATCTGGAGAGGGATAAATGCTAGGTCAGGTGTTGTTCTCGTCATTGAACGGAGTTTAAATATTACGAGGTTCTCTACCAGTTGCCCCCAAACTACTTTGTAGGGCGACGTTACTGAAGCACTCCCTCCCTCATTATAACCCTTCGAAAACACTTCTTATGTTTAAAACAGAATTGAGTATTTTCAATAATGTATCACTGTAGAGAAAGCATGAATTGAATAAAAATCATTAAAGCTATTCACATTTTTCATGATATTGTACAAACTAATAATGAGCATCTAAAACTTTTTTTTATGTCTGTTCAGTGTACGTGTATGAAAATGAAAAGAGCCCTCTAGAGCTCATATTGAGGCAGTGTATCCTTAGACTCCTATGAGGGAGGTGTCGAGTCGATTCGATCTGAGAAAATAAACAGTCCACTGAAAATTGAGTGAGACTTTTTTTAGAACTTTTTTGTTTGAGAAACTGAGCACCAATGTCATAAGAGGAATTAGAATTATCTGTTGAAAACCATTAACGTTTACAGCCCAAAAAATACAATCAGAGTACCCGAACTGCACAAATTAAAGGGTTTCTAACATAGGATGTTGGGTTATATCTTGCCTCAGTATATATGCTTAAGTTACAATTATGCTATTATTAAAAAGCTAAACTTTTTTAAAAAAATAAAAACATATAAATTTGTATTTTACAGCATAACGATTTATATTATCCCAAACATTCTAATTTTCTTAACAATATTTTGTATTTTTACGAGGTTTTTAATCTCAAAATTATTAACGTAATTAAAAAAACTATCAAAAACGAAAAAAAGTGCACTAATTTCCTTCGAGAATAATTACCATTTCTGAAATAATCATATTCATTTTCATTTTATAATTTATTCACTTTTCTTTAAATGAATTTACATTCATTTTGTTAAACTTAATCAATGAGATGAGAAAAACAAAACCAAAAGTACTCATTCCTTTTGCATTGCTTCTAAATTTCCCTTTTTTTTCTAATATTTATACAACTGTCATTTCAATTATATGTAAACTACAGTTCAAAGTAGAACATTTTTTAAACCATTAAAATTATTTTTTTTCTGTCTTTCTACAAATTTTGTTTTTGGAAAAAATATAACCTTTATATAATTAAAATTTTATTTCCGTATTTAAATGCTTTGATTTTTTACTGAATGATGTATTACTTTTAAGTGGAGCATTATGGGATATTCCCTCGCAGTTTTTAATGTCACGAACTAAAATAAAATGTTGCGATTAAAATACTTTTTCGATTTTAATATCGTTTGAATAATTTGGGAAAAAGAGAGCATGCTATAAACTCTTCAGAAAAAAACACAAGAGCCACTCCAAAATACCACTAATTAAACAAATATTAATTTCTATTTTGAAACTCTAACTTGTTTTTAGGAATGACTAAATTTTTTTTATCAATATTTATTATTAGAGTATAAAAGTTATGTTTCACACACACAATATTTTTTAAAACATGCAACAAAAAAGGATTCTTTGTGGGTATTGGAAAAAAAAATTGAGTATTCAGAATCTACCGATTCAATAAAGATATGAGAAATTCAATAATTAGATTTAGTAATTAATCGCTTCAGATACTGACTTGTTAATAATGATTCAAATATCTTTTAAAGTAAAATTTACCTTTTTTTACATTTTAAGATTCTTTTGATTATTCACGTTTAATCAAAAGCGTTAAGAATTAAAAAAAAAAAGCTATTCTGTTACTTTTTCTTTTGGTACTTACGTATCCCCCCGTCGCCACATCAAAAGACATCGCCAAATTAAAAAAAAAAACGTCACCAAATACTGTAATTATTTCCGCCCATGTGAGAAAAAACCCTTTCCTTTTGATCTCCTTCCTTAATATCTTGACGAATATTGAGAAGAATTTAATAAACGTATTTAAAAAAAAACATACATTAGAAACAAACAAAAGATAATAACTGCATTATTAACGACACGTACTCTGTATTTTAAAAATTTAAAGATCTGTACGGGGATTCGAGCCCCCAAACACGACACTTGTGTACGTCATTGTCAGTCCACCATATCGCCGAATTTGCATTCAAATTTGCAATAAGTACATCTTTTCTTCGTGTAGGCATAAATTTGAATAAGTATTAATCTAAATGATGTCGTGCAGATCCACGATGTTCATTGTTTTGTAGAATTGGGTGATTACGTATTATTAGACTGCGTTATTGAAAATACTCCATTACATTCTCTTGCGTAAACAAGTAATATATAAAGTTTTTAAATCAATTCCTACTTAGATCAGCAAAAAAAAATTATTTTAGTTACTTTTTATTAAACAGTTACAATTATAATATAAATATGTATATTCATTTGACAGAATCACAACATTAAGTGGCAATTAATTTTTATTAATTATCTTTAAAGCATCGTATTGTTATCCAAAACAATAGAATATATGAAGTTTTATTTCAACTGAATGTTTTGAAATGTGAGGGGAAAAAAATCTTTTTAAAGTTTTGACCCAAATCGCTAAAAATGAAGCCCACGTTGCTCTACCTGTAATTCTTTAAATAATTATTTTCAGTTAATTAATTTTAATTAATTACAATTAAATTATCGTATTGTTATCCAAAACAATAGTGTATAGAAAATTCCAGCTCAAATGAGCGCTTTAAAATGTGAAAAAAAAAACTTTTCAGGTTGGATACAAATTGCTAAAAGGGTCGCTAAGTCGCCAAAAATTATGCCAACGTGGCTGCATTTGTAATTCTTTGAAAAATTAGTCTTAATCAATTATTTTTATTAATTATAATTAAATTACTATATTATCCAAAATAATCGTGTATATAAAATTTCAGATCGATTGAGTGCTTTAAAAATGCATTTTATTAACGAATGAAAATTTGAACAAGATAAATATAGAGAGAGTGTGAGCTTATAGTAGGAATTGAAAAATGGATTCCGCATTTTAGTCGTTTTACCGAAAATAAGAGGTAAATAATTTTTCACAGTTTAAACAGTTTTATTAATTTCGAGCATGCGCAATTAATAATATTTTGTCTGACCATATAGAAAAAATGGCACAAACTCTAAGAAAAGATTTTTAGAGCATGAGGGAAGATTGCTGGGTGCACGGGAATGGATTTTCTCTATTGGCTGCATTTTGCGGCCTTTTGAGACATTTGTTGATTTGACAAAACTGGATAAGTTAAAGATTCGTTCAATTATTTTATAAGGAGAAATCATGATTTTTCATTGCAATTTAACTAAACATATATGTTTTGAGGTTTTTAGAAGTCATAAATGCCGTATTGATAATTAAATAGTAATATTATAAGACTAGAGGCAAAATAACAAATATTTTTGTATTCAAAATGAAAGTTACATACGCAGAAAATGCGATATCTTGACTGAAAATTAGTTTAATTCGAATAAATTTGATACTCATAAATATGAAGAAAAGAATAGTTAAATTATAGTAATAATGCACAGTAGTTAAATATAAGATAATATGTGCAAATGGTATCAACATTGGTCTAAACAGAATACATTGCAACGTTAGACTGGTCGGACTTAGAAAGTGTATGGTCACCTTGTACAACTTAAGAATTGCAACAAGCCTACATAATCTGAGCGTTTATCAGCGATCGTGTAACACTGCAAATGGTGAAGATTATCTAAAGGAAGATAATTTTTACCCAGTATGATGTCACCTGCGAGGTCGTTGGATCTCAATCTTATAGTGAATTCTTAGGCTGATTCAGGAAGTGTTATTCACAGCGTCAAGCTTCTTCCCGGACTCTTCATATGTTTAAACCGTCCCTTTTTGGAAGAATGAAAGATACTTCTAAAGTCGTGGAGTGAAATAGTGAATGAATCTTAACGCCGCGCTATTCAGCTACTCGAGGGCTTTTGGCAATGGACCTCGTAGTTTTGAACGAGCACGTTAACTGAGCTGGCACCTCCACTCCTACCATATAACACCAACGAGAGGATGTTTGAACTTCGACAGATTTTACGTTCATCGCTCCCTACACGGCGGGTCATGAGAGGTTCTTGGCTCGAACTCACGGCACGCCGACCACAAGTCCGTTACCTTGACCACTAGACTATCGCGAACCCCCCTAAAATCATTGATCAGCACCACTTTAACAAAAAAAGGTTTGTTGTCTTTTTAAGCAGTATTAGATGGTCATAGCCCTTTTTACTCAAAACACTTTAGCATTGCGAAGTGTTTTTTTTTTATCAAATACAGTGGTGACCAAAATTGTGGACACTTTTTAAAATTATGTTTTTTTTAAGATTGTGTACTTATAGAAAATGTTATGTTGCACAAAATGCAAAGTTTTTTTTATATAATTTTAAAGAGGATTTAATACTGAATTCAGTACAAAATTTAAACATTAGTAAAGCAAAAAAGTTATGCTGCAATAACTATCGATATACATTATATACAGATGATAGCAGTGGGTCAGTTATCAGTACTTAGTGTGGGGTAGCTTTTTTAATATTACAACTTCACATCGATGTTTCATTAAGCTGAAAATAGTTTTAAGCTCTTCTTTTGTTATTACACGATGCCAGGAAACAATTACATCCTCAATTAGTTCTTTATTTCATGCGTACCTCATTCGGACAAGAGTCTTCAAAAGATGCCCCAATTTTTCGATAGGATTGAGGTCAGGACTGTTTCCTGGCCAGGACAACACCTTGATGATCTTAGACCAGCAGTTCGATTACTTTACTGTGTAGCAAGAAGAAGAACCTTACTGAAAAATAAATGAAGCATTGTTGGTAAATAGATCCCGGATGGAAGGTCGAAGTTTGGGTTCTAGAATGGTGTCAATGACATTCAGTATTCCTTCCTGATATTCAGTGTCCCATTGATGATATGAAGACGCCCGATACCATCTGCTGATATGCATGAACAAATCATACAACTATGGGGGTATTTCACAGTTGCAGTCAGGATGTAACATTTCTCTTGTTCTACGTTGTACATATTTTCGGTCATCTCTATCGAATAACGATATATCTTAGTTTCTTCCCTCCATATGACTTGTGACCACTAACCATTTGTCCAATTAATGTGTTCCTTTGACCACTGTAATTTTTTTTATTTTTTAGTGCTGCTATAAATTATGATAAGTCTTTTTTCGGGTAACATCAGCTAAACTTCTCCTGATAGTTTTTGAATTAACATAAACACCAGAAACATACAGATAACTTCTGATGACCGTTGATGGCATTATTTGATCTTGGAGACATACTATTTTTATTCTTTTGTCATCAATAGATGTGATTTACCTTTTTAGACTTATTCCTGATTTGCTTTTTATTAAATTGTCTCCTTACATCTTAAACAAAACTTTCAGTCACCAGATGTAGTTCCTGGACCACCTGCAATTTTAACATAGAAAAGACTCACTCTTTTTCTAGGTGTTCAATCTATTCTTTTATTTGATGTCATTGCTTTTTTACTAAAAATCCTTGTTGTCCTGGCAAGGAAACAATCATAACCTTAATTCTATCGAAAACTTGTGACATTGTTTAAAAACTATTGTCCGAAAGAGGTACCCATGGCATAAGAAGAAATCAATTGATGATATAATTGTTTCCTGGCATCATGTAATAACGAAAGAAGATCTTACAAACTATTTTCAGGCCAGTGAAACATCGATGTGAGACTGTAATAAAAAAGGCTAGCCCACTAAGCACTGATAACTCACTACTATCAACGTTACCTAATGTATATCGATAGTTATTGTGGCATAACTTTTTTTGCGTTGCAAATATTTGAATTTTTTTTTTGTATTGTGTGTATTCAGTATTGAGCCTCTTTAAAATGATATAAAAGACGTTACAATTTGTGCAACGCTACATTTTCTATAAGCATACGAACTTAAAAAACATCATTTTAAAAAGTGTATGCAATTTTAGCCACCACTGCATATTCATATTTACATATCATACTACATATAACTCCTACATCATTATTATTAATACTATTTCCTGTTTCACACAGTCTGATATAATATGCAAGCCAAATTCCTATACATCAAGCTAATTTTTTTCTGGACGGAGATGCTCAAGGGGAAAAATTGGGTAAGCGCAACTCCAATACTGTAAAGTAGCCTTCTCCTTTCTTTTATATTATGCTTCTATGTGAGGCAACTAATGCACAGAGTTTGTATGAGCATTGCAATTTTAGTCATTCTTGTGAATTTAAAAAAATGCGTGATACAAATCTAGAGCCTGTTACATGTCTGCTTTGTGTCGTTGAATTTCTGATGGTAATTAGTATAATTACTTACAATAATATATTATTATAGGTATTATGTGCATGAATTGTGTGACTAAATACATAAAACTGATGTCTAAATAAATACAAATTTTTACACTAACTGCAGTCCTTATGAGCTTACCGAACTCTGAAAAATTTCATTAGCTATTCAATTTTTTAAAGAAAATTGCAATATCTATGCATTTTTAAGAGGTTTTTTTTGTACCCATTTGCTCACATCGAAAACTAATCCGATTTTCCTCAGTATGTTATTTATTTTTTCAAAATTTACATTTCTAATAAAATATTTCATGGTTTATAATTTTTCTCGATCTAATTTTCTTTTTTTTTTTTTTTAATATTTTATGAACACTTAATTGCTGCACAAAAATTTAATAATTTAAATTTTACATTTATTCAAGAAGCAAAATTCCATTTGCAATTTATTCAATCCATAACCAGGTAAAATGAAACCAATTTATACACTTAAAAGTAAATTAAAATAATTACATAGCAGATATTAAACATGTACTTTAAGTTTAAAGTGATTTACACCCTTTACGAAATAAGTAACTTCCACGCTCTTAAAAATGTATTGTATATAGTTTTTAATTACTAAATGTCAAAAATAAGATGTAAAGGTCTTAAGAGATGCACATGAATGGAATCATATTTTTTTCGTTTCATTTAGATGCATACAAAGCTCTATTCTCATTCTCATACGTACAATCACGCTATAAAAAATCCACTCCCATTTCTAAAGATATCCAGTGAAAAGAAGTAGAAAACCTCTTTGAAATTTTACATCTTTCAGGGACATATCACATAAATAGCTTCTTAAAAACTCATTGGTGCAAAAGTCTTTTTCTGAAATTTTTAACAATAGTCTTTCGAAAAAAAACAGCGTAAATCACAGAAATTTAAGAAAAAATCTCTTTAAGATACAGTAGACGCAAGCCATTAGTTTATTCCGGGCATTTGGTTCCATTACTTAATATCCCTTCGTTGAAAATTAACTGTTCTTAAAAGATTTATACAATAAATCGTATTTATTCTTTTTCTCGATACATTTAACACACAATAGAAAAAATCTTTTGAAAGAATTAGACCTAAAATTTTATGATATTTTGTTATTCAAGTATTATTGATATCCTATATTAATAACTACAACTTTTACATGGAAATAATCCTACCAATAGAATAATTCGAATTAATTACCATCCATCCGGTATAATGGTTAGAGACGCTGACTGCGGTGCCGTAGGGCCAGGGTTCGAATCTCTGAGAAGACATGGATGTTTATAAATGTATAGTGTCTTTCGCGGCATGGGGGGGGGAGGTACTCTAAACAGCCGTCGAACCGCAAGTCCTCTCGTGAGGTTGGTGGAAGGGGAAAAAAATGTGGAGGCTCCTGACTACCCACAGGGTGTTCTCCCTCAAAATTGGGGTGGAACTGAGCAAAATCGTACTGTCGCCTGCATGGTGTTCAAAGTTAAGTCTAACGACAGGCGTAAATGTTTAGCCTTTCGCTACGATGGATTTTGTGGACCTTGATCTGATGCTACTTTCGATCAGGTGGCATAAGTTGTGAGCGTGACCTATTTGGCACCGCTCCTTCACCATCTTGCCTACCTAAGGGTTGGGGAGAAAACAAAGCATCACCAACAACTTTCATAATAACTATTATTTTATTACTCTTCAAACACACTTAATCAATCGCAAGTGAAACTACAAAAAGAGACCATAGAAGTGATATATAAAGAGAGCAATCTATTCTCAATGAATAACTCTAAGTAAACAAATCTAATTGAACAAGCGCAAGCGATCTTATTCAATCTATCTTAGATCCTTAATCCACTAATTTATTATCTTAGCAACTCCTTCCTTAACTCACGTTGTAGGAAGGAAATACTCAATGAAATATTCTCACTTACGAATCACCGCAACAGCTCTCCTCTTCCTTCTATCTTACATCTACAAAATCTATAGACTTTACATAGTCAAACTAATTTAAATATCAAGGTTTCTTCTTGAGAGCCTGTGAATTAACGTGAATGCTGGCCCCAAAGTTTCCCCAAGAGGATTAGTTTATAAGGGCGCGTATAGTTCCGTCACAAAGTAACAATAACAAATCAATCTTGAACGGGAATCTTCGTAATGGTAGGTATGCATAGATGGATTTAGAACCTTTTCTGAACCTGGATACGTTATTTGTATTTTTTTCAAGACTACTATAAAAAACCTTTGGTTTCAACTTCTAATATCATCTTCCAGGCACAAATATCTGTTATTCTAGTGAACAGTGCACTAATAGTACAAATAATCAATTTTTCAACCGATAACTTTTATATTCTATGCTTTTTTCTCAAAATTTTCTAAAAAATCTCACTATTTTAGTTCATTTAAAAATAATTTATCTCTCCATCGTTGATGTTTTTAATATTTGTATTGGATTAAGTGTGTAGCAAAAATTTTGTAGGACACAGTGTGGATTATTACAGAAAATTAGTAACTTCATATGTAGGAAGTTTGCCTACATCCCCCTCGTACATGCTCAAAAAAAAACCTTAAGGAAGAATTATATATTAGGGGGACAGTGTGAAGTAAATGTCGTTTCTGTGTATGCCGATATTAGTTGTTCATTTATCGTCTCATTGTGTACTTTAAAGTCGTGCCAAAGATATTTTATTGCCAGGTTGATTTGTCTACTCGTAAATATTTATAAATCTTAATTTTGTGATTCTGTAATATGTATATACATATTTATATATATTAACTGTAATTATTTAATAAAAAGTAACTGAAATAAAGTTTTTCTTTGTTGAGCTAAGTAACTCAATTGACTCAATATATATATATATATATATATTACTTGTTTATTGTCGAATAGGAGGCTCGAGTCCAGAGCAAACTAAAGACACATTCAAAACTAAAACTCTTCAAGTGTGCGTGTTGTGGAATTTTTGAAAGTGAATGTGCCTTGATTTAAGATTGCCCATCAACAAAAGTAATCGTATTTCTGCAGAGTGCAATTTCATTAAGCAACTAATCCTTATAAGGGGTCTTTTTTTTCGATTTACAAATTAGTTTCTCGTCTTGAAAAGGTTAACACATAATGTATTCATTTTGAATGCCATACCTGTATTAAATTTAAAGTTTTTTGTTTCAGAATTTATATAAAGTTTTCAATGAATTATTAAAACTTTTCAGACGGAAATTAGATTGTAAGGACGTAATTTGGACAACTATCCGTATGTAGACAGACCAAGCAATTTAAACCTAACACTGCTTCGTTCTGAATGGTCAACACTGGGCATTAATTGGCTCATTGTGTGTCTATCATATATATGAGTATAATGGACTATTGAAGTCGTCTTAATTGAAGGCATTTCAGTATGGTTTTATTCCAATAAATTGAACTAGAATGCATTGATATCGAATAGTAGTTTCAGATAACATAATAGGGAATATCTGAATGCCCAAAATTAAGTTTGCACTATTAGAATATAATAGAGCTGTCGCTATAATTAAATATAACTTAATTATCAAAATAATAGCCAACAAATTGAATAACTTAAATTCAGAAAAGAAGTAGAACATATTCTGCAGATGCCTATATTCAAATCATTGTATACTTATCAACCTTACCAACCTTGTACTGCTGAAGATCCACCAAGTAGAGGGAGCCGATGCACTTTAAATATCCCATGGCTAAAATGTAATTTCGTTGGTGTGGTGTGAAAGTTAGGACAGGGATCACCAGCTCAGATCGTATCCTCGTTACTTGACCTTGGTTTAAAATGACGAGTTGTTCAACATTAATAATCGAGAGTTGTTTCTGGGCTGAAATTCTTCCGCCTTTGTCACCGCAGATCAGAGGTCATTTCATCGGCTCAAAAGTAAGTAAAAGGTTTGATTTCAGCAAACGGAAATTTAAATCTTGATGGCTAATTCATCGCACGGAGACTAACAGATTGTCAACAAACAAAAACGTAACACCTCCAGCGGCATTTCATACTTAATTCCCTCTACATAGCATGCTCCTTGAGTTAAAAATGCCGTCGCGATAAAAAATATTTTACTGAGGAGTGTGGGGGGGGGGGGCAGACTTATGCATTTTTCGTTCATCGGGAACGATCGAATTTTCACCAATACAGAAAAATAGTAGAAAAATCTACCCAAAAAATATAATATGAAGAAAGTAGCAGTAAAATTGACGATATTTGAAAATAGAGCTTATTTATTATATTAAATACGATTTGAGCTACGATTTCTAAAAACAGCCCAATTGATATGTAAAATAAGCAACAGTCTAAAGCCAGGTTAGGCTTTCTATATATTGCAGTATTTGGTCAAATGGTTCTAATGGTTGAAAAGTGCCTCAAAATGCTCATTAGACCGAGAATGGAAAAAAGCAACAAATTTGAATAAAGTGAGCCACTTAAAAGGCATAAGCAATTAGAATATTTATTGACTATAACAAAAAAACAGCGCACCGAGAACGAGTGGTCCGATAAAGACAAAAATTGGTGGGTAGAAAGATTATGTACAGAATAGAAAGTGATTAAAATTTCGGAAAAAAATGAATGATTTATTTGATTTATTGAGCTCGTTGCAAAGTAACGAGCTCAATAAGGTGTTGACCCACCTCTAGCCTGGGTGCAAGCTGCCACATGACGTGGCAAAGAGTGATAAAGCACCCTGATGTTTTCCTCTGCAGCGTTTCTTGCCAAATTTGTTCCATTTGTCGGGACAGGTCATCAAAATTCCCTGTTAGATGCAGTCGTCTTCCCTCATATCCTGGACACTCTCGATTAGAGAGAGAACTCTTGAGATCTGGCTGTCCAAGGAAGTGTCTGACAAGCTGTAAAACAATTCATAGCAACACGTGCCTTATGTGATCTGGCTTTATCTTGCTGAAAAATAATACCAAGGTGCTTCAAAAAGAAAGAAAACAAAACAGCTCTTAGAATGAGGTCGACGTACCGCTGTGCTGTAAGTGTGCATATCACCCTAGAGCATAATCCTTTTTGAGGGCTTGAGTGGCGAGAAAATAGTGAAAGCAGGATCGGCACATTTCACTGGACGTCTCCAGACACGTCTTCGATGATTGTCAGGACACAGTTGGAAACGAGATTCGTCGCTAAACACTATACGTCCATAGTCAGATTGATTCCAACCTGATCTAGCCAAGCACCACTTGTATCTGGCTCTACACTGTGAAGTGTTCAGTGGCAGGTGGCGTAAACGTCGTTATGAGTGTTCATTTCGCTCTATTAGCCGTTTGTGAATGGTCATGTTGGACACTCGAATGCGGGTCACACGTCTGATGGTTGATAACGTTGAATCAGGCGCTGTGACAGCTGATCTGACAATCTGTCCTTCTGATCATCTGTGGCCCTAGGTCGACAGCTATCCTCATGACGCTGAAATCTGCCATTATCCACCCATTTTTTCCAGCATCTTCAAATGTCCGCATCGTTTCGGCCCATAGGACGAGCGATTCTCCGATTTGCCCAACCTGCCTCTTTTAATTCAATGAGACGACCTCTTTCGAATTCTGACAGTTGCTAGCAATGAGCTTGAATCTTGCGACGAGGCATTTTTTCAGTCGTTGAAAGATATCCTAAAACGCAATGTAACAGAAATTTTGCCCATTAGACTGAAAATCGCTTCTTATAGACACCGCTGCTGAGTGTGTAGTTCCCATGCGGTGTAGCTATCGCTATTCATTCATTGGATACCAAAACGTAATCATTTGCATGTTGGGTACAAATATCTTTGCATACGAAATTTCATTACAATCAGGCAGTTCCTTCTTGGTGCTTTTTTTTTTCTGTTATAGAGAGTAGTTTTTTATCACCATCATGGAGAATTACATTCAATGAGTAGGCCTGTGCTGAAAGCAAAATAACCAGTTTAGTTCGCCAAAACAAGTAGAGATTATGACCAAATATCATTATTAATGTGGCCGTTAATTATATTCTGGGAGATGCAGTGAAAGTTCCTGATAGCGATCATTGTCCTGAATGGTCTAGTAAGATGTTTGGTACACAAATAAGAGCATACTGGAACTTATAGCCGATTCAGCTAAAGTCACTATGTCTCCACAATAAATTTACAGAGAGTGTTATTTTGTAATTAGGGTTACTGTATTCAAAATGAGTTTCAATTCAAAGCAAACAGAAATTTAAATATGCTTTTAAAGTTGACAGTGAAAATAAAAATAGAACTAGGAAATTGTTGCTCAGAGAGTCAAAAACATTTTAGCATCTGGATATGTAAAATTTACATTACACACAGGCCAGCTTAACTCTTGATCGAGACCAAATAAGTAAATCTTGCTCACGGATATTTATTAAATGATTGGTATTAGCAGCAAAATTACTGTGTCAACTAGTATTGCAAAGCAAATGCGTTTTTCTTGATATATGATTTTAGTTTTTAAGTTTAATGTTAATAAACCAGGCTTAAATAGCATTATGGTATGCATTTATTTAATGCAGCCTGATCAACCCCATATTTAAAAATTTAAAGAATCAATGGAGTGAAGTCATTAAAATTATTTCAAAATTAAAAAGTGTCATATGCTTTTGGTGTCACGATCTTCCACCTTAATCTTTAAGAAAGTTAACTATTTCGGTTTAAGAATAAAAATTAAAACAACAAATAATATTAAACCTTTTTGAAACCAAAATTAAAGAAAAATGCCTTTTTATTCCACTGATAATCTAAAACTCAAATTTAATTATTTTATCTATTTCACCGGAAACACATTAATTAATAAGTTCATTTCTTTTTTTTCAGGAAATGCATGTTTTACTTATACATCTCCTGAGCATCTGTGACAAATTTACCTTTCTCCTATTGATTTCTTCTCCTGGCTTGTTTCTTTTTTTAATATCCATCGGATTGAAATTTGAAACTCCGGAGCAGAAAAAACTCATGGAATAGCGATAGGAAAAACATTAAAGGATGACAAATGATTGTTCACATTTAGATATTTCGAATTTCTGTTAAATTGATTCTGAAGTTTACGGATTTCTGACATGCAGATGTGATTTTATGAAAACAGAAACTATTTCTTTTTCAGAAATCTAATACCATTCACCGGAAAAACATTTAATTAATTAAACCGGAACACATTAGCCATTAAAATATTAATTTAATGTGTAAACCAAAGACTTCAAGACTGTGTTTTTAATCATATTCTGTTTAATGCGAAGGAGAGAAGTTTTATTGAATTACCATTTCTTCTTGTTTTAAATATTTTGACTAAACCCGCATTTAAGCCCTAAGAAAATGCAATGTTCTGTGATTTATTAGTTTAATTAAATATTTAACGAAACACTCTCCTGTTGGTTTCCTTTGTTTCTATATGTTATAATGATACTTCAAAGTTGAACCTTATTAATTATAGAACCTCCTTAAATTACGTGAATGATATTAAAATCAAATTTGCTTCATTTAAATACACTGATCTATTTCAAGAAAAATTTATACTATATGGCAATTTATTATACTATATGTATATATATATATACTGCAGTTTGTAAAAAAAATAACGCCATGAAGAATTAAATGAAATTAGATCCACAAACGACTTATATTAATACAAATAAATGACGAAATTTTAAAAGCAAAAAACCAATATTAAGTGTCCGAAATCAGTATTTAAAGTAGCCACCACGCGCTGCAATAAGTATTGCTATACGACGTGGCGTGGAGTCAAACAGATTTTGAATGTCTGCTTGTGGAAGAGAATTCCATATTGCTTGTATGTGCAGCAAACTTTCGTCTTTTGAAGCTGCAGGACGCAGATCACGAGCGAGACGCCGACCCACCAAGTCCCACACGTGCTTAACAGGTGACATATCCGGCGAGTAAGCAGGTCAAGGAAGAAGTTGCATGTGTTGGGCTGAACAGAAGTCTCGAACAGTCTTTGCAACATGTAGGAGTGCATTATCCTGCTGAAAGATAGCTCCAGAGATGCCTTGAAGGAGGGGAATGACTTCAGGCTGTACCCGTTGCTATTGAGATTACCCTCAATTCGTATCAAACTTGACTGTCCATGATACAAAATCGCACCCCAAACCATAACTCCGGGTGTTAGGCCACTATGTCGTTCAATAACGCACTCTGGAAGGCAGCGTTCACCAGCATAGCGTCTAACACGAATGCAGCCATCATTGACTCACAAATTGAAGCGTGATTCCTCTGAAAAGACAACTTGGTGACAATCAGCTTGAGAAGCTCTTTGCTCATGAGCCTATTGCAGACGCAGCCATAGATAGTTTGCCGTGAGGGAGATCCTGCATAAAGGTACCCTTGCACGCAATCCACGGTGCAGCAAGCAGACGTTGACGAATTGACAAAACAGACATTAGTACATTTGTAACAGTAGACCAACGTGCTGCCAACTGCCTGGAGGAAGCTGTGCGGTCATTCACTGTCATGCGGAGCAGGTGTCGATCGTCGCGCACGGACATCACCTTCCGTCGTTCATTGCCAGTTTTTCGAGCTGTTAGGTGCTCGTCGATTCACTGCTTCCAAACTCGCATCACTGTGCAACTGTTTGACTGCGCACTAGCTCCTATTGCGCAGTAGGAAAATCCTCCATCTCGAACTATTCACCAATCTGGAAACTGGGATATAAAATTAGTCACCAAATCACGAAACTAGGCTCTGGAATGAGTCACCAAATCTGGAAATGCTAAATCATTAATCCTGTTGATGCTGATCAAGACAATGGACAACAAAATTATTAAATTATTGTATTGTCATCAGTGCTTCACATGTGGGCAAAATTTCGAATTAATCTGCCCTTTTAAAATGAGTAAAAATATCGAGTTCAAAGATTCCGTTACATACAGATGGAGCTAATAAAAACGTGTTAAAAATTAGTCTTCCACATAGATCGCAATGCTGTTTATTTAAAAGAAATAACATATACTATTTTACATATACTATTTTTTCAAAATCCTGGGATAATAAATTGAATGAATGACTTTTAAACATTACGAGCATTATACAAGCACATTTCCGGTTCCTTTGTATAAAAGGTGTGCACGTTATATGGCGAACATACCTTAAAAATTTAAAAATGCAGCTTGAAAGTACGGGTTCGCGTTATACGACGAATTTTATGGTATTTTAAAAGTAATTTATAAATACAATTATAAAAAGAATTGGATGGGTCAGGGTTCAACAAACAACGGCTCTTTGTATATATATTTGTAGCACTTCTGCCTCTACGTTTTATAAAAAAATTATTACGAAAAATGTTCCTTTTCTCTTCGTTTCTTTATAACTATTTTTTAAAAAAATCTGCCTGTATAAATATATATACAATCTGCGGCCAGAAAGTTTAGGGAATGAATTTTTATTTCAAATACAGTATTGAACAGCATCAGATACAATTTATTGTCCTTTAAAACTATCTCCACGGATGGTAATACAATGTTGGGAACGAGTATATATAAATCCTGGAAACTCCTGTAAAACATTTCTATTTGTATGGGTTTCAGCTCGGCCGTCACGTTGCTTTGAATGTCGGTGATGTCTGTAAATCTCTTTCCCTTCAGGGCTGACTTCAATCTGGGGAAAAGGAAGAAGTCGGCAAGTGCCAAATCCGGTGAATAAAGTGGGGGGGATCAAAAGTCACAACTCCATTCGTGGCCAGGAACTTCCGTACACCCAAGTCTGTGTGTGGCATCCATTTTGTAACACCACGACAATCCAAAATAAACCTAATAGATATAGACCTTCACCACGCGCGACGCGTTGATATTCTACTAGTACAGCAGCGACCTCTCCAGGCTCATTCACGGAACTTTCTGGCCACAGGTTTGACAGGCTACAGATAGAAATAAAAATCTTAAATAACTGTTTAAAATTATATGCAATAATGTTTTCACATACAAAGCATATTTCATTTCAAAGTGTTGTGAATTTTTATAGAGCAAATTTATATTTCTTCTATTTCATTGCATTGTGTTTTACCGTTATAGAAAGTAGAAAATTTTATTATACTCATAGTTTCTTCCAAATTTCTTTACTAAATTTCATCTCAAAGAATAAAGAAATCTTTGATTAATGTATTCGCGCCCTGTTCCCATTTATATATATATATATATATATATATATATGCTAAAAAAATTCTAATTCTTTCTATTTTTTTCAAAAAAAAGGTTCGAAAGAATGGAAATAATAGCAGTTACATTTTTGCAGGAAAGCAAAAAAAAAAAATAAAAATAAGTGAAATTTGTCAAAATACAGCCTAGATAATGTTTAAAAAAGTAATTTTTTTCTTTTTGAAAAAATCCCTTTGAAGAAAAAGTAAGAAATAAATTAAAATGCACGTAGGTAGAAGTAAAGAAACTTCAAAGTAACATTTTCAAAGAAATTGATTATTTCCATGAGTGAAAGAAGAAACTTTTATGTATTAATTCTTTGATGCTAAAATGTTTTATCCATTATAAATGTACTCTTTTCTAGCTATTTTTTTTAAAAAAACACACAGAGTTTCTCCATATGTTACCGTTATTACCTTACCAAAATCAAAGAAATTTGTGTTTAATACAAGACAAAAAGCAATTAAAATTAAAAATGACACGATTAAAAATCTTTCAAAAATAAATGCATTGCTTATTTACGTTGCTCTTTGAAGAAACCGAAGGATTATTAACAATGGATCTAGTGATTCTAAACCATTGTGAAGTAACGAAATATATGATCTGTACACATCACTCCGAAATCCCACACCAAACCATGGGAGGATTTTGAGCTTCGAATGATTAAACGTGCCTCAACCCTCCCACAATGGGGGTTTTAGTGGTTCTAAAACTCAAACCAATATGAGAGAGTGAGTTCTTATTAACCTCGAAGTCCAAAGCAACACCAGGGCTAACTCTCGACAGATTTAACGTGGTTCGCTCCCCTACACATCGGGTTTTCAGTGGTTAACAAGTATCCGGAGTGAACAACCATGATTATTGAGCTAACACAACCACAGATGAACTTCCTAAATAACACATTGGATTATTTACTGTCACATATGTGATTATTAAATAATATTATTAATTAAACATGATTATTAAATTTAAAAAAATTATAATTCTACCTGCTATATCAGTTTTACCTAAAACGTTGAAAAGGCCGTGGTAGCGTAGTGGTTATCATTCCAGACTCGTTGCCGTTTTGAGTCCTTGTGCTATCGCAGCCCCACTGTGTAGAAAGGCTGATGCACTTTAAATACGCCGAGACTCAAAGTCTTCTCGTTGGTATGGTGTAGCCGTTTGGAGAGATAGGTGCTACTGAAGATGTTGTCCTCGTCACTTGACCGAGATTCGTCTCCAATGTCCCCGTGCTGTCTTACAGTGCGGCGTCAAAAAGCTCACCCTTCCTCCACACCATGCTTCGGAAGATTAAACATGTATAGTGGATCGTCCACAATGCAGGTCTTTAGTGGTACTAGGACTCAAACTCAGGATTCTGCTGAAACAAATAGAATCAGGAGTTCAGGATTAGGGTTATTGGACCATCGCATCCCTTCCCAAATATTAATAAAATTTGCAATTATTAAATACTCATAATTCTACAGGGTGGGGCGCGGGGACCTGTTTTGAAATTGCAATAAAACACTCTAAATGTTTCATTTGACTTTATTGTTATTCTCCACCTACCTCACAACATTGGAAATTTAAATTTACACAGTTTTAAACACAATGTTTGTCAAATGTCACCCTCCATTGTCAATACACTGATGCAGTCGATATTGGAAACTTTGAGTCACCTAGGAAAGCATATCGACCTGGATTTTGTCAATTTCTTCTCAGACGTTGTACCTTATGTCTTCCAGTGTCCTGAAACGAATCTCTGCAAACCAGGAACTCGAGATAAGCACACAGAAAGTTATCAAGAGAAGTTAAATCAGGTGAGCGCAGGCCGGTTTACCTTCCCTCGCAGGGAGATCAGTCATTCGGAAAAAGCTGCTCTTAAAATACCGATGGTAACCGTGGAGGTGTAGGCTGTGGCCCAATCTTGTAACCGCACGTCGTCAAGATCCCTTTCTTGGAGAGCGAGTAAAAAGAAATGTTGTATCATTGTCACATACCGGTCTGAATGAACGCACGAACTCGCTTCACATTTTCAGGTGTTCTAACGGTGTTCGAAGGACCCTTCCTTTGTTCGGAGACATTCCCCGTCACTCTGAAGACATCCATGAGCATTAAAATGTATTTCCAATCAGCAACATTACCTTGTGGAGGAATATCAAAGTGACGGCGAAAGGCACGTTATATTGCAATCACTGACTGACCGTTGGAGAAAAACGGCTCCACGGCAAAAGCACGCTTCTGCCTCGACCACAACATGTGAGATTGATACTGGCGGGAACACACATATCCCACTCCACTCTTTCCATCAACCCCTCTCCACACCCCACCCTTTCCTTTGAATATCACTGGAGCATGTTAAAAATACAGTAGAAATTCGTTTATCCGAATCAATTGGGAACGGACACCGTTCGGATACGTGATTGTTCAGATAACCGAAGACCGAATGCGATTCCTGCAGTATATGATACTGGACACTAAACAAATATTGAAAATCATCACATGCGTGAAACGTGCTTGAAGAAAAAGCAAAATAGGTGCAAAATGTAGCAATTTTACCTTGATTGTGGAAAATAATCTCTTATTTTTCGCTGTACCATTGTACACCTTCGTTTTTTCAATGCAAGGTCTCTGATTCTCTTGAGCAGCAGTAGTTGAGTAAAACAGCCCTCTGATTGTTGTTCGTACAACTCCATAGCTGTCTCTAACGCAGAAACGCGCATCATTGGCTACTTTCGTTGTGGATGTCCTCGTCTTCATCCGTTTCATCGTCAACAGTGTCGGATGCTTCTTGCATGAAAGTCACAATCTCGTCATCATTTAGCATTTGAAATCCAGTCTTCTGCATCGCATGCCCCATCCAGGTTTCTACATCAACAAAACTCAACAAAAGAGCACGTATACACCACCTCACTTCGAAACAAACTGATCTAATATTCCGTGCAGTTTTTTATGAAATCACACAGCTAAAATTCCCCAAACCCCTTACCTTGTGTTTTCCCGTCACTTTTGGCCTCACAGAAAACAAATGTTGAGCATTGCACTATTCGAAAACGTATCTGGACTTTGGTTCGGAAATTTGACGCTCCGGATAATAAACGTTCGGACAAACGACGTTCTACTGCAGGAAGTTTCCGTGCCCCACACCCTTGTATCTGTAAAACCTATTTTCATGAAAAGATGAAAACCGCTATTTAACGCGATGCAGATGCAAAGTCTCACTAATAAATGTTTTAAAATGTTGTATTACAAGGGCGTCCGAATAACAATGGAAGGAAATAAAAGTGAATACTACTTATACCGTTTTCCCATTTATTAATTTCTTCCATTTGTCTTCAAGACACATTACTAATGAACAAGCGCTGCAATCAAAGAACATTTTCCGGTTGAGTTAATTGAGTGGGAAACTGAAGAAATACAAATTATTGGAACAAATTTTATTTGATATGGAAATGTTCTATTTACTCGAGAATTTCTGAGTCCAACAGTAAATATTTGAAAACCATTTCTATTAAAAGAACTGAATATACTATTTATTCGATATTATCTAGTACTATTTTCAGTAAATAACAGATAATTAGAATAGAAGAAGTATAAAGAGCTTATAACCTCTACGGATATATCTTTAGTTGTTAAATAGTAGCTCATCAAATCTACTCAACTATATATTATTTGATTTACCATATTGCCATAAGATTTGGAAACAAGAAGTTTGCCTAAATAATCATGTTAATAATACTTTTAATGTACATATCTATATATATTTACATACTGGTAAAAAAAATTAAATGGAGGAACGGTTTAAAAAGTAACAGAACAAAATATTTAACGCCTGTATGCAAATAAGATATCATATGAGAGCTAAGCTCTTCGTGGACCCCTTCAGTGACCTGTTACATTGTAAGGCAGTAACACTATAATCACTTTTGGGTAGAAGAACCTCATTTGCACGCTGAAGCTTGTAGTGTAAGGAAGTTTTGACACATAGTCTCGAGGCGGGCCAATCACAGGCTGCATGCTGTAAGGACCTCGGAGTTTCGAGAAATGTGGTGTGCAATTTGGGGAAACAATTCACAGAGACGGGAACAGGGGTCCACCAACCTGCTCAAGGTCACTTGATACTTCTAACCAAAAGAGATAGGTCCATGAGAGCGACACAGCTGTCTCGCAGCCTATATAGGAGTAGCCATTCTGGGAATCACCCAGATACCTAATGCAGTTTGCCTGTATGGCAGGTGCCATGGAGTCTACATTCCTTTGACAGTAAATAACAAAAAGGACCACCTAGACGGGTGCCGAGAATACCTGTTGTGGACAGAGGATGATTGGGGTGGGTTATCTTCAGTGATGAGTGACGATTCGGTGTAAACAATTATTTGAGACGTGTTCTCATCTGTAGAGAACCTGACATCGTCACCAGGGCCCTAAAATTATCGAAAAAGGATCCCTATGGTCAAGGTGGTTTGAGGCTCTGGGCAGGTAGCATGGTACACGGGTATACCGTACCTCGTGTGTTCAATGGAGGTACTCTGACAAGTTAGTGGTCCAAAGACGAGATCATTGCCTACTTTGTCAGATTTTCCGCAGAGCACATATTGACCAAAATTTCATTTTTATGGACGATAAAGCACGCCCATACAGGTCTCAGTTGGTAGACAAATACCTCCACTCCGAGAATAATCAGAGATCGGAGTGGACTACGATGTCCTGTGACCCAAATCCTATCGAACACATATGGGACGTCCTTAGATACTGGATTGCATCGCGAAAACCAGCTACAACGACCACCGATGAGCTCAAGAGTGGATGTGTTTGCCACAGGGTTTGATAAGGACTTTGCTAAATTTTATGAAACACCGATGCGAGTGGCATTATAGAGTTAGTTAGAGGCGATTATACACCCTGTTAGATATGTTTTTCTCTGACTGACAGGGGTTCAGCTGTCCAGTTTCCTCATTTAAGGTTAGGCTGCGCTCATTTTTGTTTTCTCGTATACTGGTTTCAAATAAGATGATATTTTGGCCAGATTTTATTTTATTTGCTTTGTGTTAGTTAGTATTTTAAAACAAAACAACCATTTGTCCCCTTCAATTGTTTTCACTAGTATATGTGTTTGTCGTCGTGACAAGTGTGTTTACATTGTAATTAAATAGGATTTTGGTGTAGTGTTTTGACATTAAAATAGGATTGGTGATAGTTGTAGAGGTACAATTGAGGAGAAAACGTCTTCTCAAATCATAATCAACATATATTGACGATTACACACACATAAAAGACGCAACAGAACACATAGCGTGTTGCCTATGTATTCTGCTAGCATATTAGCTAGCGTGTAAAATATGTTCTATGGAGACAGAACACATAATTGTCATGAAAAGGACAAGAAACGGCTTCAATTTTAGGACAACTTCAATAGTATGACTTAAGTGAAAAGATCCTATGATTGGTTGAAAGATATGGAATGACGTAAATTACATAAATACTAATCCTAAAACGCTGAGAACATAATTTCGAAGTGACAAATATACGGTTAAATCCCATTAGGCGAGTAAATTAGTAATTGACTATTTAAGTGAAGTTTTGGAGGGTTCAGTGACAATTACAAATTAATAAGTCCTCAAAAGAAAATTAACATGAATTATATATATATTCTAAATTTCCATGTCTAATTTAAAGCTAAAAAATAAATTCAAAAAAGACAGTACAGGTAAAAATAAAATGACTACAGAAGTATAATAACAAACTCTCAGTTTTAGGACATAAGAATGTAGAGTTAAATGTCAGCTAAACTTCCTCAATATTTACCTCTACAACTAAGCCAAATATATAGAAGAAATTATAGTCTAAGAATAAGTTCCTAAAAATATAAAACTAATATATTTTTATAAATATAATACATAACTAATATAATGTATAACTAATAAATATATAACTAAATTATTAATAAATAACTAATATAATATATAACTCTTATATAATGTATAACTAATAAATACTTAACTAAATTAATATATATAACTAATTATTAATATGTAACTAAATTATTAATACTTCAAAATACTATAAGTTAATTTCTAACACCAAGTACCCTGAAAAAAAAGTCAATATGTCGAAACCAGAAAAGAAAAGAATTTAAAATATAGTATATTAAAAAAATTTGCGTATGAACAAATGAAGATACATAGCTTGCGCACCAAAATTACGTATATGTGAGTATGTGATGAATCCACATGATAATACAAGCTATTTTTCAACGACCAGCCAAATACATTTCAATGAACTTTCTTACATATCAAATACTTCTACTTTAACTCCAAGGTTATCGAAAAATTACTGGTCCTTTTTCTCACAAATGAATTAAAGCGTTGATATACCTGAAAGCAATGGCACAGTAGCGGCGGCACGCTCATAACGTCGAAAGACGAATTCTGCTTACTTACAAAATGTTTCACATTTAAAGACTCTTTCAACCACCAGAAAAACTACGTATATACAAGGGATAGCCAAGAAGCAAAAGATAAGTGAAAAGACAGCAATTTTAGTTTTCAACAGGACTCTCTGCTCTTGCTCTTAAGGCGAAAATTAATAGTAGTAGTTTGAAAGAGGATGTGACAAGCTTTATATAGAACAGGAAAATGGGCCTTTCATGAAATAATACGTGTGAGGAAAAATAACTTTTGCCCAACCGCTCTTCGTGCCATCGCTTTGGAAACCATTTATATCCACTATCCCTCTGATGAGTGGCTTCATATCTACACAAATGGTTCCCTTTTGGATTTCACCCAGGGCGCTTGTGCTAGAGTTTTCTGTGATATTTTTTTCATTTTACTTGCATGTCGGCTCTCATGCGACTCATTACGACGGCGAAATCGAGGTCATTCATTTGGCCCTTCATCAGCTTTCTGTCCATCTCTCCATTCCTGATAAGGCAGTAATTTTATCAGATTCAAGTTCTGCCCTTCAGGCCTTGGCAAGTAACCAAGACAAACAAAGATCTCGAGCCCAGAGCTGCGGGGAGCTGCTGAGCAGAATTCCAACAAAGGTTGTCTTCCAGTGGACATCTTCCCATTGTGGCCTTTCGGAAAATGAAATGGCTGACCTTTTAGCAAAAACAGGCACGGATATTCTCCAAAGATGTACTAGAGACCTGCCTCTTCACTCAGCAAAACTCAAAATTGCTAGGATTTACAAAAAATGCTTTCGAGATGCTGCCGCCAGTGCTGCTGAAAATAAATCATGGAGAGTGATATTAAGACCTAACTGTATCTCGGACTCTCCTCGTGCTGCTGCTATGTCTGAATTTTGATACGTCTGCCTTTGCGATCATTTGTTCCGTTTTAAATAGACTAACTCCTCTTTTTGTGTTTTGTGTGCTTCTGGACTAGTCATGGACGCTGCTCATCTTGACGCGTGTTCTGCACTTAAGAGTTTGGACTATATTGTAAAAAAAACATTGGAGAGCTCGTTGCCTAATGACGTGATGGTCAATGGCCAGGCATTCGATCAATAATACATAATAATACGACAATGGGAGGTGCTACTGGAAAAAAAATTGTGTGTTCATTCGAAATTATGTTTTTTTCTTATTTTTTTTTATCAGTGAGAGTGGGTGTGTTTCAACTATTTTCAAATTTATTGGTTGTAGCTCAAAGTGATTTACTTTTAAAAGGATAGAATCTGGAATGTTGCATGGAGGAGGATCACCAACGAAATGTCTGGTGACGTAAGCGCAGAACAGGGCGTAACTTCCAATCTGAGGAAACTGTACCAAACCATTGAAAAAATTCATAAAAAAGTTCTTAGTGATAACAAGATATGGTAACCATAAAAACTGTGATTACAAAGAGAAAAATTTATGAAAAAAAAGTAGCTGTAGAACTTTTTTTTAACAGTAAAATGATAGTTTTTATATAATTTTTTAAGAGCAAGTATTTAATATATGTGGCATCAGATGAAGATTTAACTGAAGGATAAATGTAAATTCCTAAAATGTATCCACCACAAATGTATCAGCAAACATCTATGTTAACAACAATTTTCATCTAATGGGATGGATTGTTTTTTAATATTACATTCTGAAGCTACGCTTAAGGTTTATTGAAGATGGATTCAACTTCCGTCAATAGGAACATGATTCATTTTCTAGGATTATAAAAATGATATTTTGAGAAAAATTAAGCAATATTTTGCAAGCAACTTGCAACCAAATTTAATGTACTCGAAAGTATTCAATAAGTTGCAATTTTTGCCCTCCTTGTGTGCTCAGAAAAAGCCTATTATGTGTGATTAACGGTTTAACACTGGCTATAAAAGGCCTACGCATATTTGATTCGCAAGTACACTATTTTGCACAATATTATTTATCAAATATTTATACAATACCAACTTGAAGGTAATAAAAATCTGATTATTTATTACAATGTACTGCAGTACAAAGACCTCTTGATTTATTTGCTCAAATTTGTTGTTGGACATAGGGCAATATTAATCCAGCTAACGCAAATATATTTTCATTCCACGCGATTCTATGGAGAGAATAGCATTTCCACATTAATTACAGTATTTTTTTTTCTTTTCTGTAAACGTTTAATACAAATCCCCCGAAAGAGAGCATGTCCATTGACCCAACACATACTCTGATTATAATTTATCTCAATCAACATAATGTATTATTAGCATTGCATCATTGAAAAGAAAAGCAGTCCGGAGAAAAGAAGATCAACTCTTCTATTCCCAAGTAACACAGATTTTGTTCATAGGGTTGTGTTTAGAGATTGACAGTACATTCCCTTATTCACTATTTATTAATTCTTCTTTAACCCTTACTTGAATGTGTTTTTATTTTTAATAAATAAACTATGGCTGGAGAAACTATGGCTAAACTTAATAGGAAATTATATAGAAACAAATCAAACAACTATAACTAAGCAAAAATTCGAAACTATATGAATCCTAGAATGCAACATCCCATTTCAAAATATCATGGCGAATATAAAAATAATAAAGATCCAAAGTTTTCAAACGAAATTAAAATTGTATAAGATAAAATTTATAAAATATCCAAGTGCGACCTCGGACTTAGGACCGACAAGTGGGGTTAAACTAGGTATATATATACGCACCAAGAGAAAAGCGACACATACACACAAACGATAAATGTTTTTTTCATATTCATGTATTTCTGCGTCATAAAAAAGCTACGTTTTTCATGCATATATTTATCGGCATATGTACAGATATAAATATTAAACATAGCCCTTACTTTCTATCCTAAAACAATTGCTCCTGTATGTTTTTATTACTTGTTATAGAAATGATTGTAATTCGTAAGAACCGCCGAAATGAAATTGCATTCAGATAGCGCGCTAACACTGACAAATGTCACTGATAAAAAAAATAAGTTGTTAAAAATTCTAGTTGAGTTAGGATACGATAAAATAGTTTTGGTAAAATTAAAATACAATCACTATGCGAAGGTTATTGAGTAAAGAAATATGAGGTTTTTGCATATCTACATCGCTGTGCATTTAAGGTTTAAAAATAAAGGAATAGTAAGCGCACCGTGTAAAATGGGAGGGGAGGGAGGGAATGTCGCCCTATAAAGCAACATGAAGGCTATTGGCAACGGACCTCGTATTTTTGAAACACGGTCAAATGACAAAGACGACACCTGAGATAGCACCCCTTCTCCTAACTACCCCACCACACCAACGACAGTGCATTAGATTTAGCATGCATCGCCCCCTTTTACACGTCGGAAATTTAGTGGCACTAGAACTCGAACCCGTGACAATACACAGCCACGTGTTTCTGACGATAAACACTAGACCCGGGATAGGCATTAAGTCGATCGCGATCGACCGGTAGACTTCCAAGACATTTTGAAGTGACCGCCTTTACTAAGACACGCTTACTAAAAGGAACCTATTGATGGAACACTGTTTCCAGTTAGATTTTAGAATCGTCTTTTCACAATTGACGCGACTGTGTTTGCTCGAGCAAATGATTGAATAAATGTCCAGACGACGCTTTTACTTTAATTGGAACCAAACGATGACCCTTAGCACGTTCACTGCTACTATAGGGGGGAAATTCCCAACTCGCCGACTGAAGGGGAGAAGAAATGTTGATGTTCAACTCTTCCTGCGCTCCGACGGGATTGGGTTCTTGTGTTGTCTTCGCATGCCGCGGACTCGGTAGGGAACAAATTAAGTACATACATCGGTTTCAGATTTATCGATTCGAGTATCTTCTCTGCTCGCTGCATTGAATACCTCCATGGTCTAGGAATCGCTCATAGTTCAAGCATTCAACTAGACAATCTTATGTTACTTGAGTTATTATACTAAAAATAGTATTGTCATATTTTAACAGAGGGCTTCAATGTCAAAAACAAGGGTTAAAAAGAGAAAGTATGCAATTTTAATACAGAATGGCTACACCTCCGTTACTGGGTGGACCACAATACATTAGAAACATTCGAAGCAGCCCGCACCCTGGAAAAGTCTGCCCACCCCTGTACTAGACTAACACGGCCACCAAAAAATGAGACAATTACAACCTAAATTTTCTGATAAATATCCAAATTCAAATGCAAACAGTTTTTCTAAAGCGTATTTGAAGTTTTTAAAGTACAGTAAATATCTGTAGGATTATTGTGGCTGTATGGGAAAAATGAAAAAGAAAAGAAAAACATAAGGGTTTCTTTTATATTAAAAAAAATGAATGAAATAAAATGGTTACCTTCCTTAAAAATAATCAATTTTTCTTTTCATTCAGGTGAGAAAAAATGAAATCGAATAATTCTCTGATGAAGAGTTTTTTCTCTAACAAATTGCTCAACATCTGTATTTACGTTTAAGGATTTTTTTCTGCATTTTTTTAAAAATTATTTTTTTATTTCAATGAGTGAAATAAATGCAACAGGAAAAAAATCTTTTTTTAAAAAAATAAAAATATAAAATAGCAGTTATAAGATTTTCCTCGTATTATTGATCTGCAAACAAACATTCAGGTTTGCATGGAGATGTAAAAGCTATTATTTAAAGCAGTTGACTACTTTCGCGCTTCCATCTAGTTTTCAAGCAATGGTTAAAATAAGTCTTCGATCCTCCAACTTTTGAACCAAAATCATCCTTCGAAGACTTCATCCGATTCATTTTTTTCAAATGTCTTCTTTTCATCTAGCTCTGTTTGAAAAAACTGAGAATTGCTGCTTTGTTCGCTCTGATTTAAATTTTTAAAAAATGTATATATATTGTTTATGAAAAATATTTTAAATATATTGTCCTAAAAGATTTTTTTAATTTTCTTGATCTTATAGAAGCAGAGTTAGACACAACAGCGACCCATTTTGATATTCTAGGTATTTAAATCATAGTTACACAATTAATACGCAAAAGTTTACAAATTAAAAAAGGTTTTCATTCAGTAATTTTTCACTCAAACTTTTTTTTTAAATTGCTCCGAATATGTAATATAATTTTCGAAAAGTTCCAAATTTGTAAAATAATTGCAAACAAAAGTGTTTCAAAATATATTTGAAACACTTTTAATTAAAGTACACATTATATTGTGTTGCTTTTTAATGGATTGAATATTTTGATTATTAAAAAGATTTCACTTAATTGTTTCAGAGAGTGAGCATTATATTAACGTGGACTACAACGCACTACAACGAGGATAATTGGTGACGTACCTCTTCACTTTGAACCTTGGTCAACTGACGAGGCCGACACCTGAGCTGTCACCACCCTCTCCTAACTATTATATTACACCAACTGGAAGGCATTGAGCCTCGGCAGAGTTTACGTGTAATGGTTTCCTCTTCTCGTTGGGCCTTCAGTCCCACCAGGACTTGGACTCGTGACACTGGCCACGAGTTTATTACCGTTAATTGTTTGAGAAAACGGCACCTTTCCCTCTATTCCAAGAAAAAGCCAAAAAAGTCGAAATACTAAACTTTAAAAAAAAAATTAACAATTGATGTTTTTTTTTTAAAAAAAATACTGTAAGCAGGTTTAATAAGTAGCTCATTTACTCAAATCAAGCAAAAACTGCGCCTCTTGCAAAATCATTTTTAACTTTAAGTGACCCTTCAGAAGATTACAACCATTAGCTGGTTTAATTGATGATGAGCTTTCAGGTACATGTTCTAGGGAATACATTATCTCACATGACTGTCAGAGATAAAAAAGAATTCACAAAAGATGATCTTTGAATTATTCAATTAGGCATACAAAGCAGTGCTAGATTTTTGCAGACAATTATTAATGAAGCTTTGACGTCTTTTATTGAAGTTCATTCCGCCGTCATTCAGTAGGAAGAACGATGAATTTTAGAGCCATCAAAATGACCCGGGAGAAGCATTCATAAAATCGCAGATTTATTCCTTGACCGACAATGATGTATTAAGCAGATAAATCAAAATATATGTAAGGCAAAATAATATTTTAATTCAAACTGTTAACATAATTTTAGGAAATCACAGTTAAAAAGTATGTATTTACCAAGGAAATATTTTTTATGTAACAATTAAATAATAAAATATTCTCTAAACACATAAATACTTAGTTATGGGTTTCAAATAATTAGAGGATATTACTTGCAAGTTAGTTTAACCATGATATTCACGGCACAGTACAATAAACTTTTTCTACAGATTCACTATATTACATTCTAATAGTTGCGTGGCATTTATATACAGAATGTTTCCACTCAGTCACAGTTACTAGTCTTTAACTGGTTGCCGTTTATGTGGTGTATTTTATGTGGTGTAAGAAAATTATCGGATAGTATGAAATATAATTTATATTTGCATGTACAGTATGCCCACTAAAGTCCCTTGTCACCCTCTTAACTTCGGAACGGCTATATTCATAAAAATGGTATCTTGGTACAGCAAAGTAGCCATGCGCTATTGAAAAAAATCACCCACAGTGCGACCTGGTGGTAAATAGTGAAATTAGTATTCCTATTTCGCAAACGAAACGAAATAGGGAAAGAAGGTAATGCACAAAGACGTAGAGCACCATCAACACGAAAGAGATCTTATGAACATTAATTAATGCAAGTAATAGAACAGTTACGCCTCGCATCTATTTCTTCGGGATTTCCTACACTGTGTGATGTGAGAAAAACGATTGAAAAAGAAAGAAAACAACTAGTTTTAGTTTTAATTGAGTGTATCCTCGTTGGAATGTTACGTTAAACATTTTATAACACAAAGAGTGATTCGTTATCACAAGCGTCCATAATGCGCCCAAAAAGGTCCTACAGTGTTTGTGGTGAGGCTATATGCGCATGCTATTTCAGGTATCGCTGCAGGAAAAAGTTCAGTGGAGTCAGATCAGGCGATCGTTTCGGTCAATCTTCGACGCCACCATACCCAATTATTTGATTCCTTAATTCCTTGACGAGGTACTGTTTCCTCGTTGTCTTTAAATAGATGGATGTCTAGGATGTCTTTTAAATAGACGCGCCGGCGCTGTCGTTTTGGCAAAATAATGAGGTATGTGGTATCGAAAAAAGGTTCAACATTCATTGAAACATGACATTTAAACGGGGATTGAAATGTGAATTGCAGCTGACGGTGAAAAGCTTGAACATCTCAAATTAAGATGTATTGTCCATTTTTTTCAGATCACTTTTCTCACGCCACAATGTAAGAAATCACAAAAAAACAAATGTGTGGCTAAAACGTTCTATTCTTCGCATTAATCTCCATATGTTGTCTTTCGCATCGATGGTGCTCAATATCTTTGTACATTACCTTTTTTCCCCTATCTCCTTTCGTTTGCGAGAAAAAAGGATGGGTAGTTTCATACTTTACTACCAAGTCACGACGTAGGTGGTTTCATTCAGAAGCGCATAGGGTTACTTTAGTGTACCAAAACACCACTTTTATGACTATACCAGTAGCCGTTCCGAAGTAACAAGTCCCTTTATTGGGCCTACTGTACATAGAAAATGCATATTGTCTATGTACAATAGCCCCACTAAACCCTATCATTTTCTTTACCTCTGTTTTCAACTATTTTATTGAGTATTTAATTTGTGGGAACATATTCTACGCGTTAAAATTCAGTCACGCATTGGTTAAAGCAACTATAATTAAAGGAAACAACACAAAAATCAAACGAATATCAGATACATCATTACCAAATCTACTAAATGATTTACAAAAAGAAATAAATTTAAAATAAGGAAAATGTTGTACAATCTGTTAGTAAATCAATTATCCAAATTATATATGCTTTATCGTAGAAGTTCATTATCAAGGCTATTGGTTCATTCCTTTCTCGATTACATCAATTTACTTTGAATCCCCCCCCTGATATTTTCTATTATTTCCGTTAAATTTATGCTATTAAAGTAGATCTATTTCTCTCACTCTTAAGAACCTTTTAGGAAATCCATGCCAAAAAACGAAAGAAATAAAAATGGCATTTATTATAACTAAGGGAAAATTTCTCGTTTTGGAACGCATATGATCCCCCTTCATTCTATAGAGAGTCGACATATTTGCGGACAGAGCTTGTTTGTCATTTATCGCATCAACTCAGCTCAACAGAAGAATATAACATTGAAAGAAGTTATTACAAAGCTTCACAGTGGAATGTCCAAATCCAACAGCTTGCACATATCGAAAGATTTATGTCCGATCTTAACAGTGAGAAAACATGGTTAGCTTCATCCGTAAACATTCTATTGTAGCCATAAAAGTACTTGAGGAGGGCAATGAAAGGTAACATGCTAGCGCTATCTTTCCCATTCCACATTACTGTCCTTCAAATCCTTAACCAAGTGAATGAACAAGGTTTGCACACCATTTTATCTTTTCCTTTTGGTAAACAAGCTAAGCCGATCTCGAACGGCACATTGTTACAACAACAACAAAAAAAAGACGCAAAATACAACTATCGTCATATAGTGTCGAAAAAATACGCCAAAACAAAAAACTCTAAATAAGAGTGCTTCGTGAAGTAATATTATCGGAAATTAAATAGAGATTTCGAAGGGTATAATACAAAATTAAATATGGAATACAGAAAAAATTAGGTAAAGTAAGCCTGAGCCCATTACATTTCGAAAGCACCAAAACAGTAGTAGGTACTGTAAATCAATTTAGTCAAGATAAGCTCGTAAGACTTGTATAGATGGTTAATTTGCTTATACTGTGTTCCATTTACTAATCTTGGTTCAGAACATCTGTTATTTCTAGGTCAAATATAGTAGGGCAGGGCAGAAATCTTTTACACTGAGGGATCTTGAGTTATAAAATCGGCTGGCAGTTTCATAAAACTATGAATGAAAGAACATTACAGTACGGAAAATTAAAGACGATCTCCATCAAAATATAGAATGTATTTTAAATATTTAAAAGTTCACAGAATACATGAATACAAGTGAGACAAACAGACAGAAAATTTATACTTTTGTCCTTCTAAGAAGCTTAGAAATCGCAAAGTACGAATGCAGCTACTGCAACAAAGACATATGAACAAAGCAAACAATGCAAATGTAGTTCTTACCAGCATTCTATTTTTATTCGAGAAATGTTATAACATTACTTTTGAAATGGCTCTCACTTGTTTGAGATAAAAGAATTATAAAAAGAATACTTTTTTCATGTTTGTAGTCCACGAGTCGTATGATTATTTTCACATTTGGTAATATTAAGTTTAGTTATTTAGAATAAAAACAATAGTTACAATGTCTCGAAGAAAGTTGGTTGTTGAAGAACGTGAACGATAAAAAAAAAATTAAATAAGAGAAAATGTAAGTGACTCTGAAAGAAATTCAGCAGCTATGAAGAAAGGGAAAATCCATATACCTGGCAAGATTATATTGTTGTTGTTGCTAATGCCACCTGTCTGACCTTGTAAGATCGAGGCCCACGAAATTCATCATGGCATTGGGCTATATTGTACGCCTGTCGTTAGCCAAAGTTTTGAGCACCATGCAGGTGACAGTACGTTTTGGCTCGATTCCACCCCAATTTTGAGGGAAACACCCTGGGAGTGGTCAGGGGTTTCCCACCTCTCTTCCCCTTCCACCAACCACACGAGAGGACTTGCGGCTCGACGGCTATTTAGAGTACCCCCATGCCGCGAAGGCACTATACATTTACAAACACTCATGTCTTCTCCGGGATTCGAACCCAGGCCCTACGGCACCGCAGCCAGCTTCGCTAACCACTATACCGGATGGGCGATAGATTATATTGTATTAACGTGAACATAAAAATATGAGAATGAAAAAAGAACTTGATAATCATCCATAATTATCATTTAAATGTTCAAAAAATAATGTTAAAACTATTCTTCGGAAAGCGTAGTACATAATAATTTCTTCATTTTAATGTTTTTAAAACTTCTAGAATTCTTAGTGTCATTCGAAATTAGAAGGGCTTCATTTTCACAAATAAATTTAACAAATGCTCTGTTTTTAAAATCATCGAGCATGCTGAAATTTCTTACGCTGTGTATTAACCTAATCTCTTGATTATTACACGAATATCTATAACATGCTCTTCTAAAATCAAAAGATGTAAGAGAATTCTTTTAATTTAAGAATTTCTTAAAACTAGAATGCTAATGAAAACGTACTTGTGAGAAAAAGCCTATTTTAATGACGATTCTCAAAGTACTTGAAGATAAATACAAACGGAGATTTGACATAAAAAGCAGATCTCATGCTTGCTGAGTGATGGCAACTTTCCGTTGAGAGTTAGCGAATGTTTTCCTTGAATCTTTCTGGGTCGAGATTATGCAAATATTAGAAAGATAAATAGTTTGTTCTTCGCTGCTTACCCCCCAAATTAATGTCATTTGTTTCATTCCGTGAACTCTTTCCTTGTTTTACTTTATGTTTAAGATCAACAAGGAAATGTTAACCCTTTTAAACATTTTCGTCATGTGTAACTTATCAAAGAATATTTTTTTAATACGGAAGAGCCATTATATAAACATTTATTAAAAACAATTCCATGAGATTTATGAGAAATCTCAAGAGGTTTGCTACTTAAACACCATTCTTGAAAGGGCTTTATATTCCATATTTTTCTATAATATTGTTTTCGAATTATGAATGGAATTACTCAAAAGGTTTCATTCGAAACCTGCATTCAAAGAGTGATTTAATAAGAAATTGTTCTCGGCGTTATGTATTAACAGTGTTGAAATTTTTTTCTCATCCTAGTGAGAATTATAAGATTTGTTTGCAGTTGAACATGTATTAATTTCTTTATTACCAAATGTTGCTATTTAAAGGCAAAAATTTAATTTTTATATTCTTTCTAAGTCAACTCGAAAAACAGTTCAGTACCCAACATTTAGTGATATTTCTAATTAAAACAACGACTCATTTAGAAAAGAAAACGATGAAGATTGTCAACGTAAGATTAAGTTGACCTTAAGGTATCCCTCTGGTGGCGACAACTTTTTTGTTGAAATGGAGATAGGGGGATTTTTTTTGTTTTTAGATTTGCTTAGTATATTTTAACAAAAATAGGCTACAATTAAGAAGAGAAAAAGAAATTATTATTACTAAAAATGGGAAAAAAATTGGTAAAAATGGACAAAAAATAGCATAAACGCGGCTCATTCTGTACCCAAGGTTTATGAAGAAATTTTCAATTTTTTCATTCTAATGTGTTGCTATGTTACTCAATTTTGAAATGATCTTCAGGATCAGAGATATTTCCTTCATTACAAAAACTAGAGCACTTTATCACAGTTATTATAGGGTTGCTTAAAAAAACAGTGATTATTTTAACAACGGACTGTAAATTCTGTCATAAAACAGTGATTGATACATCTGACGGATGAAACAATTCTACTATTATACAGAACTTACAGAAAAAAATTCAGAAATTATTTTCAAAACATTTTTAGCAATCGTTTTTAGCCCCGTTTGAGTATTTTCAAAAAACACATTACGAGTCAAACGCGTTTTAAAGTTTGACATATCTTGCTTAAAGTATAAGGGCATCTACTTTTATTAAAATATTTGTAGTTTTTGTTCTAGTGAACGGAAAATGATAAACTTGGAATTTTTATAAAGCTAATAAGATGGTGTATAAAATAAAATCAGAAAAAAAATTGTCAATATTTGGAAATCTTCATAATTTTAGGATAGTTGGATACCTTAATACAATGTTTAAACATCCTGATTAACTTCACTTGTGATTATACTTGACGAATTCATTTAAACATACGTGCTAAAAGCAACAGAGTCGAGTGTTAATCGAAACGCGGGAACAACCACAGATTTCTCAATGCTTAAAGTTAAGACAGTAAAATAATAGTTAAATTTTCTTAGACAGGTGTTTAAAGCATTATATTAAATTTCTAAACACTAGTTTCGAAAAAGTTAACGATAGTTTCATCACAGCAACAATCCTCTCGATAAACAGTACTTCAGACGAATGGGTCATGAGTAGCATTCGGAATATTTGAGAAAGTTTATTTACGTGTCTCTACTTCAATATAAATATAAACAACTATTCTCGGACAACACAAAGAACCAAAAAATAAAGAACGAAATGTACGAATGCGCTTTATACTCCGGGTATAGCTATTAAAAAAAAAGAGAGGAACATAAAAAAATATTAGACTTTTCGGAATACAGTTTACTTGAAAAAAAAAGGGCATTCCATGTGAACTTAAAGCGTTGTAAAGCTATAAGTATTCCATTTTTTTTTTAAACATTTGGGATAACAACTCAAATAAATAGCTTTAAAACATGGGAACATTGCACACATACATTTCAGGTTTCTTCGTAAAAAAAAAGGGGGGTTGCGCGTTATACGACGATAAATACCTAAAGATTTAAAAATGCAACTTGAAAGTATGCTATTGTTGTTGCTAATGCCACCTGCCCGACGTAGTCAGATCGAGGCCCACGAAATTCATCATGGCATCGGGCTAGATTGTACGCCTGTCGTTAGCCGTAGCTTTGAGCACATACAGGTAACAGTGCGATTTGGCTCGGTTCCACCCAAATTTTGAGGGAGAACATCCTGGGAGTGGGCAGAGACCACCCACCTCTCTTCCTCTTCCACCAACCTAACGAGAGGACATGTGGCTCGACGGCTATTTAGAGTACCCCTATACCGCGAAAAAAGACAATACATTTACAAACATCCATGCCTTCTCCGGGATTCGAACCCAGGCCCTACGGCACAGCAGTCAGCGTCGCTAACCACTATACCGGATGGGCGACCTTGAAAGTATAGGTGAGCGTTATACACCGAATTTTACCGTACTAAGAACGCATGACATTTTATTTTTCTGTCTTTTTGAAAAGTGCATTCATGAGTCAGTAGACTATAAATTGACTAATTCTGAACCACGGGAAAAAAAGGGACAGGGAAGAGGGTTGTCTAGATATCGGAATCGGCAATCTTGTATACTAATGAGGGTAGGGCGAATTTTTTTTTACCTTTATCAATCGCTATACCCTAGAAAAGTTGTCTTTTGCTTAAGTAAGTATAAAAAAAGGCAAAAAATACATTTTCAAATAAACACATATTCGGCTCTTGCATCTCGCTTGAAATTTTGGCCGTGGGTAGCCTAGTGGTTAGAGTATCGGACTCCAGACTGGAGGGCCTGGGTTCGACGCTCGATGCCACCACATGCCCTCTGAATACATCTGCAGTACTTGCTCGTTAAATCAGTGTGTCCGAAACACTTGTGGGCGGTCGCAGCAGAAACCACGAGTACAGGGGGCTGGAGTATATGTCCTTCCCCTCCAATTCTATGCCTAAATTGTGGAGGTGAAGATAGGTGGTGTCGCCGTCTATCGTTAAGAAGTCCAGGCTGTGGAAACTTTCATTCCTTCCCCTCGGGAAGGAAACGACAACAGCATCTTGATATTTTAAAAGACAGAATTTTCTTTAAATATATATATGGGTTTTGAAAAGAAAAAAAAAAAAACGCAATAATCCTAAGAATCTCACAGAATCAGACAACCCGTATTATTATGCAATAATGTACAATAACCGTACGGTATATTATGTAATATTAAGTAAATACACTATAAATAAACGATTATTTTTTAATATCCTATAATAACTAGCTATTAAAAAGTTTAATTATTAAAATAAACGTTGTCTTCGGAGTTAATGAATAGCAATAGCGGAAATGGTTACAAAATAACGTTTTATATAAAACAGTCCCTCTGTAATAACCCGACGTAGTTACTTCTCATGTTAAAAAACCCATCCTCACTTGGCGTGGGTGGGTGGATGAAATAGAAAGAAAAGTTAATACCGCTGTGAAAGGTAAATGTTCATTATCATTAGGGTCAATTGAAAATTATTTGACGTAGTATTAAAGTTTACTTATGCGGAAATAATATATAATTGAAGGGAAAATTTATATTGTCAGTTATAGAAACTGCCGATAGAAGTGAAAACTTAGAACTTTTAGTATTAAAATTTCATAATATTTGAATTAAATTATCATCAATCTGGTTTTCACATCTATTGACACTCCCAGCAACAACTAAATGCATGTGTTTATTTGGTGTTTTTTATTATTCAAATATATATATTACGGGCTGTACAAGATCACGACAAAATACAAATACAATTCAATTGAAATAATTAATATACAATCATATTATGCCGGTTGGGTGGCGTGGTTGGTTTGTCGCTGGCCTTCTGCACCCAAGGTTGTGGGTTTGACCCCAGCCCAAGTCGGTGGATTTTCATGATGCAGAAAATCGACAGCGGCCATGTCGTATGATTATGCGGCATATAAAAGATCCCTAGAGTGTCTGTTTGGCTTGGATGCTCTTGGCAAAATTAAATCCTAGTACTGGTTCGCATCACCAAGAGCTTAGGTGCCTCCCTCTGTGGAGAAAACTGGGTGTCAAAATTGCTTGCTGCAATTGGTATCGCCTATGTGGTGCAGCGTTAAACAGTGATACCAGCTCCTGGGGAATGTACTAGGTCTGCAAAGGTTTAAAATACCCATTGAAAAAAAACCAATCATATTATTTATGGATAGCATTTGTATTTACTTAAATTTCAATGTACTTGATTTTTAACATTTTAATTTTTTGCATCATTGTCATCATTAATTTCAACAATACCTAGACTTTTTGTACTTTCAATTATTTCATTTTGTTCTAAAAAGATACAATAGGCTTATGGTAACTAAAATAAGAAAGGAAAATGTTTGATTCAAATTTATCTAAGTATCGCGTAAATACCGCATCGATCGTCGTTTTATATTTTGTAGTACTGAGTTTTCGATCATTGGACGTATTTAAATTAAGTCTTTCATTTAGAAATTCAATTAGTGGTATATTTTTATCATGTGTAAAGTTAATATTGAAGTCTCCACTTAAAATCATCGGTACATTATCATATTTTTCGCCAAATCTTTTTTCGAGTATTTCAGAACCCTCTTTTGTATAATCATCAAATTTTCGAATTAAAATTGTTGTAGCTGTCTCAGATTTTCCATTCGAAATATAAACGGCAACCACATAAACATGTATTGCCCATTCTCGGAATCGCAACGAGCAATGTACAGTATATACACATGGAACTTTTCACTAAATCCATTCAACTTCACTTATAAGATATACACAGCACTATACGTCAGCTGTATAGCTACAGATATACTGCTATGAGCATGTTGATGACGCGAACGCACGAGATTTCACCCATCCCAAAAGTGTCTAAGGCGAACAGCACACTGCGCGTGCGCCAGTCAGAGCACGTCGGTGACGCGAACTCATAAGATTTCCCCCTAGCAAAAAGTGCCCAAGAAGTTTTCACTTCAAAATTTTTTTTTTTGTTATATATGTAGTGCCACAGAAAAATAAAGTTAACGTATATTGGACTTTTTTATTGCAAGAAGTCAAAGCAATTTTTGTTAAAGGGAAACTGGCATTTTAGTGTTTTTTAACATTACTACGACGAGAGACGACATGTGCTAAATGGTTTTGGTGACGTATATTTCCGTGTAGTAGCCAAGAATTTTCGGTACATTTTTAAAGTGATAGGCTTATATATGCGGATCCGCTAATTTCAAAGTGAGTGCATATTAACTTTGCATTATAGATCTAAGCGAGGGCTATGGATGACGGAAATCATAATTTTGAATCATGGTCAAGTGACAAAGACGACATCTGGGCAGGCACCCACCTCTCCTAACTTCTACACCACACCAACAGCAGAACGTTTGAGCCTCGGCAAATTTAACAAACAACGACCCGTATGCACGGTGCGGCACTTAACTTGAATACATGACACACCGGCCACGAATTCGTGACCTTGTCCTCTAAGTCACCACAAATCTCGGATAAGCGTAATTTAGGAAAAAACTTATTTTAAAACCTTTTTCTTAGCCAGTGAGTAAGATATTAATCTGTTAAATTTGAAGAGTTTTGAATGGAACTTTTATTCTAAGAGAAGCAAAATGGCACATAATTCCTTCAAGCTTAGAATCAGAATCCAAGTTTCGGAATAACTCGTAAAATTCACATTTATTCATTGGGACGTTTTTTTTTTAAATTTCAATTAAGGCTGCGGATCGATATATACCTTTGCAGCCCCAGTTGTTACCCCAAGTGTGTTCTCTCTTGAAATTGTGGTGGAAACGAGCGAAAACGTACTCTGTCACTACATGGTGCTCAAAGCTATGGCTAACGACCGAAGTACAACTAGCCAATTACCACGATGAATTTCGTGGGCCTTGATCTGTTGATAAGATGGATAGCAACACCACCATCACCACCAAATCCTCTATCTTTCGACTAAAGAATGGGATGTCAGAAGAGCTCTTGTTTTAGTCATTTGACTGAGTGAAGGAGTAAATACTAACGTCGCATTGTTCATCTACTTTCGGGCTTTTGGCGATGGACCTCGTCATTTGGAACCATGGCCCAGTGGCAAAGATGACACCTGAGCTGGCATTCCCCTTTCCTAACTTCCACACTATGCCAAAGGGAGCATTTGAGCTGGACATATTTAACGTGCATTGGCCTTCTCTTCACGGCAGGACTTCAGTGGCACCAGGGTTTGAACCCAAGACCACAACTTTGGCCACGAAGTCGTGATCATAAGAAACATAACCTATTCTATTTAGAAAGGTGTTATTGGTGTACTGAAGTTACGTACTCCAAAATATTAAAACGAGGGGGAAAAATCAAAGTTGTTTCGCATTTGAATTTTAATTCAATCATTCATTTATATATTTATTAATAGAAAATATTTTTTATTATCATTCAAAGAATTAAATATTATTTTTTTTACAGCGATACAGAAATTTCACAGATTAGTTAAGATTTAGTGGCACATTGGTCCGATCTTAGGGTGTCGGCCCCCCTCGTGCAAAGACCTAATGTGAACCTCCATAAAAAATTTTCATACTTTGACTAATACTTAACGTTGACGTTATAAACTTATCCACCTGAAAATAGTAAAAAGTAAAACATTAATAAAAATGCAAACAGACACACACACATTATATATATATATATATATTCTTTTCTCTATTTTGTTTTTCTAAAATATTAAGTCTGTTATTGAACTGACTGTGTGTGATTAGTAAGTTGACTACGATTAAAATACTCCCATGTCTTACATAATAATACCCCCATAGTAGATATTTTCATAAAGCAAATTTCGCAAAAATCATTTTGTGACACGCCTTTGTTAAACATCGATCCACAGTGCTGCTGATAAGCAATCTCCCCCCCCCCAGAGGTGTAATGTACACCCCGCAACCCCGAAAGCTTGTCTGACACTAAATACGTGTTTAGACTTGGGGCCCAAAACCTGAGGTTGCAGGTGGGGCTCTAATATTCTCCATTATGCCACTGCCCACCTTTTTTATTGCGATGTTGTCAGCTCTGCTACGAACTTTGCAATCAAATTATTGTCAATTGGGGGGGCGATGAAAATAACGATTGAAAATTGAGTCACAAATATTAAAAGTGCGAGAAGCATTGGTCTAACGCCATCATTAAAACACATAAAATTACCAATCACTCCAATCAGTTGATTCATAATGCAAATAACTTCACGTGAAAAAAAGCAACATAGGGGGGGGGGGAGATTGTTATGACGAATATCCTCCGTTCACAATCATTGGAATCTGAAAATAAATTAGTAACTCCTCGAAAAAAGTCGGTATTTCAAAATTTGAAAGTCGAACTCTGTTTTCATTGTTTAAAATAAGTATACTGTGTATCTCCAATCGATTGATTTCAATAGAACAAACCAATGAAATTTAATTAATGTTGCAAAGAAGGCGGTAGATAAAAAAAACAAAAGTCAATCTATGGCAATATTGGTTGAAATAATTGTGCAAACATCCAATTAGAATTTCGATTTGAATCTGAACAATAAAATTGTAAGATTGTCAACGAGAAGGCGGTACTTTAAAAATAGAGGCCGAACAATGATTACATTGGTTAAATTTATCAAAACTTCTGTCCAATCAGCGTTTTCATTAGAATCAGAGCAATTAAATTTAACTAAGTAAAGGAGGCGGTACTTTTAAATAAAATGACACACAATATATGATGATATTAAATAAAATAACGGGATTTACATCCAATCAACGCTTTGTTGTACAATTTTTCAGCAATAAAAATCATTAAATCCCTCAAGGAGGGCGGAATTTTTAATGTAACAACCTAACTACGATTACATTAATTAAATTAGTTATGGCTTACATCCAATCAACTCTATCATCAGAATTTGAGTAATAAAGAAGGCAGTGCTTTAAAAGGAAAGGATTAACCATTCCTACATTTGTTAAATTTACAGAGACTTTCATCCACACAAAATCAAAGGTTATATTTGAATCTGAGTATTAAAATTTAATGAAGGATCTAAATAAGACGGTACTTAAAAAAATGAAAGGGAATCTGGGTTTCTATGGGTTAAATTAAATGTGGTCTTAAACCAATCAGCTCTGCAATTTGTGGGTTGGTGAAATTTTCGAATCGGCCACTGATCCGCCAAATTTTGAAAAATCGCCAACTTAGCCCGTTTTTACACCGCGATCCGACTTCTCCCTCACTCATACAAAATCAGGAGGATTACCAGATTTAGCGTCTCTGTATCAATTTGGCAACAAAAAAAAAACACTTGGAGGGATAAGTGGCCGATTCGACAATTCAACCCAATTGGTTTTTCAATAAGTGTTATAAAGAATGCGATATTTTAAAAATAAAAGCCGATATCTGGCGGTGTGTGATGTTTGTTATATACTCCAACTAACGCTTTCATGAGCAATTTCTACAACAAAATCATGAAATTATTAAAGAAGGCGGTACTTTAGTCCTGACTATGAATACCATGGTTAAGTTTATTGATACTTTATAGAGATTTGATTAGAGAGAGAGAGAGAATCAGAACAACACAATTTAAATTAATGTTCTAAAGAAGGCTATACTTAAAAAATAAATAATGGAATCTAGGATTCCATTGGTTGAATTAAATGTGGATTTTATCTTGTCAGCACTGTCATTAGTATCAGGGCAAATAAAACTTTTTAAAAAAATGGCATAAGGAATGCGTTATTTTAAAGAGAAAGTCGATGTTTGTTATTATATATATATTAATTCAAATAATTGCGATTTATATTCAATGGATGTATTTTGTATAATCCGTTGAAGCCTGTACAAAAATGCCATTATACCACTCGAATCAATTGAGACAAACATTATTTTTTTTTGTCTGAGTCGGTATGTGATTACCAGTTATGCCCCGAACCACCTCAAAACGGGCATATTTGCCCAAAAATAATGCGACGGATCGACCTTGCAGTAGAGCATACAAAAAAATTTTTAAGGGAGAGGGGTCTATGGTTGAAAGTCCCCCAAGTCGTATACCTCAAGACAACACCAATTGATTCTTCTGATTTTGTCAATTTTGTTAACAAAAAACAGTAAAAAATAAATTATTGAATTAATGATTAGAAATAATTAAAAAATAAATTGTTAATTACAAGTACTTAAGAAAATTTTACGTTATATATATATAGTATTATCAATCAGAAAAAAAACAAGGGCTTTGGGGGGAGCCTAGGGGTCACGCAGTTGTGGATTCCATTTTTCTAAAATCAAGAACAACCAAATGCCTTCTCCTATGTAGTCACCAATACTTCGAGTGATTAGTCACATGGTACAACCATTATTGCTTACATCACTTCTGTCAGTGAGTGAATATTAACGTCCCACTGTTCAGCTACACGCGGGCTTTTAGACACGGTCCGCGTAATTTTGAACCATGGTCAAGTGACGCGGATGACACCTGAGCTGGCACCCACCTCTCCTAACTACCACACCAACGGGATAACGTTTGAGCTCTCGACTGATTTAACGTACATCTCTCCCCTACACGGCGGGTCTTCAGTGGTACTGGGATCGAACTCATGACATGCTAGCCACGATCCGATGCCTAGACCGCGGCCACATCACTTCTCTCTCTCTCTGTCAGAGTAAAGACGCAAACTTTATGAGCACATCTACCTTATGATTCGCTGAGGCGGTAGTTGTCTTTAACTATTACTGTTTTGCAGCATCTGGAAAATGTATACTTCTTATGAGTCCCCTGTATTTGGAAGTATACGATAAAAGCACATTCTATTTAACAAGTCACTTTTTCCCTCTTAATGTTTAATATGCAACGAACTCGCAAAAGCTTATTACAATGCCAATATCCATTTTCAAAGAATTATGCAACAGTTCTTCAAGGACATAGGTTCTCAACGTGGGCGATATCGCCCCCTTGTGGGCGTTTGTGGCTCTCAGCGGGGAGGGGCAGTAAGAAACCCAGAGAAAATTGAGGGGGGGGGGCGTTGAGATGGCATGGAGGGGCTTGGGCAGATTAACAAAATATAGTCTAAAAAAATTGGCAGTTATAGAGACGGCCGATAGAAGTAGAAACTTAGAACTTTTAGAATAAAAATTTGAAATTTCATAAAGTTTGAATTAAAATTATCAACATTAGTCTGGTCTTCACATCTATTGACACTCCGAGCAACAACTAAATGCATGTTTATATGTTTGTTTGTTTTTTCAAATATATTACGGGCTTTACAAGATCATGAAAAAATATAAATACAATTCAATTGAAATAACAATTATTATACAACCACATTATTTATAGATAGTATTTGTATTTACTTAAATTTCAATGTACTTGATTTTTAACATTATTATAATTGTTTGCATCATTGTCATCATTAATTTCAACAATACATAGACTTTTTGTACTTTCAATCATTTCATTTTTTTTTTCTAAAAAAAGATAAAATAGGCTTATGGTAACTAAAGTAAGAATGGGATATGTTTGATTCAAATTTATCTAAGTATCGCGTAAAAACCACATCGATCGTCGTTTAATATTTTGTAGTACTGAGTTTTCAATCATTAGACATATTTAAATTAACTGTTTCATTTAGAAATTCAATTAGTGGTAGAGTTTTGCATCTGTAAAGTTAATATTGAAGTCTCCACTTAAAATCATCCGTACATTATATTTTTCGCCAAATCTTTTTTCAAATATTTCAGAACCTTCTTTTGTATAAATGATCAAATTTTAACAAAACATCAATTAAAAATTGTTGTATTTATCTCATAGATTTTCCAGGCGAAATATAAATGGCAACCATTTATATGTATTGCCCATTCTCGGAATCGCAACGAGCAACGAATATTTCACCTATATCAGAAACATTAACACCGATGCTTCTAGTGAATTTAGTATGTATGTCCATATAAGAAGTAATGAAGTGTGACATATCTTGAGTATTGTGATAAATAGGTATGCCTGCTGCTGGAACTTCGGGTCTTTTATAACTTACAACAAAGTTGAAATTCAGAATATCAAGTGGTTCTTCGTTTTTCATAAGAATTTCAGACAAAAGTAGAACATTTGACTTTTTTACGATAGCATCATTTTTTAGGTCAGCTCCATGCGCATGCAAACTTTGACAATTGAATGAAAATATCGATAATCCTTTCTGGTTGCAGATGAATTCCAGAAAAGTTTTAGTGACCGTTTGTAGTGTATTGTTTTGTAACCTCTTCAATTCTAACGTTAGATCCTCTCGATGACTTGTTGATCTTTTATGATGTTTATCTGTTTCTGAAGCATTTAGAGGTGTTCCTGTTCTACCAATCCAAAATTTCCAGCTGCTGCAAATATTTTCTTGAGTAACCAAAAATAAACCTTGTGTGAATCCTCGTTACTCTTGTTAAAGCTACGTAAACTAATTCTCTAGGATGTTTGCGATCGTATTCGTAGACAGTAGCATCATAAGTACCTCCCTGTGATTTTTGAATAGTCATTGCCAAAGCAGAAATTAGGGGGAAATGTTAAATATCTAAGCAAATATGAAAAACGGATATTTAAAATAACCCTAATTCCCTGACAATATTTTTTCGTAAATTTCTAATAATAAAATCGAATGATATAAAATTATAGATAATCATTTTGCAAAAAATAGAAGAGCATATAGTTTATTTTTGACAATTTAAATAAAAAATAATGATTTCGAAATATTAAATTTTTAAATAAAATAAAATATTTAATGGAATTAAAGTCGGAGCCGTTTTCGTTATTCCAAACTAAAGATTTTAATGATATAATGTAATAAACTATAATTTTGCATTTTTAACCATATTTTAAACTTCAACACATTAATCTTGAATTATTATTAGATTTTATAAAATTTTTAATTTCAAAATCCACGATAAAATTATGATTGAACAACTAGATGTCTGTTTTACCACGGTAGTAAGAAAACGTCTAAGCCACTGTGAAATACTAATCCGTATTTGCGTGATGCATTGCAGAGGTTAAATATTAGAGAATAAATAATACAAATTTTCAAAGGCCAGAATAAATACGACGATTTAAAATAATTTTAAATAATATAAAATTTTCAAACGCCAAAATAAATACGAGTATTTAAAATAATTTTCTGTTATTTTTTTTATCTTACAAATATTAGTATATTTATTTAGTACTCACTACTGTACTGTACAATGATTCTTCAATTAAACCATTCAAATAATAATCAAACAAAAACACTATTTTAACAATTCACAGTATATACACATTGAACTTTTCACTAAATCCATTCAATTTCACTTATAAGATATACACAGCACTATACGTCAGCTGTATAGCTACAGAAAAACTTCTATAAGCATGTCGGTGACGCGAACGCACGAGATTTCACCCATCCAAAAAGTGTCCAAAGCGAACAGCACACTGCGCATGCGCTAGTCAGAGCATGTCGGTGACGCGAACCCATAAGATTTTCCCCTACCAAAAAGTGCCCAACGCCCGCTAAAGAAATTTTCACTTCAAAAAGACTAAAAAAAAAACACGCTGATTATGTACTAACAAAATTAAACTTTAATACTGTTTACCTTGTGTTGATTGTATGTATTTAAATCATTTCTGTATCACATGTACGAAAATTTACATATTTCGGTAGTTGGGAACTGGATGAAAATTTTGAAGATTACATTACATTCAGATCTACATTAAATTGAACGATATAGTGCATTTTAATTTCTGTAGTGCACGTGTTGTCTTTGTCTGTGAGAGTAGGAAACATGTTTCGTCCACTGCACATTTCATTACGTATATTATCCAAAAAACATAGTTAAATATGCTAACCAGGAATTAAAGTGTGATTCTTTAAAGGCTGAAACTGTCAATTTATATTTATTTTAAAAGCAATAGTTTTTTTTTATTATGAATTACTTCGTATCATCAAACACCCTGTCTGTCTTTATAACAAGTAAGCTAAAACTTTTATTCCACTCTTTTAAATGAAGAAGAAATTCATTAGTGTTTCATTTCCAACAATATCCTACCTTTGAGTATAAAATATATACTGCACATTTAAATATAATTGGGGCAATAGCCTTTTCTGATTCACAAGTAAAAAAATTGGGTCTTTAGAAAAACTTTAAATTAAAAAATATATTCTATTAGTAATAGAATATTTTTTTAAAATTTAACTCTTTTTTTCACCATGTATTATGAACACTCTTATTTCTCTCTAGTGAGAGGGGGCGATATTGAAATATTCACTAGAAAAGGGGGCGCCAGTCCAAAAAAGGTTGGGAACCTATGTTCAAGAGCATGTCAAGGACTTCAGAAGATTCCTTTCAAATCAACTCTTTGAATTACAAATACCGATGCAAGACTGTTGTTGTAGGCAAAAGCAGTCTTTTAAGTTTCAACGATTTGAAGATCTTCCATTGTGAGATGAGTTCAAAGCAGCATTAATGCATTTTAAGATCTAAGTTATCTTTATTTTATTTAGAAGGGGCAATTCAAAAAAAAGAACGCTTTGTGGAATTCATTTTTTTTCGAGTTATGCACTCGGATAATCTTATTCCGGAAGCAAGTAGTTTCGTGTTTTGAAAACTGAGAATATTTTTTTGAATATTTATGAATGGGTTATGATAATCCCATTAAAGATACTAGAACTTTTTTCTTCACTTTATCGTTTTGATGAAATTTTCTTTAAATTATTAAGGTTTTTTTTTTCTCTTAAAGAAAAATAAAACTCATTTTTTTAATGATATGGATTCGTGAAATATAGAGCATAATGTAACTTTCTTTTTCAACTTTGTTCATTTTAATTTTTTTTAAATTACGTAGGTCTAAAGATTTTAGAAATTTTTTTTTGTTTGTTCCAAAATACCTAGTTAGTTATAACTCCAGTAAATAGGTATAAGTTTACCAAGTGTAAGATTCCGTATAATGACATTTTCAATTTCTCGTGTGCGTTACTCATTTTAATAGTATATATATATTTTTAATAGTAAAAATAATTTTTTTAAATCTGTATATATAAAGGACAAAATCGAATCACTCATCACGATATATCGGATCAATTATGCCTATAGACTTGAAATTTGGTAGGCATGTTTTTTTCATAGAGTAAAGATCCTCTAAGAAAGGATTTTGCGAAAAACCAACCCCCAAAGGGCAACGGGTGGGAATAAGGAGAGTTAAGATAAATATTCCAGATTTTGAATGATCAGAGCTACAGTAGGAATTAAAAGATTTGTAATACGTTTAAAAGTTTTTTTAATATGCCAAATATTATGCAAAAACTCATTTTTTAAAAAAAAATTAATGATTTTTTTCATAAAAAACAATAAAATACAATACATAAATGTGGGACGTGGTCTAGGGGAAGGTTCGATTTTAATGTTAAAATAAGCACTCAGAGTTATAGCACAATTAGAGAGTTAATAACACAACTAAAACATTTACTATTTACAAGGGGTTTTAAATAATTCGAGATAGCACCATACTAATTCCGAAAACACGTACTCTTTCTCAAAACAACGGAGAGACCGATTTCCTCTGACCTGCCTTCGTTCAAGCTTTGGTGCAACTCTTTTTTTTAATCTTTTCTGCCTCCTTTATAAATACATGACCTCATCGTATCGCGCAGCTAAAACTCACGTGGTTTTGATTAGTGGTGCCATCTCTTACAATAAAAATCAAAAGAACTAAAAGAAAACTTGCACTCCTTTCCTACAAGTTCGGCCATCCTGGGAATCACTGACCTCAGTGATTTTACATACCATACAATAAAATATCGGCCTCTGCAAAATTAATATTAATCGGAGATAAAAATTCCAAGATAGACATTCAAATTTGAAAATAAGGATACAACTCTCAAAAACGAAATATTAATAGCAAAGAAAACAAAACACATTGATACACATTATGTTCTTTTAAAAAGAATAGGAAACGCTTTTTATAAAAATACATCATCATGGCGAGTAAAATTTCATTAAATCAACAGATGAATTTGTTATCTTAGGTCCCTCATGATCACCCACTTTCTCTAAATCATATCTATCTCTAGGTTTTACTTTAACTATTCTATATGGTCCCAAAAACCCAGGACTTAATTTCAAACCTGTCCCAAATTGTGTTCTATGAATGACCACCAAGTCACCCATCTGGTAGTTAGGGGCCTTCCTGCGCTTCCTGTCATAGGTTCTTTTATTCTCTGCCTGTATCTTCTGGATATTTTTCTTTGCATCTTGTCGTAATTGGTTCCTCTGTTCTTGAAATTCCTCCATCATTTCGTCCATCAGTAACTCCCTACGATTAAATGTACTATTTAAAATTCTTTGAAGTTGGTCCACGAACATGAACCACTTGGTAGACTCCTCAATTGACAGCTTGGTCAAAACGGTAATAATAGTTCGATGTATTCTCTCGACCTGGCCATTCCCCTCTGGGTACTCCGGTGGCGATTTGTAAATGTTGAATGTTTTCATTAGTACAATAATCTCCAAAAGCTCCAGAAGTAAAAGCAGAACCTCTGTCTGTTATTATTCTCTTGGGATTACCAAAAGTCTTTTTTTGCAATTTTAATTTATCCAAAGCATCTACTTCGGAAGTAGATCTAACGGGATAAAGCCAGGTTAATTTTGTAAAAGCATCCACTATTGTGAGAATATGCTGATATTTCTTGTTAGTAGAAGGCAAGAACTTCAAGTTCATAGCTGCTATACTTCTCCTCTGCTGGAGTAGTTTTCTTAGACATGTATTGAACAGGATGCAATTTTCCATCTTCTGCCTCTTGGAGTAAGACGGCTCCGTAGCCTTGTTGACTTGCGTCCGTGTGCAATTCGGTTGTTTTTCCCTGCTGGAAATTACTTAATACTGGACTTTCAGTCAATAATTGCTTGAGCTTTTCAAATGCTTCTATTTGAGGTCATTCAAAGACAAATCGATTGTCGTTTCTAATTAGATCACTCAAAGGTTTCGCTATTTTAGAGTATGACGGAATAAATTTTCGAAAATAGTCAGTGAGTCCTAAAAAGCTTTGGACTTGTTTGACAGTCGTTGGTACAGGAAACCTCTTGACAGCTATCGTTTTTGCAACTGAACGACGCACCGTTCCATTTTCGACAACGTGACCCAAAAATTCCACCTTTCGTTTTAAAAACTGACATTTTTCAAACTTGATCTCCAACCCATATCTGGATGCGACCTCAAACACCTTCTTTAGTTTTTCCAAACCTTCTTCCTCATCTTTAGCTGTAACGATCAAATCGTCCAAATAAATTATTACGATGCCTTTTCGCATGAGTTCCCTGAGAATGCTGTACACATATCTTTGGAATACGCTTGGGCTTGTACTGAGACCAAAAGGTACCTTATTAAATTCGAACTGCCCATCTGGTACAACAAAGGAGGTGAAATGCTTGCAATTCTCGTTTACGTCGACATGAAAAAACCCATTTTTCAAGTCTAACATGGAATACACTTTAGCGTCTTGCAGCCTATCCAATACGCCCTCTATCAGTGGCAAGGGGAAGCGATCCTTGACTAGTTTTCGGTTCAGCTTCCTGTAGTAAATGCATAGTCTGTCGGTACCGTCTATCTTCTTGACTAACACGACCGGACTTGCATATTCAGAAGAGCTTGGTCTCACGATTCTCTTATCCAACCATTCGTCGATCTGCTTGTTGACGGTCTGATTCTCCAGAAACGACAAACGGCTTGCTGTTTGGTAAACTGGTATATCATCCTTCAGGATAATTCTCACGGATACATTTGTCGTTTCGGTCTTCTTAGGTGTATAGCTGTTGATTAGTTCAGAGAGTTCCTTTCTTATTCGAGGATTGATAACATGTTTAACTTCGATTTCGTCTTCAGTTCTTGCTTCATAAACCTGTGTATTCATAAACCAAACCTTCACTTCGTGTTTACGGAAATAAACACCTTTTTTTATCAAAGCCAACAAAAGCTTGTTCCAAAATGTCCGATCCTATCACTGCCTGGAACTCCAAATGCAGCGCAGGCACGACATGCCATATTACGGAATATTTCTCTCCATACAATTCGCTTTCTCGTTGGAACGATCCTTTTGTTTTGACTTCGTACTTTCCCAATCCAGATAACACGACAATGTCCTTCGAGAGCTTCGATTGCTCGATGATTCCTTTGCTTACACCTTCACGAATGAGCGAAACTGAGCTTCCAGTGTCGATTAGAGCCTCAAAAGTCTTGTTTCCGATGGTTATTTTCCTGGTCTTAATTCTGTCTTGCTGAATTCGAGAACAGATCTGGACCAGAGAGCCTGAAGATTTATTGATTTTCGTACCCTTGTTTGCGCTTTGTACAATCTACGGCATAGTGACCTGGTCCCCTGCAGTAGCTACATGTTACCTGTTTAACTCTTTTATCGTAAGTTCTCGTCGATTGAAAGTATTTTCTATCATTCCAATTATTTCCAAAGTGAAAACGCTCTTGCCTTTGAGAACAATTATCGTTATTGTTCGATCTTTTAGCAAATGAGTTTAACTGCTTTGGCCCTATAGTTAGTTCTTCGGACGTCCTCATAATCTTCCTTCATATTAAACATATGAAAAGTTTCGTGAAACAGTTTATTCGATGCTTGAACGTTTTCGGTGTTATTCGGCATACCGGCAGTCTGTTGCGATTGTATTCGCAACTTCTCTAATTCGTACTCTCGTCTTTCTCTCTCATCCTTTCGCATATCCTCTCTCTCAGCCCTTTCTCTCTCTTCTCTTTCTGTACGTTCCTCCTCTATACTATCAAGCATCTTTTCAACATCGTCCTCAACGTAATCTGGGCTTTTTACGATCAGCTCCTTTAACTTCAATTTTGTGATACCTGCTTCGATAGTAAGATCCAAATTCTCGGCGAGTGACACCAAATCCTCTTTGCCTTTCGCGAGTAAGAATGCCATTTTTAAACTTAGAATGGTTACCTAGAGAACAACTTAAATTTTTACCCAAGTTAAATGAGACAAAACCATTAAAATGACACGCAAAAAGTTTACTAACTTAAAAAGAAACAAAAGATAATTTAAATAAGATGCAATTATCAATTATAAACAATTTTAGACAAAAATGGACTTTTTAAAGATTTCCCGGAACTTAAATCCTTTTGCAAAACACAACAGTATTACAGTTAATATCGATTTTATTTTTTATTAAAAAAACAACGCGTTCCTCTCAGTTATCAAAAATAGATTACTAAGAAAAAACACGGAAAGTACTCAGTTATTAATCCAAAACTAAAAGAACATCAAATATCTATGTCTGCAATTAAACCAATAACAGTACCTAGTACTTCAAAATTCAATTTCAGATTCACAGAATAGGAAATATACACACAAAATCATTCATTTATATAATTTTCGCCTATTACTCACACAATACCAAAAAAAAAGATACTAGCACAATTCAATGTAATTCTGAAGACACTTTATGTTGACCTCAATGACACAGGAAATCTTGTTTCGTGTTGATAATTCGCAATTCGATGCAGTTCCAAAGGTTCTCTCGTCAGTGTTGACCTCATTGATCAAGGTGATCCCGTTCAATTCGTTTAGTATCTCGTTGAGTCGATGGGCTTCCAGTTTTGGTTGACTGCAGCTGACGTGGAAATTCGCCAAGATTCCGTGTTTCTAACCAAGTCAGACCCCTTTCACCTGTAGACTGTTATCGCTGAAGTATCTCCGCATCGCTCGTAAGACTTCCATATCGCTCGTAAAATTTCTTATCCAGCTGAAGGCTTCGCCGGGTCTCTATTCGATGCAAGGCAATGTCTATGTACCGCTCAGGAAATCAAAAATCGATGAGGAGGTAAAACTTTTAAAAAATGCTCTTAGATAAAACTTTGAATAGTTTAAAAATTCTCGGTCGAACCCCCAATTTGTTGGACGGCGTCTAGGGGAAGGATCGATTTTAATGTTAAAATAAGCACGCAGAGTTAAAATAGCTTAATTTATTAATAACACAACTAAAACATTTACTATTTGCAAGGGGTTTTAAATAATTCGAGATAGCACCATACTAATTCCGAAAACACGTACTCTTTCTCAAAACAACGGAGAGACCGATTTCCTCTGACCTGCCTTCTTTCAAGCTTTGGTGCAACTTTTTTTTTAATCTTTTCTGCCTCCTTTATAAATACATGACCTCGTCGTATCACGCAGCTAAAACTCACGTGGTTTTGATTAGTGGTGCCATCTCTTACAATAAAAATTAAAATAAGTAAAAGAAAACTTGCACTCCTTTCCTACATAAATATATACACAGGGATTAGATTTTGCTTCATAACACAGATAGAACTAAATAAAACATGTTCTGAAAATTTCAATTCAATATGCTAAAAATATTTTGCGTGGGGATCTGTTTTCGGTTTTGTAAATTTCATTTCCGGTTTACTAATTATGCTATAATTTGCTTCTAAATAACGTAGAAAGAAAATAGGGTGTTTTGGGAATCTTAAATCTATGGGCTATAAAAAGGAAACAAATGAAACTTCGAAAATATTCACCAAAACGGGGGATTTTGGGTAGTCACATACCTTAAAATTTTCCTCCCTTTTCCGTCTATTACAATATTTTGCCCATCTGCCCGGCTAGCTCTTCGGTACAACACGAGACTCTTAACCTCGGGGTCTTGGGTTCGTGCCCAAAGTTGGGCGCCACTGTGACAACCTGCTAGCGGCTGTTGGTGTTTGGGAGTTTTCAAGCAACGATCAGCCATAACCAGTTTCAAACTCGAATTTATTATCCCACTGACGTAAACCACACAACTCAAGGTAGGAAATGCAATACGTAAATAATTAGAAGAGCAATCGCAAAGCTTAAGGCTACTTATATATTTATAATTTACTCCAATTACTCTTGGAGCACGTTGAGATACTTCTACGCTATAAATCACCTTAATTATCTTACTAAATTGTACCACCTACGGTCGTAATCGTTAAGCACAATTTTATCACTTATTCTCTAGTAATAAAAAAAATTGACCATCCAGCGACTAACCATCGGCTAACTTTCGACTCTTCCGTCGACTAACCTCGCGTACCAAAATGCCAAAGCTTAAATTGAACCACTCCTTCGCATAAAAAAATGTCTTTATTGACAGAAAGTTTTGAATGGAACATTCAGTTAAAAATAAATATACTGCTGTTTGTAAAAAATGTCCCACCATCATCAGAATTAAAGGAAACTTAATGCACAAACGACTTGTAAAGGTACAAATAATTGACGAAACTTTAAAAGCAAAAAAATAAGATTAAGAGTCCGAAATCAATATTTGGTGTAGCCACCAAACGCTGCATTAAGTGCTGCTATACGACGTGGCATGGAGTCAAGTAAATTTTGAATGTCTGCTTGTGGAAGAGAATTACATAATGCGCAGCAAAAGTTGGTCTTTTGAAGCTGCAGGACGTGGATTGCGAGCGGGACGCCGAACAACCAAATCCCACATGCGCCCAATAGGTGACATATCCGGTGAATTAGAAGGCCAAGGAAGAAGTTGCATGTGTTGGGCTGAACAGAAGTCTCAAACAGTCTTTGCAACATGTGGCCGTGCATTATCTTGCTGAAAGTTAGTTCCAGGGATGATTTAAAGGAAGGGAATGATTTCGGACTGTAGCATTTCACGGACGTAGCTGTTACTATTGAGATTACCCTCAATTCGCAGAATAGTATCGTCCCATGATACGAAGTCCACGCGTTAGGCCACTATGTCGTTCGATAACGCACTATAGAAGGCAGCGTTCACCGCCATAGCGTGTAACATGATTGCGGCCAACATGGTCCCACAAATTGAAGCGTGATTCATCAGAAAAGATAACTTGGTGCCAATCAGCTTGCCAGGCTCTGTGCTCATGAGTCCATTGCAGACGCAGACGCGGATAGTTTGCCGTGAGGGGGATCCTGTATAAAGGCACCCTTGCACGCAACCCACGGTGTAGCAGATGTCTACGAATAGACGAAGCCAACATTAGTACACCTGTGACAGTGGACCAACGTGCTGCCAACTGCCTAGAGAAAGATACAAGGTCATTCACCGGCATACAGAGTAGGTTTTGATCGTCGCGCGCTGACGTCACCTTCCATTGTCCACTGCCAGTTTTTCGAGTTGCTCGTTGGACCACTGGTTCTAAACTTGCATCACTGTGGAACTGTTCCGCTGCACACGAGCTCCTATTGCGTGATAGGAAAATCCTTCTTCTCGATGGCCGATAATCCTCTTCCGTTCAAACTCTGTATATTGTTCGAATTTCTCCTTATTTTGTCGTGAAGGCATACTTAGGTCTCACTGAACGATCACCACTAACAAATAATCATTAACTATTTTCAATGTCCCTCTATAGCACTCTATTTATACGCTTTCAGCATCCGTTCAGAGGGCGCTGAGGACGCCCCTGAACTCCACTCGCATGCGTGGTGGATCTGAAACTTTACTGTTTTATATAACATCCTATAATTGATGTTTGCTGCAAAGTTCATTTAATTCTGATGATTCCTTCATGGTGTTGCATTTTTTACATACAGCAGTGTAAATTTACCCTATAAGGATGAGTCGAATGTTCGCGAATAGACCCGTTTCAAATCTATTTTAAGAAGAGAAATAAATAACTATAAAAAATAATGTGTAATATAAAAAGCAGGATATCACCGAGGCATTTCTCAATATTATGAGAAGGGGGGGAAATAATAAATTTTCTCTCATGACAAAAAAAAAACAATTTTTAACATTTTTCTTGAATTTTCCTTGTCCAATTAATATTCTCTAAAAATTGATCCTTTATAAAAATACATGGGTTGAAAAAAATAGGAAATTGGAATTATTTTTAAAAAAAATATGTATCTAATGTCTTAAAGTGTTATTTTAACTTTATTTAAGCTTATTGTAATTATTTTTTTTTAGAATTTTAAGTTTTAATGTGGTTTTCACAGTTTGTGTTTTTCGATACATTAGTGCATTCAAAATGCTACTCCTAAAATTGCTATTTACCAATCGCTTCCATTTTTTTCCTGTGTGTTGTATATACATAGCATGTAACAAAATTAGGGATCCTTTGTGCTGTAAACTGAATACCTTTTTCAAAAAAAATTAAAATGTAGGAGATATTGACTTTTTTGCTGAATTTTAGCATACAAATCAAATTTTTATTTTTTTCTCTCCAAAACTAATGAAGTTATTGTGAAATAAATTCATCAAGTTACTTAAAACTTCCTTAAGAATACTACAAAAAAAAATCTCATGTAAAAAAATTAATAATTACAAAAGGACTAAAATTTTAAAATTTTCCAATTTATTTTCAAAAAATTTAAATTTTTTAAATTCACAAATAAAAAAAATTCAAAGGGTACCAAGTCCCCTTGATAACAAGAAATATTTAATAGTTTCCACATAATTTCCATGTGTTTTTTTTTATGACAGTGGATTCTCATTACGAGGGTTAGGAAACATTCTAAACAAATTTTAATTTAGGGTAGTTACTACAATTTTGAACTAGAATATGTTCTCACTCTACCAATAGTATAAGTAGTACTTACCGGAATTGCTTGAAATTGTGTTTTCTAGGGATACAATAAATCACTGTCTGTTTGTGTATCAGTATGTCTGACTATCTGTGTAGTAGACAGTTTGTCTACTTGTTGAGCAGACTGTCTCTTCGTCAGTATGTCTATCGGACAGCGTGTTTGTCGTTCTGTATAAGTTTTTACTTACAGTGTCAAGCACTTCGACCTGGTGAATAGATGATTTGTAACACAAATAAAAATTGTATGTATTTTGGTTACTAAATGTTATATTAATATAACAGGTTCTACCTGAAAACTGCAGTAAATATGCGAAATAAAATTTTGTTTTGATTATTTTCTCGCATTCGCGGTGAAACTTGCAAGAATGCAAAATGCTTCAAAACTCTTCATATTAAAATCGTTGCAATCTGCACAGTTTATTTTTAAACCTATAAATGTCCTGTTAGTTTTTCATCTATAATTAATTTTCTTGCAAACTTTCCCTTAGTTTTTACTGAACGTATTTCTATCAAAGAAAAACTACGCAAATAGTGATTTTAATCCCTAATGAATGAAAATGTGTTTTTGCTTAAATGATGAGCTAATTTCATTTTGAATTGATACAAAATTTATGTCATTGTTAAGACTAATTATGAGAGCACTTTTATATTTTATGAATGCAGAATTGATTCTATCGATTGCAGAAAAACTAAGGAAAACAGCTTTGAATACCTCTGCCTAATTATAACTACTCGTCGTTTTGTTTGTAAAGCTCTATTTAAGTTCTAGAACCATCTGCTTCTCTCTCAGAGTTCTTTCTATATTCTGCTTGCAGAATTTTTGTGTGCACACTACGCTAATAAATGAAACGTTATTCTTTAGAAAAAAAACTCATTTCACACCTAGGCATAGATTTTAATTCTATTTATTGCGAAAAGAATTAATTATATTTACTTTCATCACCGTCTAGTTCGAAATATTGTTTTCATTTAATTAGTAAGGGTTTTTCAAATGAAAAAGGTTGCATGAAACTAATGCAAGCGTAATATGAATACTTGTTGCGTAAGATAATTTCTTTTAATTAAACTGGTTCAAATGAATACATTTTTGGGATCAAATCCCGTGAAATACAATGCTTTCCAATTTTTCATTGTGCCGTACGAATAATGGTTTGTTTATTGAAATCTAAAAAAGTATGGTACGGCGCTTCAAAAAATGTGGGTCGTGTAATCAAATACAGCAGTCAATAGAATTTCAGCAATTTCTTTTCTTTTATTATTCTTGTTTTAATTATATCAAGTTACCAAATAAAAATAAATTCATTGTTAAGGAAATTAAGTTCTGCTCCACGTCTGCTTCCGAAATTAAATTCGTTTATAAAGGAATCCAGAAAGCTAATTTGTGGTTTCTTTTTACAAGCTTAATTTTTATAAATCATGTTTCTTGGAGATGTCTAAAGTAACAATTCGATTAAAGTAAACTCCAATTTGTGTTCTGTATAAATATGGTTTTATTCTTTATAACTGCAATGCTTCCTGCTAGCCTGATATCACGGGGCATCGCGCCAAGTTGTTTATGTTCGCCAAGATGGGCGATAACATTACAATAGGGTTACCTTGATAGTTTTATCGTCTGGCGATGTGGTTGCCACACATGGAGATAACGTATGTTAGAAATAATTTTTATTGGTTCTGTTCCCGCGATAATCAGACGATTTTATTTCGATATCTTTTACAATTTAACCATCTATATTTTAGTCTTCTGTTTTACTTAATGCTATTTTTGAACATGGATATTTCTAATATCATTGGTGAGAACTTAGATATTTTTTTTAAGAGAATGAGTGTTGTATTTTTAATTATTTCTATAAATCGTTTATTTTCAATTTATTTTACTTTAAAAAATTTTTTTTTTCGTTTCTTGTTCGATGAAATTCATTGAAGAAATTTGCAGTTTTGGAACATAGCAAGCTTTCAGTACTTTTTAGTTGCTATTAATTATCAATTTTAATATATTTTATGTAATTATTTTATTAATAATATAAAAATACAATAATATTTGTAATAATTGTTATTTTATAAAAATTATTGCATGTGTTATTTACAATTATTATTTTGTTGCTTTTTTATAATTATGTTAAATGAGTATTCTTATATCTGTACGATTCTTATTATATTACAATAGGATGATTATTCTTTTTTATAAAATCTATTAAATCATATTACGTAATTATTATTTAGTAAAATAATAAAAAGTAATACCATATGAATATCTAATAATTATTACCATTTTTTTATTTTATATATTATATATAATAATTTCTCTATAACATTATATTACAAGATTATGGTATACTGCAGAATATTACTATTAGTAAATATGATTTTTTCATAATATTGATATGAATTATTTATTGCTCTTGGTTAGTCTCAATCTATTCCAAAATTCTTCATTTGAAATCGATCTAATGTTTTTCAAAACAGTTCATTAAAATTCTTTTCCTGACGAGTCTTACCGCAAGGCCGCCATCTTGAATTTCATTCCAACGGCATGCGCTGCTTGGCGTGATTCTTTATCACGCCAAATAGCGTTTGGCGCCGTGCCTCATGATATCGAACTAGTTAGTTCCCAATGCTTGTATGCAGGAAGAAAAAGAAATGTGAATCCAGAGCTTGCCAACCTTTTGATCGCCGTGGCCCGGCCGAGAGTAGCAAAATTGATTGTTTATATTTTAGATTGTTTTGATTTAATAAATTTAATTGTACTTCAATATGCCTTCACAATAAAATACACCAAAAATGAATGTAAAGTCATTTCCACGGAAAGTGGTACAAACCCAAGAAAAATATACCTTATTTAATAAAATGGAAATAATGTCATTTTTCTCGGTCGGCCCGGTACCATTGGATCCACGTACCAGTACCAGGTCACGATCCAGTGGTTCGGAATCACCGAGTTAATCGATGAACTCCAAGTTATACAATACATCAACTAAAGTGTCCACATGACAATCATTGAGTTAACAACTAAAATCAAGTTTATTTTAAATAGATGAAAATAAATACGTAATTACAGATTAAAGATTAGTGAAAGAATTCTAAGGACTTGAATTTACATTAAAAGATTAATTACATTCAAGCATTATGGAAAATTTTTTGTAGAATAAAATGTAATACGTTTAATCTTTTATTTACTTTTTTTTGTTTCAATGGTAATTCACAGGTAACATTTTTGTTTTTATTTATGCAGTATCTCTTGTAAAATACTAGAAAATGAGGGCAATGAAAATTAATTTCTTTTTCTAACTTTTGGATTTTTTACATTGATTTCTAAATAAAATTTTAATTACATTTACGCCAGTAAAAAGTTTGCATACATTAGAAGAAAACCACATGTTGGTTCTGGTTACTGCAATAAACTAAAAATTAATTAAATTTGAGATCTGAACAACATTTATACTAGCTAAAAGTGGAGTTGAGAAGCTGTAACAAAAAAAAAAAATCAAAACTGTTTGACTGCATTAAGATGCCACACGACAAAAGATGAACTTAGAATTGCGCGCGACCTCAATTCAATTTCTCGAAGGACGGAAAACTGATACAGTACAATTTTTTACAACCAAGCTACATATGATAGCTGGACATCTGTTTTAAATGCTCTTGGTCAAAATTCCCCAACAGATTTAAAATTAATGGTCATAAAAAAAAGTTCAAACTTAAAAATAAATTGCTTTTAATACCTTTTCGTAATAAGAATCGAGAATTCGTGAATAAGAACCAATAAACATTTGATAACTACCACTCACTGACAGTTAAATTTTAATACAACTTCGTATATTCAACTCCTATAACTAGTACAAATCCGATTTACATTTAAACACATACTCACTGTATTTATTACTATTAAACATTACATCAAATTATTTTTTTTTGTCTTCAAAAGGCATTTATACACTGATAACCATTGAAATTGTAACACCTGGAAAGATAGCATGCTAACAAAACTTTACTTAAAGTAATTTACAGCATAGAAGGAAAAACAAACATGATTAAATTAATAAGCAACTTAAGGACATATAAGGTCCTAAATTAGTACACACGTGTCGTATCTGACAGCGGAAACGACTTTATCTTGGTGAATCATTGAGCAAGTCTAATTGAAACTTGGATGTCAAACACGGGCCATGTCAGTTCATATTGCTTCAACTCCACACCTCGCTTTATCAATTGTAGAGACGTCATTCCAGAAAACCCGTAACAAAAACTGTTATCATGAAAAATATCCAAGCAAAAAAATTAAATAAACGAAAAGAAATTTCAAGTGAGTGAATATTAACGTCACACTGTTCAGCTACATGAGGGCTTTTAGCAACAGACCTTGTCATTTTGAACCATGGTCAAGTGACGAGGACGACACCTGAGTTGGCACCCCTCTCCTAACTACCACACCACACCAACGGGAGGACGTTTAAGCTCTCGACAGATTTAACGTGCATTACTCCCCTATACGGCGGGTCTTCAGTGGCACTAGGCTCGAACTCATGACACGCCAGCCATGATCCGATACCTAGACCACTCGGCTACCATGACCACAAAAAAATTCCGAAAAATTGGGAAATGTTAAAACACATTTTTGTAGAGGTAAAAAGTACATATTTGTTATTCAATAACACTAAATGAATGTCATTAAAAGCACTAAAAATAATTAGACATTAAGCCAACATTATTATTATTATTATTTATTCTAACTAAAGTATATTAGAAATGGATCTAATGAGCTCTTAAGGAATGTTGCTCAACTACATTTTCTTTTAAATGGAATGAATTTGTGAAAATGAGGATTTGCATTTTCTTATGAGAACTTTGTTATTCGCTGGAGAAATTCCTTTTTATTTTTCAAATCTTCCTTTTTAGCAAGCAATCAGGGGAAAAAAAATAAATTTTAATTTCTTACATTCTTTACACGTGACCCTGCAATAACTTTTAAAATTTGCACTCACTCTATATAAGAGCCTTCTCCAAATTAGTTAAATATTTTTTACCATACTTTATTACTTATAATTCATTATTGAATAAATTCTTAAGCAACAAAAAATAGTAAATAAGGTATGTACAGTCATTTTTATAGGGTGTCCGGGAATTCACCGAAGAAGTAAGTTTCATAAAAATCACACGTTTGTAACTAAAAATTGTAAATTTTTTATTGATTCATAAAGTATATATATATAGTTTTTGTGGTGGCCTAAAATTGTGGACAATTTTTAAAATTGTTATGTTTTTCAAGTTTGTACGCTTACAGAAAATGTTGTTTTGCACAGAATTGCACAAAGTCCTTTATATCATTTTAATAAGACTTTAATACTAAATTCAATACCGAAAACAAAATTCAAATATTTGCAACGTAAATAATTATTCTGCAATAACTATCGATATACATTAGATACTGATGAGGATCGATAAACATTACACACTGATAGCAGTGAGTTATCAGTCCTTGGTGGGGTTGCATTTATTTTTTATTACAACTTCACATCGATGTTTCATTGAGCTGAAAATAGTTTTAAACTCTCCCTTCGTTATTACATGATACCAGGAAACAATTATATCCTCAATTAGTCCCTTTTTATTTCATGAATGCCTAAATCAGGCGAGAGTTTTTAAAGGGTGCCACAAATTTTCGATAGGATTGTGGTCAGAATTATTTCCTGGCCAGGACAACAATGATTATTAGTCAAGAAGCAATGAGAACTAAAAAAAAATAGATTGAACACCTAGAAAGATGTGTGATGAGAAAGTGGTCTTTCCTATGTTAAAATTGCAAGGTAGGTGGTTGATTCAGTGACTACATCTGGAGACTGGAAGTTTTATTTAAGATGTCAGGAGAAAAATTTAATAAAGAACAGAGCAGTAAAAGGTGCACCACGTCTGTTAATGACAGAAGAACAAAAATACTATGTCTTCAAAATAGAAGAATGTCATCAACTGCAGTCAGAAGGGATTTGAATGATGCTGGTGTTTCCGTCAGTTCAAAAACAATCAGGAGAACATTAGCAGATCTTATATTAGACTAAGAGGTAGAATTCTACGAAAAAAACCTTATCTCAATTTACAGCAATGCTAAAAAAAGACTACAGTGGTCAAAGGAACACATTAATTGGGCAAATGATCAGTGGTCACAAGTTATACGGAGGGATGAAATTAAGATATAGTTATTCAGTAGGTTAGGTAGTAGGTAGTTATTAAGGACGAAAATGCTTCATCCGGACTGCATCTAAACAACTGTAAAGTAGCACAACATAGTTTTATGATCTCGTCATGCGTATCAGCAGATGGTATCGGACATCTTCATATCATCGATGGGATACTGAATGTCAGAATGGAACACACTGAATATCATTGACACCATTCTAGAACCCAAACTTCTACCTTCCATCAGGGATCTATTTACCAACAATGCTTCCTATTTTTTTCAGTAAGATTTTACTCCTTGCCACACAGTAAAATAATCGAAAGACTGGTATCGTTCTAAGATCATTGAATTGTTTTCCTGACCAGGAAGCAGTCTAGATCTCAATCCTATTGAAAACTTGTGGCACCGTTTGAAAAATCTTGCCGAATGAGGTACCCATTAAATAAAAAGGAACTAATTGAGGATATAATTATTTCCTGGTATCATGTAATAACAAAGAAAAAGCTTAAAATTATTTTCAGTTTTATGAAACATTGATGTGAAGCTGTAATGAAAAATAAATAAAATGTAAAAAAACTTTTTTAAGAACAAGCTTTTATTTAAACGCGCTAAAAAGAATAAAATAAACTTTTCCTTTAAAACTTTTTTTACTATCAACTTATAACGTCATTACACAATTTATATGATATAAAAGCTTGTCGCAATATTTAAGTACTCATATTTACTTAGTTTGAATTTTTAAAAACCAAAATCAATCAGGTCAAGTTATTTATTTTACTTGTTTATCTACACAGGTAAATCTCGCGACAAGCTTTTATATCATATAAATTTTTTAATGACGTTATAAGTTGATAGTAAAAAAAGTTTTAAAGGAAAAGTTTATTTTATTCTTTTTAGCGCGTTTAAATAAAAGCTTGTTCTTAAAAAAGTTTTTTTACATTTTATTTATTTTTTACTTTTTAGTTATCGCTGGACAGGTTTCTCAGCCTGTTCAACTCATTGAACGCTGGTTCGCCATCCCTGGTTTAGCTGAATTAATTCTCGCAAAATGGTATTAGACTAAAAACACAATTTTTTTAAATCCGTAATTTTTAAGCAATTTTTTCAATCTTCATGCAGATTTTGGCTAACACTGTTCTGCACACGAAAAAAAAAGGTTTAGTGAGATTATCTTCATAAATGACAAAGTTATTAAATGTTTAATTAAAATTTTGACTATTTTTGAAAAACTTAAAAGAATATATTATTTATTTGAAATATTTTGAAGATAAGGGATGTATTTCTCTAACATATTAGAAGAAAATTTGAATTGTTTATTAAAAACTTCAAAAGGCGTTTAAATATTTGTATTAATCAATAAAATGCTTAAGACTAAAAACGCATTTTGTAATCAAAAAAGAAAGTTTTATCAAATAATGATAATTTTTTGCTGGACATTGAATATCTTCTACGTAAGAATCTATTTTTTTAATTGCTCAGATCATCTTTAGAAACTTGATTTTGAAAAAATCAATAATTAAATTCAAATAAAATTAACAGATTCTATTTGTAATTAAATTTAAGGACACATGTCGTAGTGTGTGTTTAGATTACTGGTGATAAAATGAGGTATATTTAAATTACTCGTAGGCTTAAAATTAGAAAATTTCTTTAAAAAATTACTTCATTTTATTGTAAAATTATATTTTTTAATCGAAAATATATTGCATTTCTAGATAATATTTTTCTCTTATTGTTTTCCTAGCGGATTCCTTTTTGATGGGTAAGATACATTAAAAAAATGATCTTTCCGATTCTGTAATTATTTTTGTCTGAGTTTCATAGATTAAAGATAGATAAATTATTTAAAGAATTTTTTCAATACTCCATCTCAGTTTAACTTGGCAGCGTTGAGAAAGGTATACAATGTGCCAATCTACTTGAAAAATAGCTCTACTTTTTTGTTTTGAATTTAAATCCAAGGAAATAGATAGAAATTTGTAAAAAAAATTGCATACGTTGTAGAAATTAGATTGTTTTTAAAAGCTTTTATTTAACTTACAATGTATGTATGTATGTATGTAATTTGTTCGGGTGGAATCTTGTAACTCAATTTTGAAGCTGATATCTTCCTCCAATGGAGCTGAAATTTTGTATACACGTTTAGTTTGGATGACAATGCATGTTTTGACCATTTATATTCCGATATTGCAATTAATTAAAAAGATATTAATTAAAAACTTTAAACTAGTTTTGGGCGCCAACTTGGATATATCTGCATTGTTGTAATAATTTTATTGTTACAACAATGACAGAAGTTGGCGTCGAAAATCGGTTTTCAGCCAAACTGGAATTTCTTAACGTTGAGCTATTGACTGTATTAATTAACTTTGTCTAAAAAATAATTACATTTCTACAACGTAAAAATAATCTAATTTCTACAACATATGCAATTTTTTTTACAAATTTCTATCTATTTTCTTGGATTTAAATTCAAAAAAAAAATAGAGCTATTTTTCAAGTAGATTGGTACATTGTATACCTTTCTCAACGCTGCCAAGTTAAACTGAGATAGAGTATTATAGAAATTCTAGCTTTAACTCCTTAACTGGTTTGCCCGTACACCTTACGGGCTGCTGAAAGTTAGCCACAACCGGTTTGCCCATGCGCTGTACAGGCACCGAAATTTTTTCTTTCTATATTTTATATGCACAGACATTTTTATTCCTATAATAAGGTTTTTAGTATAGTGTGTCTTTAGGAGATGCAGAGAGAGAGTTTGTCCATGTGGTACTGAACCACTCTTCATTCAGAATTTTGGTAGTGGTGAAGGTGAGAATTTTTCACTGAAGGCAAGAATATATATTCTTGAAAATATTGGATAAAGAACAGGGATTTACAAGGCAATGTACAATGTGTTGCCTAAGAAAAAGGAAAATGGATAGATAATCCAAAGTCGATATTCTCTCTGTCCCCATTGGAATATAAGACTTAGTGTTACACTATTCTTCATATTGTGTGTGCATATAAATATGCACACACACACATGAAATCCTATCAATCGTATGAAAAAGAGGTATGAACATGAAATTTTTTGGTAAGTGGAAGAAAACATATTTTAAGATATATGTGAAATATTCTTCATAGTACGCAGAATGTACTTAATAAAAGCAAACATTTAAGGGTTTTTGTGTTCAAAAATTATAAAACAAAAAAAGGCGAGTAAAATTTTAAACCAGAGATTAAAATAAAAATCTTCCATTTTCGCGCGTTCTGTTAATTATTATGCTTAGTTACATGCAGTTAAAAAATGGGCTTTTTTGGGGAAAATTTTGGTCAAAAAAATTGACAACTTAAGAGGTTAATCTATGAGGCTCAGACAAAAAATAGTTATAGAATCGAAAAGACCATTCATTTCGTCCCGATACGGTATAGTGTTTTTTACAAAATAATAATATTTGTATTTCTTACGATTTTTTTTAAATGTCAAAATCGATGCGTTTTTATGAAAATAATGTCTAAATCGACGCGCATGAATTTTTTTTTGTTTAAATGAATCGACATTCCGTACTAAAACAACTCATGATTTGCTCTTTTAGAATTAGTCATTTAAAAAATAAAATGTCGAAATTTTTTTTTACGATTTTTCAAAAAATACTCATCATTTTAATATTTAATAACTTCGTCATTTATGAAGAAAATCTCATAAAACTTTTTTTCGTGTGTAGGATAATATTATCCAAGATCTGTACGAAGATTGAAAGAATTGCTTAAAATTTACGGATTTAAGAAAAAATTGTATTTTTCGTCTAGTACCCTTTATCCGAGAATTCATTTAGCTCGACTGTTCTAAAATAACCGGCTAACACCTAGCAACAATGATGCGTTGAATGAGATGAACAGACTAAGAAACCTGTCCGGTGATAACTAAAAAGTAAAAAATAAATTAAAAGTAAAAAAACTTTTTTAAAAACAAACTTTTATTTAAACGCGCTAAAAAGAATAAAATAAATTTTTCTTTAAAATTTTTTTACTATCAACTTATAACGTCATTACACAATTTATATGATATAAAAGCTTGTCGCAAGATTTACCTCTGCAGATAAACAAGTAAATTAAATAACTTGATCTGATTAATTTCAATTTCTTAAAATTTTCAAACTAAGTAAATAAGAGCACTTTAATCTTGCGACAAGCTTTTATATCATATAAATTGTGTAATGACGTTATAAGTTGATAGTAAAAAAATTTTAAAGAAAAATTTATTTTATTCTTTTTAGCGCGTTTAAATAAAAGCTTGTTTTTAAAAAAGTTTTTTTACTTTTAATTTATTACGTTGTAGAAATGTAATTATTTTTTAGACAAAGTTAATTAATACTGTCAATAGCGCAACGCTATGAAATTCCAGTTTGGCTGAAAACCGATTTTCGACGCCAACTTTTGTCATTGTTGTAACAATAAAATGATTACAACAATGCATATATATCCAAGTTGGCGCCCAAAACTAGTTTAACGTTTTTAATTAATATCTTTTTAATTAATTGCAATATTGGAATATAAATGGTCAAAACATGCATTGTCATCCAAACTAAACGTGTATACAAAATTTCAGCTCAATGGGAGGAAGATATCAGCTTGAAAATTGAGTTGCAAGATTCCACCCGAACAAATTACATACATACATACATACATACATACATTGTAAGTTAAATAAAAGCTTTTAATAATTAATAATAAAGGCAATCCTAATAAGCACTGATAACTAACTGCTATCATTAGTATCTAATGTATATTGATAGTTATTGCAGCGCCACTTTTTTTGCATTGCAAGTATTTGAATTTTATGTGTATGTGTTGAATTCAGTAATCAATTATCTTTAAAATGCTGTAAAATACTTTGTATTTTTTGCAACGTAACAATTTCTATAAGCATAGAAACTTGAAAAACGTAACAATTTTAAAAAGTGTTCACAATTTTGGCCACCACCGTATAGCATATCAAGTCAAGCTATACGGTTTTGTTGACACATTATCAATTCTTTATTTGAAATTTTACCACGCCATTTTGCATAAATGAAGCTGTATTTCTTTGATACAGGGCTCAGTTTTCGTTTTCAAGATTTGAATGGTCGTAGGCTTGTGACATGAGTCTTAAACTTCGAAAATTACCAAGATGAAACCCAAACTTCACTAAATTACACGACTAATAGGCGACAAATTCTGGCCACTAAAACTGAAAAGTACATTGGCCAGTACGGTTTTAAATATTATTCGACAATGGGAATGAATTATTCGTTCGTTCAGTATACAATTTTTAATAATCTTAAATTGTAAGCTATCATATGATTCTTTTTTGTTCTTTGGCATCACTTTACCATACGAATAAATTCAAACCTTGTGTGAATTTTGGGATACTTTTTATTTTCATTAAATAACAATTATTAGTTTTGAGCTGAGTAATTTAATTTTTTTAATTTGCTTAGGATTAAGGAAGTGAAAAGTAAAGCTTATTAAAAAAAATGCGAAATATTCTAGAAAATGAGATCTTAATTGTCATTTTATTACAGAAAGGAAACAGTTATTTCATTGTTGTCAGATGAAAGATCACAAACAGTCAACAAATTGTGATTTGTTGACTATTAGTTACGATAAGTTATTTTAGTAAGAAACACAAGTGAAGACAACATTTGTTTACAGGTGATTATTCGGCATTTACAAAAATGAATATTGAAGATTTAGAGTAAATGATATATTTCTCAAATAAGCAATCTAACCATCTGTAGTTTTGAATTTATTAAACTTATTAAGTATAATAACTTGTTACATATATTTATTTTACACGTGCCATATACTACAAATAGCACCTATGCAATTAGTGCACGTGCTCTCCAATATTTTTCAATAACACAACCAAAACCATTTAGTGCAGCCCGCGATACCATTTCGGAAGAGATGGGGTGTCAAACAGGCATGCCCTGTGAAGAGTCTAAGACGAGCTACAACAATTTTTCTGGTAACTTCAGGAACCCAGGACGGGTTCCCTTTCATAATTGCCCCGTTTTTGTCCTTCGAAATCACAGCAGTTTCCAGTTTAAAACTATAATCGAAGAAATATTAGTAAAAAGACTGAAAGAATAAAAAATTGTTGTTCTTATGGGTCTTTGGATCACACTTTTTTGAGCTTTAAAGTAAGCACTCCAACAGCTGTAAAGTGTATAATCTATATTAATTAAAATCTCTCTCATAAGGAATTTCGGGGCATCAAAAATATCACTGCATTATTTCTACTACTTCATTGTTCTCTTTTCGTAGATCTCCTGTGCAATGAACTTGTACTTTTGGCAAAAAAATATAACTAGCTAGAAAAGTAGAAAATATTCTTCCCAATGACGATGGAATCCTCTTCTATGGCAGTATTTGAGTCACCTCCCATCATAAAAAAGTAGTGAACACGAAGTAAAAAAAATAGAATATTAAAGAAACCTAAAAAAACATTTTGGAGAGCTCGGAGAAAACCGAAGTGATAAAGCTGTTTTATGAAAGTTCAAAAACTTTAACAGGGAATAAAACTTTCTTATTTTTTCCAAAAATAGTAATGAGAAAGAGAAACATCTCGCCTCATCGAGTCCTTTTATGAATCATAAAAACAACCAGGCCATTTCTAGCATTCTGTCTTGATGAAAGTGCTTAATGTAGATATCGTCTTTTTATGCACTATTTCCTCCTCTACTCCAAACTAGGATAATACTAAACACATTTTCTCTGTTTCCCGAACATCATTTCCTCAATGTTTTATTTCTAGGAAGATGATTGCAGATTGTGTTTTATTACGCATTTCGGTATTTTATCAGAATTTTTTTAAACATATATCAGATTTGAAAAAAATTACTACAACCCAGTTTAGTGCTATTTTAACAATTACCGGGCCCACTTTGCTGGTTTTTGCATAATATTGTGTTGCTAATCCTCCAGGGTCCATCGATATCAACTACTGAGGGTTGTCGTCGTTGAGAATCTAGTGAAGGAAGGGATGGCTAGTATTCAGCGAATCACACCTTCCGGAAACAAAAAGTAAATCATTGCCCTCCTTTCCTCGGAGTAAATCAACAATGGAGCTGCCATGTTTAATGGTCTCCTAAACTCTAATGACTGCGAGGGAATATAGAAGTGTAGCTGACTACCCCTCATTCAGCGCAGGATACTAGCCCTCTTGCCAAACCTTGGAAAGAGAAATCGTAAAAATCCTTTTACTTTGACTTACTATCCTGTGTTTTTTTATGTAAATTACTTATGTGAACATCTTTAGAAATAAAATGCAGGATGTGCACCTTCAGAAATTCCTTAGTTTTAAATATCTACGTAATATTATTATGATTACGATTATAACGTTTAAAAAAAGAAAAATGTTCTTAATTACAAAAAATAATAATTCAATTCTCGAGAAAGATCTTAAAATGCATTTCGCTATCACATATTGTGTGTGTGCGAAAGTTAATCTAAGCAAAATTATGACCGAAAGTTAGAAAATAATAATTAATATTAATTTTTACGACGGTGCCCCGTTAGACCTAATCTAATAAACACTGAATTCTTTTGAGAACAGTCTTTATTAATGTTTAGTTTAGATAATGAATGTAAGTAGAAAATATTTATTTTGAAGAAATTAATGCTTCAGAAAAGGAAAATTAGCTTCCCTTGTTGATATATGTAATCACTCAGACGTTTAATTCAAATTTTTAATCGAATAGCGTGCACAATAGGATAGAAATTTTTGTACTTATTTACTCTTATAATAACTCTTAGTTAACTTCATGGTTATTTCAGCTAAAAAATATCACTTCTATTTTAATTTTTAATAAAGAATTTTGAAATGGCCTTTCTTTTATTTTTGTTTACTTGAATTAAATTAGGAGTATGTATGTGTATCTTTAAAATCAATCACCAGTCTTCGGACAATTTGCTTTAATTAGTATTATTATTGTTTGAGAGTTAGTCTTCCTACAAAGTTTTAAAGACTGAAAAATGTTTTGACGTCTGGCCTTGTGAATATTAATTTGAAAGTTATTGAAATATTTGATAATTCTTTAAAGTTACTTGTTTGGATTAAGAACAGTGGATGTAAAGTGGAGAGAGATAAATTTCTCAGTTTTTACTTAAATAGGAAAATTATATATATATATTTTGCAGTTTCATATATATATAAACATGCTATGTAAAATGACTTCTTTTAGGAATACTACGTATTGATTGCACCGACTTATAATCAGTCTTAGAACTAAATTCTAAAATCCTTTTACGTTAAGTGTTGCTCTTTGAAGTTTTGAGAACCTTTTACAAACTCTACGTGAGAGTTCTGAATGTTATAAATGAGAAAGGTTTCGCTATAAACGCTTGTTAAATTTAACAAACCTTTTGAGTAGTTGGATATTCTAATCATTTAATGACTTCATAGAGCTATTATGCATGGAACAATACTCTTATGTCTCTTGGAGAATCATGTAAACTAATTCCCTTTCATGATCTTTTTTACATTAGAAACAATTCTTTTTGTGGTAGAAAAATAAGTTTTCCGGGCATTCTAACGAGGGAATCAAATTCTACGCTGAAGAACTTGGGAAAGATTAAATAAATTTGATACGGAGTACCTTCAAGTCGTTAAAAGTAAACCATTTTTTTTATTTATCCAATAGCTGTGATTATACAAGTGTGAAAACAGAATTTTTAAGAATAGCGAATCACAAGATATTTAGTTAGTTTTGTATAGATAATCGCAAGTAAATGAATTTCTTTTTGAAAAGAATCATTAGAAATGTACATCAGAAGGAAAAAAAAATATTGTGAAACATGTAGTGCGAAGCCACATTTTAATCTCCCAACCGATGCTTGATTAGACGCGTCACTTTTCTAAATGAAAAAAAGAATTCTCCTGTACTGTTACTCTTTTAAAAACTGTGCTGTTTCATGTGAATGCCATTCATTAATGTAATGTTTTAATAAATAAAAACAATTTTAAAATGCAAAATTTATACAGCGTTCTGGAATTGTGGTTCAGTTTTCGCCGTGAATAAAGTTTTTTCAGCTGATTTGGATGTACCAGCTTAACTTGGGACAACAAAAAGATAGCAATAGTGTATTAAAAAAAACCTACCCACAGTAAAAATTCTAGTAAGCAATGTTTTCGATACGTCAACCCGGCTGATCGAGTATTTACAAACGTTTCACAATAAAAGAAACACGAGTCCTATTGGCGATCAATCTCTCACCTTACACCTCGGTTGTGGACAACATTTGAGATGACACCCCTCTCCAAACTACCACACAACGTCACGGAAAGACGTCACAATGGGTCTTCAGCGGTACTACGTCTAGAACTCATGGCATGCTAGCCACGAACTCGAGCCCATGGCCACTAAGCTACCGCAGTCACTGTACCTGAACGTAGATTCGAGAAATTGAGTACAGTAGAACGTAGTTTATCCGAATCAATTGGACCGGACACAGTTCGGATAACCGAAAACCGATTGCGATCCATGCAGTATATGATACTGGACACTACACAAATATTGAAAATCATCACCTGCGGGAAACGGGCTTGAAAAGAAAAGGCAAAATAGGTACGAAACGTCTCAATTTTACCTTGATTGGGGAAAATAATCACTTATTTTTCGCTGTACCATTGTACACCTTCGTTTTTTTTTCAATGCAAGGCCTCTGGTTCTCTTCAGCAGCAGTAATTGAGTAGGACGGCACTCTGATGGTTGTTCGAACCACTCCATAGCTGCCTCTAACGCATTAAACGCGTCAGCATTGGATGGACCCTTGCTACTCTCGTTGTTGTTGTCCTCGTCTTCGTCCGTTTCATCGTCAACGGATTCTTCTTGCACGAAAGTCACAATCCCGTCATCCTTTAGTATTTGAAATCCGCAGTCTTCTGCATCGCATGCCATCCAGGTTTCTACATCAACAAAAGAGCCCGTATACACCCCTCACTCGGAAACAAACTGATCTAATATTCCGCACAGATGTTTATGAAACCGCACAGGTAAAATTCCCCAAATATGCCTCACCTTGGGTTTTTCCGTCACTTTTGGCCTTACACGAAACAACTGTTGAGCATTGCATTGTTCAAATACGTATTCGGATTTGGTTCGGATATTTGACGCTCCGAATAATAAACTTCTGGATAAACGAGGTTCTACTGTATATGAAACAGATATGTTATTTTTTTAGCCTTTTAAGTTTCATATTTATTTGAGAATATTATGAATAGTTATCAACAGCTGCAAAAAAGAAACGCGTGAATAAATTGATAGAATCCATTTAGTAATTGACGTAGTTTAGATTCTTAAGACAGGTTGAGAAGAATGAGCGAGTTTGAGTAATTGTTTACTATCATCACATTCTAAAACTACACGAGGGCTATCGGAGACGGATCTCTTAATTTTTAACCACCCCCCTCATATCAACATCAAATTTTAAGAGTTAGCTCAAGAAAGGCTCAATACACAGTTAAATCCTTGAAATAAAAGAATTACTAGGAACATGTAAGACGTTTTTAACCACACACAGTGAAGAAATGATATCGGCGAGAGTAACCTTAATTGTTTAGGAGTAAATTACAAAACCACGGAGCCTTTTTCAAAGATAACTCTAACCTTCAAGTAACGACTTGTATATGAAATAAAACTAAATATTCAGTACCAATAAATAGATATATAGAAAAAAAGACCCCAAATTTCCTTGAAATGGTTCCTTTTGTTCTGAATAACTGTCATCTTGGTGGCTTAGAGGTCGCATGCTCGTCTCACAAATCCAAAAGTGCAGGTTCGATCCCAGCTCAGGTCGATAGATTCTCTGGATGAGAAAATCGTAGACACGCATGTCATATGATTATAAGGCCTGTAAAAGAACCCTTGAGTTTGAATTGTGCTTTGGTACCTCAGTAAAATTAAATCATTGCAATGTTTAACATCTGAAAGGAGTTTTAATTCAAATTAATTCAAGCATTCAAAATTTGGTAGGGAGAACCGCTATTAGATGGTGTAACCACTGAAATAGCTCTCACACTTGGGATATTTGAAGTGTCTGCAAAGGTCTGCGTGCCAAAATGCAGCCATTTAAAAAAAATTGAATAGAAATATACAATAGAATGTGGTTTATCTGAACGTTTATTATCCGGAGCGTCACATATCCGGACCAGTTTTTTTTATCAACTACATGTACTGTACATGAATACATTTTGGAACAGTGCAGTGCTCAACAATAGTTTCGTGTGAGGCCAAAAGGGACGGGAAAACCCAAGGTGAGGGATATTTGGGGAATTTCAGTTGTGTGATTTGGTAAACCTCTGCGTGGAACATTAGGTCAGTTTGTTTCCAAGTGAAAGGGTGTATACGTGCTCTTTTGTTGAGTTGTGAACCGCTATGGCTTCGAATTCGAAACTGACAGATCCTGAAAAATGCATAGAATTAGTTGTGGCCAGATTTAGAAGGCGAAGAAGACTTCAATGATGACACAGGGAGGAGATTACCGACTTTGTTCAATCGATCCCAGGATTTCAAGAATGCGATGAAAAAGATGTTGAAACCTGGATAGCATGCGATGCAGAAGACTGTGGATTTCAAATGCTAGATGATGACGAGATTGTGACTTCCGAGCAAGAAGAATCCGACCCTGTTGACGATGAAACGGCTGAAGACGAGGACAACTAGAACAACGAAAGTAGCAAGAGTCCATCAAATACTGACGCATTTCCTGCGTTACAGACAGCTATGGAGTGGTGCGAACCACAATCAGAGTGCTGTCCTACTCAACTACTGCTGCTCAAGAGAATCAGATACCTTTCAGCGAAAAAAATGAAGGTGTACAGTGGTTAAGCGAAAAATAAGGGATTATTTTCCACAATAAAGGTAACATTGCGACATTTTGCACCTATTTTGCTTTTTCTTCAAGCACGTTTCCCGCATATGATGATTTTCAATATTCGTATAGTGTCCGGTTTCATATACTGCATGGATCGCACTCGGTTTTCGGTTAAACGGGCAATCGTGTGTCCGAACAGTGTTCGGTCCCAATTGATTCGGATAAACGACCTTCTACTGTGTGGAGATGTTGAAAAAGTTTTAGAAATATCATTTGGCCGCCGCATCGTTGTATTTATGTCATATCAAATGCGCTTACGTCCTCGTGCCAATCGCTGCGTAGAAGGGATAATGCATATTAAATATGTCGTGGTTCAAAGTCCTTACGCTAGTGGACTTAGGACAGGGGAATATCAGCTAAGGTGTTGTCCTCGATACCCGACTGTCACTCACCAATGGCAATTCGTTTTTCTTTAGCGTGACGTTATTAAATATTCATTAACTGAAATGAAATGATTCAATTTCATTTATCTGAAGCTTCTGACAATCTACTTTAATTTACTATTTCAAAAAAAAATTTGAAATTTGATACCCGATTAAAATTTAGACAGTTTTTAGCGTCTTCAAACGCTAATTCATTTAAAACTCGCAAAGTAATAAAAGAAAAACCCTTCTTGAAGACAAACTACGTAATAAAAGACACGAATTTTTTAAGAAAGCTGAAAAATAAATTGCGCAGAATAATACATTCATTTCAAACGGCAGCGCTTAATTTAGCACGCCATCTTGACAAAATAAATTAGTTATTTTGGATATTTCGCGGAATGATCTTCTTTAGTCTTTTTCTCTCGCGATATAAATTTAATCTGGTGAATTTACTGAGCATAATTATTTTTTTAAAATGTTTGAGTAAAAGTAAAATAAAGTTCTAAAAAGATTGTTGAACTTTGTTACTAAATCAAATGCGAAGGTTTTGAGAAACATTTGCGACAACATAACATAATTAAGTATTCAACACCTTTTTTTTTTTGTTGCTTGGAATGAAAAAAAATTTCGTTAAAAAAAGTTTTCTGAAAATCCAATCCTGCTGAATTTATTATTATTATTTAACAAAGTAATTTTAAAAAGGTCAATTTTTTAAACTTTTTCGATTTTTTTAAGGAAATGATACTTAATTTTCTGCTCATAGAACTAACTATACAGTGATAAACAAGGAATGGACAATCAATGACAGAAATTACATGGCATTTTAAGGCTTTTGTGTGATATCTTAGAACAGGGGTGGCCAACCTGCGGCACGCGTGCCACAGTGTGACACGGCGGGGTGGTAAAAGTGGCACGCGAAAACTTATTAAAAATTAAAAATTTTAAGCAAATAATTTTTTTTTCACTTTTATTTAAATACGGTTGTCTCAGACCCCCCTCCCCCAAAATAAACCCTAGAAATTTATATCAACAAATATGATTGTGAATAAATATTTTCTTTTATGACCATAAAATGAAAATATCGTTCAAAACTAGTTAATATGCACCTAATACAACCTAATTTTGTTAGCTTCTTCAAGTTAATCCTAATGTAGATGACTTGGTAAAAAGGCTACAAATTCAAAAGCCACAGTAAGTACTAACATTTATTAATTATTTAGAATTAAATCTTTCAAGTTTTTCTTTTTATTTTATACCTAACAATTGATTGAGCATAAAAAAAAATTATTGACAATAAAATCTAAATTTTTACTTTTGTGTCGTACTTATATTATTTTAATATCCCCGCTTTTTAGACTTGCTTTGAAAAATGTGTTATTTGCGTAAAAATTCCATAATAAGCTTATAAGTAACATTTTTTCACATTTTCATCTTTTTTTTATGGAAATGGCATGCGTCATTTTTGTAAATTAAAAAAAGGCACTCTTCCCAAAAAGGTTGGCCACCCCTGTATTAGAAGATATTTTAACGTTCAATTGTGTGTCGAACGAAATGTCATATTAAGCATTTTGTTGTTTAATATTCCACAGCATCTATTTATTTTTATTCAGTTTTTGTTGATACTACATCAGTAAAATACAATAAAAAATTCAACATTTAATGCAATAAATATTTAGAATAAAAATTGCAATAAATGTTATCACCTACGTGGTGTGTATAATATATATATATTCCTTTTCCAACTTTGCTCTTACGAAATTCTAATGGGATCAGTGTAATTGGAAAATTGTGAGAATGAAATCTTTGAGGGAGAGTCGAACGAAAATAATTTTCAGCACTTCTTTTGTTATAAAATGCAACAACCTAATATATTTATTATTTTAGTATACAAATTTTAAAATTTGAAAGTAAATAAAAGGCGTTTGCGTATGTGTTGTCTTGCATCAAAAGAACTATCAAATTTTAAGCGCTTAAGAGATCAATCTAAATTTTGAATAAATAGTAATAAAAAAATAAGTTGCCAATATTTATAGCAGGTGTCACCAACCTTGCATCTGTTGGGTGCCAAACCAATCAACCAATAAGATTCTGGATTACGCAGAGCAGCAAATATTTCTAACAATCCGATTCTTGTGGCAATGCACGAAATGTGAAATCGCAATATCAATCCTTTAATAGCAATATCAAGGGTATAATGACTTTGATTCTAAGTGTTTACATTTATTTGTGGAAGCAAAATAATATTTATAAGAGAAAGTATTTGCCCACATACATATATAGAGTCAAAAGCGGGAAACATTGGGTTCTGATTTTTTTTCTTATATGCGACTTAATTCTTACAAATCCCGTTACATTATTTCTTTATCTTCGGAGTTTTCAATTTTGGACAGATGTTTAATTTGAAAATGTTCTCTTAAACTTGATGTTTGATGCTTTTGTTACATAACTCACATACAGCACCATTTTTTGTTGCATGAGGGAGAAAGAGAGAATTCATATTACTTCGTACAAGTGTCTTGAAAACCACGAACACTCTTTTTTAATGACCGTGTGATTCAATACGTTGATATGAACAGTTCCAACAATTAAAGAACTAAAATACCAAGATATTTCCAGGAAAAATTAAGAACATGTCATAAAGTTAAAAGTAATCTATAACGCATGACGTGCAACAAACTAAGAACTACTTTCGACTGAAATCTCACTCGATATTCGTGCAGCGGAAGCCTCGTATTCATGGTCACAAATTCGTGGCTGGAAAGTCCTCCCGTAGATCTGATGTTGTTAGAAAAGGAGGGAGCTACTCAGTTGTCGTCTTCGTCACTTGAGCAAGGCTCAGAATTATGAGGCTAGTCACCATTAGCACTCGTTTTGCTTTTTTATTTGACGCTAACATAACTATCCCTCACTTATAAATATTTTAATTAAATCATTTCTGAATTTTAAATTCAAACAAATTATACAACGTATTAAAATGAAATTGCTTACTAGATATTTATAAAAATAAGAATTAACATTTACATTTAACCACATTAAAATATATCAACAATTAAATTTCTTTCGGATTCTTTTATTATAAATCGATGAACTCTAAATTTCCTTCTTTAATCGATCTTCAATGGGGGAATATTTTGGTTTTCTTCGACTAAATAAAAGGTTAAAAACTTACAAGTTTGTTCTTTACCGCATCGATGGTTTAATCGAGACATACAGAAAAATAAATTATATATATTTAGCGAATACATCCCAGTGTTCTGAAGAAAACAAATAGACTTTCTCACGGTCTAAAACATTTGTTTATCTTTCTTTATTGGCTAACTATCGGGATCAATATGGAGCATGGAGCATTTTCCATTCGGTCTTTTAAGGGAAAAAAACTAAAAGTCGTAGTGAGAAAAATAATCAATGCTTAAAGATTGGCAAGGGGGTGGGTAGAAAAAAGAAATGCGAGGAGGATCGAGTGACTGGAAATGGCAGGGGGAAAATTATAGAACAAATATTGGGGAATTATTATACTATTCGGTTGCATCGATCCAATGTTGTGTTTTAAGACAAATAATCTCCTCAGTAAATATGTTACATCTAAAGTGCAGAAACCATTTTATTTGCAGATGAGCTACGTAAGCGCATATTAACTAGGGTGACCTGTTTAAGAGCGGAAAATAGTTTCATTTCTTAAATTATCCAAGTAATCTTTGACCAACGTAGATAATCTGCAGATTGCCTACTAGACCCTCGTTGATCTCCACATTACCTATTAGGCACTCGTTTAAGTAAAAATCAGATCTTTGGTGGAGCAACAGTTGTCTTTCTGTACGCTTAAGGTATCCGACTACTTGCGACAACTTTTTTTTTTGAAAAAAATGGAGACATGGGGATTCTTTTGCTGTTTTTAGATTTATTTAGTACATTTTAAGAAAAATATGCTAAAATTAAGAAGAGAAAAAGAAATTATTACTAATAAAATGGGAAAAAACTAGTAAAAATTTACAAAAAATTAACACAAACGCGGTCCATTCTGTATCAAAAGTTTATAAACAAATTTTCAATTGTTCGATTCTGGTGTGTTGCTATGTTTTTCATTTTTGAAATGACCTTCAGAATAAAATATTTTAATTTTTTCAAAAACTAGATTGCTTTATCTTAGTTATATGAAATTGCTTAAAAAACAAGTGATTATTTTCACATAAGGTACTGTAAATTTTGTAATAAAACAGTGATTGATAAATCTGAAGGTTAAAATGCTTCTACTACTATTCAAAAAACATACACAAAAAACTTCAGTTAATTATTTTCTAAACTTTTTGAGCAATCGCTGTCCCCGTTTGAGCATTTTCAAATAAAAACAAACACATTTCGAGTAAAACGCGTTTTAAAGTATGACATATCTTGCTTAAAGTAAAGGCACCTCCTTTTACTAAAACACGTGTAGTTTTTGTTCTAGTGAAAGGGGAATAATAAATTTGGTATTTTTATAAAGCTAATCAGATGGCCTAATAAAATAAAATCATAAAAAAAAATTTCAATTTTTAGCAAAGTTCACAATTTTAGGGTAGTCGGATACCTTAAATTAAATACTATTTTTATTTGCTTTTAAATATTTATAAAGAACCAAGTTAATACGAACGAACAATCAACACTTCTGTTGATGGAATCAATCAATGGAAAAATACAGTGCAATGTATCAACAGATTTAAAATATTGCAATTAAGGAAAATTGACAATGTTATGTACCTAAATAATCAATTAATACAATGAAACAAACGAAAAATCAGCTAATATGATCAATTAATCAAAAAACTATAATACAAAGTATCAAAAGATTTAACATATTATCACTATTCGTACAAAAAAAAAGGTTTTCTTCATTTTGTAATAAATTTATTACTCACTATCGAGCAACAATACGTTTAAGACAACTCGCCAATTTCGCAGCCCCGATTTCGCATGTGTAGTACGCGCTGAATTGGCAGCCATGTGCTTCGTTTCATATAACTTCGCCTATGCCAGGGGTGACCTATCCGAGGCACGCGTGCCAAAGTGTGTGTGGCACGGCGGAATCGTTTCAGTGGCACGCGGAGACTAAATAAAAACTTGAAAAGATATTAAATAATAATTTTTTCATTCATATTAAAATATGGTTGTCTCAGACAAAAATACCCCTTTCAAGATTGATTTTAGATAAAGTTAAGTTAGAACAGAAATTTGTGTGTCTTGTAGAGAATGCACGTATGTGCATTGTTGCGTGAGTTGGCTTTCCACAAATTTTTTTTAGTCACGAAAATTTGGAATTTGAGGGAGCGTATTTTAAAATATCTGCAAAAAACACTGAACTACCCAATGAGGATTTGCTATTCTAGAATAAAGATTGGCTATGTGGTTCAGCTTTTCTTACCGGTATTAGGGGGCATTAAAATAATTTAAATGAAAGATTACATAGAAAAGTTAGTATTTTTTCTACCCTAGTTGGTCATATGCCTTCTTTCGTGAACAAACTTTCACTTTTTTTTGTCTTGATTTTCGAGGAAAAAATTAACACATTTCACATTAAAGCTATTTAAGAACGTTAATAGTGCTCCGATCTGCGATGGGTTTAAAAACTTTAGATACATTTTTGAACGATTCTTTCAGAGCTAGGTTTGATTATTTAAAAATGATTTTAAAAAAAGCAAATTTTTTCACAAATCTTTTTTTAAATTTTTCTGCAAAATGTTGTTACCTACGAGAAATCCAAATCGAAATTATTGTCTACAGTACCATACTACTCTGAAAAGCAAATATGAGGAACTATATTGAATTTTGAAAATTTGTACTAGCAAACAATTTTTCAAATTTACACGATTTGGCTGTCAGATATTGTTGTAGAGCTGATTCAACATACGTTTGTTAAGACATTTTTTTCCATTATAAACATAACAAAATCAAAATATCGGTCAAAATGAACTTATTAACAATGAAATCAAAGTTTGATCTTTGGTCCCATTTATTATACTATTATTAAATTTCCGCTATTTAAGCTTGCATAAAATTAGTTCTTTGCGTAAAAATTACATACTAAGTTTATAAGTAACAATTTTTCGCTTTTTCATTCTTCCGAAAAGTAGGAAGTTGCACACGCAAAACTATTTTTTATGTGAAAGTGGCACTCCTCCCAAACCTGTCACTCCACCCCTGACCTATACGGTTGCGATAGTTCATTATTGGAAGCTCGGGAAGAAAAATATCGCAACGATTGCCTCTATTGGAACCATTGAGTAAGAAGAAAGGTGCTGTGTCTCATACGAAGACTTATTAACAATCAATGGAACTTAATAATAATTTTCCAGGAAGTTCTCAAAATCTGAGGACATTATCAATGAAATGTTGAAAAATGACGCTTCAGTGATGAATCCAACAGAAGAGGAGTTCCATGAACGTATTTTGCGAAAAAAAGGGCAAATAAATATAAGTACATAATATATGTAAATGACACTTTTACATTTCGACCCATGAGTATAAGCAGTTGTATAAATTTCCCAATGGAGAAGGGTCCACCGTTAAGCGGACCCTCTTGTTACAAAGACAGAAATGAGTTTGCGAAATGTATGATGAAAAATTATGCTTATTTATAAGTGCCATTTGGAAAGGGTGATACTTTGAATAATACAGAAATCGGTTTTTGAAAAATTTAGAGGACTATTTAGGTAACAATTTAGTGAACTATAATTTCTTTTATCATGGTTGCAATTGTTATATCGGTATATATAGCTATACTTTGGACCTTTTAACATTTAATTGATTTCCTGCAGATACTGGTCTCGTCGTGATTCAATTGATTGTAATGCAACTTGAGTATCTTCTATAGAATACATTTACTGTGTCTGTTACTGGTTTCGAAAGGTTAAAGAATAAATTATTCTGGAATGAAGCCAAGTTCATACACAATCTCCAACAGAAAGGAAGTGGGAGAAATAAGCTTTTGAACTCTAACGATACCAAAACAACTCATATGAAGATTATCTAGTTAATATACGAAAAACGTCACCCATCCGGTATAGTGGTTAGCGACGCTGATTGCTATGCCGTAGGACCTGGGTTCAAATCCGGAGAAGGTATGGATGTTTGTAAATGTATAGTACCCCTTCACGGCATGGGTGTACTCTAAATAGCCGTCAAGTCCTCTCGTGAGGTTGGTGGAAGGGGAAGAGAGGTGGGAGAGACCTGACCACTCCCAGGGTATTCTTCCTCAAAATTGGGGTGGAACCGAGCCAAATCATACTGTCACCTTCATAGTGCTCAAAACAATGGCAAACGACAGGCATACAATCTAGCCCGATGCCATGATGAATTTCTTGGGCCTCGATCTGACTAAGTCAGACAGATAGCATTAGCAACAACATATTCCAAAAACACTCGATTTTACACTTTAATTTACCAAATAAGTCAATCTGCATATTAGCTAAGTAATATCTGCACATTAACGGTTTTCGAACTTTAACGGTAACACATACACACATATATATGTATGCTTGGAACTTTATATACTCAATTATAAAAAATAATCCACTCAGTATATTTTACTATACTTTAACATTTTGTTGGTCATTAACATTAGTACCTCTCTTGAATTAAAATTTAGTAACTTTTGACCCGTAGTAAAATGTAATTCGACTTTCATCATTGCTCACCAGTTGACGTAATAAATCATCACACGATGTTTTTTAATTCGAATAGCCAATGACATAGCCTTCAGAGGATTTTTATTTGAGTAGCCGTTGATTTAATAATCCGTTGTTTGATTATAGTTTTCAAGAGGTGTTTGATGTTTACTTTCTATTTTTTTCGTAAATTTGGCATCCCAAGTCACATAGTTTAAATTGTAGTTGCTACATTAATTTACTTTTAACCCTTAATATCAAATTGGATGCAGAAAGATAGTGAAAAACTTACCGATAGTTTGTCTCAAGCTGAATTAAAACTTTTAACTTTCTGTATAAAGCCTTTTGATACAATGTTTTATTTTAAGAGGACAAAAATAAATTGGTAAAAATGAGTAATTACATATATATATATATATATAGTTACGAATTTTGTATAAAATAGTGTAAATAATTTGTATTTGGATGTATAATGCATTTATATTACTCTAAGTGTTATAGTTATTTTATGATAAAACTGTAATATATTCACAAGCAAAGCCGTTCCTTACTTTATAAGGACGATTTAAATGGGAGCGAAATCTAGGCTATATAGCGAAGTTGGCGTCATTTTTGGCGAGTTCGGGACCCTCTGGATTCTTCTAGAAATTAGTAGAGAAATCTACTAATTTTAAGATCTATGACACACAAGAGGATTTTTCTCGAAGTTTCCACCGAGTCTATAAATAGAGCGATGCTGGCCCAAAAGGAGTCAGTCTTGTTTCAACCAGCGATTAGTGAGTATTGTTTTGACTAGCGATTAGTAAACTTGCCTTGACCGTGATTAGCTCGGCTCTGCTTGTGAATAATCTTTTACATGCGTGTCTTTTTAGACACTGACACTTGTATCTGAGTGCTGCTGAAGGTGTGAAGACCCTGTGAGGTTTATTCTGCTGAATACTGTATTTGAAGGATTGGATTTTCGACAATAAATTCACATCGCCGTTGAAGGACTGTCTTTTCTTTGCGACTGATTTGAATAAAATTCTCGAACCCCGATCAACGTAACAATATATTTCTATAATCTCACAAAGTTTGTAAACTAAGTGAAGAAATCCATAGTTATGATGACCTTTAACGTCATTTCTCTATTCACTTTCATATGACAAATAAAAATTTAAATTAATTTATCTCAGAAAGATAAAACAACTAGTTTGTATTTATTTAAAATGCTAAGCCTTTTTTCCTATTGTGGAAAACGCTTTAAAAACTCAAGAATTCATATTTAGTATCTTTTGTAAAGGGTTTTAAGTATTAATAAAAAAAGTATTTCTATATCCTCAATCAAGTTATCACAAAACTCATACCAACTTGTATTATACACAGTTCGACGTATTTGTAAATCAAATTTCACAAGTTTATTTTGTGAGTAGTAATTTAAAATCCCTTAATGAGCTTTTAAAACTTTTTAAAATTTAAATGATCCGATTTTTGTGGTATTTGAGTTCACAAAAACTTTTTTTCATAATGCATATAAATAAGGAGCAATAAAAAAGAAACTTTAGAAAACCATTAAATACAAGAATTTTTTTTATATAAATAGTACCGTGTTCGCTAAAAAAGGTAAAATTAAAAGAAATATATAGTTTTGAAGAAAGATTTGATTAAAATATTGGATAATACAATCCCGTGTACAACTGAAATCGGTCTTACAACGCAATCTCTAGAATTATGCAATAACTAATAAAGATAAAATACTTATGAAATATGCCTCACAAAAAATCATTTTCCATTCAAATGCTATCTTCCGAAAAATTCAAACTTTTTCTCAAAAGAATTTCATTCCTTTATGAAAAAGTACGATTCAAAGATAACTGAACCTTTTCAATGTTTAAAAACACTTGCATTGAAAAAAAACCTACATACTTAGAAAAAGAAAAATTCATTACTTCAATAACATTTTTGTTTATTTTTTTATTTTCCAATTTCGTTTCCCACGAAGAAAAAAATATATACTCCAAAAAAAAAAACACAAAAAATAAACTTTTCTTTGAAATCAATATAAAATTAAATAAAAAAATAAAACATCGATTAAAATTTATTGTACACATTAATTTTCAATTCAGGATATTTAAACTAAATATGCATTTCGGCAAAACGGAGGAGTTCAATTTCTTTCAACTTTAATATCTGTCAAAAAGTTTACTGTTACAGATATTAATTAATGTCTATTATTTTTCCCCACAAAATATATTAATAATAGTATATGCAAACATTATATAGCTGAAAAAACTCTGAATTTTTTTCGAGGAAAAAACTTCAGAGGACTTTCCTTTTATGTAAAACTGCAAAATATTAAATTGATGTCTTACAGCCGTTTATAACTAAATTAAATCCAAACATTAAAAGTAGTTCAACTTGTTACTGATGATAGAACGTAATAAATCATGACACAAAATGTTTCAATTTCCCACACAAAGTTTGGCACGTTAAAAACATATGTTATATACTCCAACATTCGATGTGGAACTTCATTTCAGTTTATGATATGGAAATTAGTTTAGCAAAAACCTTTTTTCCTTTCTCGTCAAGTTCAACAGCTCTTCGTGTTGATTACATTAAAATTGCCCCATGTGTTCCTGCTTCTTTACAGTGTTTACAAGCTTCTGAACAATTTTTAATATTGAATAAGGCTACTTTGAATCTCTAATAAAAAATTTACAAAAATATTAAAGTCGTCACTCTTTGCCAGCAAATTAATTTAGGAACACTTTTTTGAAAAGTACAAGTTTTAAAATATTTAAAAATAATTATTTTTTATAACTTAATCATTTGAAGATGGATATTTTTATATTACTTTAAGCAATATTGATCAATATTTTTTTCAGAAAATTTTTAATACATACATTAAATATATCTATCGTAGATTTTTTTTTCCTTTCATTCTACGAATATTTTATAGGAATTATATCATGTTGGTAGTAAATTTTTCAAGAAACCATTTAAAGTGCTTTCATAACCATCATAGGAAATATATTAATGTCAGATCTGGAAAGATTAACTTTAAAATTAATTGAATAATAAATAAAAATAGAGCGAACTCTGTAGGGATCTTTGAGTGAATAAGACTATTTAAGGTACAGCGAGCGCATTGTTGTTGATAAGAGAATAATCGAGAAGAAAGGCGGGAGACTCCTTGCTGGGTTGATGTCTTTTGTTCTCTTTCCGATTAGGCGCCAAGGGGCCGCCATGTTGGTTTTGTGATGCATGAACGATAATTAAGTACTGCCATTTAAAGATGACGTATTCCTTCATTTACCAGCTGGCCTGGGGCCTGGCATATATATGTACTAATTCCCTTTAATTTCATTCAAACCATTTTTTGATTTGTAATGATCCTGGCCTTCAGGACTCTAGCGTAAATAATTAACTAGCTTACCCATAACGAGATTATCGTGACCGCATAGCTTGAAAATTAACAGCTTGCGTTTTTAAAGTAAGATTACATCAGAATCTATCTATCGAACGACATCTTTCTGCCACGGAAATCACACAGATTACAAGACTTCCCGTTACCGTTTCATATAAATGCCCCAGACTGTAAAATTTCTGTTTTTTGTCTTTGTCACACAATGTAGTACGTGCGTATATCTTAATTTTGCTTTAGGTCGTCCATCTTTGTGTGTGAGTTGCTCAAGTGTTAAATAACTTTAAAAATGCATAAAAATATAAAGAATTGCTGTATTCGAATACGGCTTGCGGAAAAGTCATTTTCATGAAGGGGATTTGCGGGGAGGTTTGAGGAAAAAAGTTATATTTTCCTTCTATAGATGGAATTGTACAGAAATGAATACCAGATATCTATGAAAACAATTTATTTATTGCAATCATTATACAACGCAAGCCTACTTGTTCTAAGTGTCCTCCATCACCCCACATTACAGTTTGCAAGCGAATGATTACACCATTAACTACAGCATGTAGCATTTCCGGTTGGATGAAGGAAAATTCATGGCGAATAGTATCCTTCAACTCCACAAAAAAAGGAGGGCTATTGCGATTATCTCGGGAATTAACATAACCCCACAGCCAAAAATGCAACGGGTGTGAAGTCCGGCTGACAATTTAGTCAATGAAATAGATTATTAATAACGACCAGATGTCATACAACTAATAACGTTAATTACGGTGAATTAGACCGTAGTGGGCTAAAGTGTTCCAAGAGTAAGTGAATTAAATTATACTCAAATATTAAGTATCTTTTTGACCATGCAATTGCTCTTTTACTGAGTAGTGGTGTGCATTTCCTACCTTGGGTTGTTAATTTAAGTGAGAGAACAATAAATTAGAAATTGTACCAATTATGGCTGATCTTTCTTTTTTACCCCCAAACACTAATAAACGCATCGTGTTTATGACAAGATGGCCATTCATGTGTAAATTGGCGCCTGAATACTCATTCGTCAGGGAACGTTTTATTCAAGAAATGCTTCTCTTCAGTCGTAATATGAGAATGGTATCACGCATGTCGTAGCAATTTTAGGTAACATTTTCCATTCACTGAACATGTCTTCCAGCCTAATCTAGCACAAGACTCTCCAAAGAAAAATAAGAGACCCACAAAAATTTACGGCATTTCATAGGATTCTGCTTTGCATAATTCCCGAGATTTGCTTGAGTACAGCGCCATCTACCGTAGGACAATGTAACTAATTTTCTCAACCAAATAAAATCCCTCTTCACGAGAATGACTTTTCCGCAAACCGTATTCAACTTCATCAATTCTTTAAAGTTTTATGCCTTTTTAAAGTATTTTGCGGACTTATATATATTTATAAGCCGGATGTCCCAAAAGGCGAAAGCAGGGAGGTAGTACGAGGGATGCGTGATGATATTTCCGCAATCCTACTACTGTAGCCGAGGAGTATTTTTGTAGACTTTAATGTTTCATTCGTTTTCAAAAACATTTGTTTTAAATTCTCTGACTCCATTTCTTCCCTTGTCTCACAATGTATACACAACTGACCATTAAAATTGTTACACTAGGACGAAATTAAAACCTACAATATTCATTGTAAAAATATATTATTCTGGAAATAAGTGATTAAATGTCCAAGCAATTTGGAAGAATAGATCTTGAGAAACGAGTACCCAGACAAACAACATCTGGCAGCAATAACAGTTTTCACATGCCTGCGAACTGAGTCAAAAAAAGAGATAAGCAGATACAGATGCCCATGCAACTTCAACAAGATGTCAAAGCTCATCAAATGATTGGAGTGTGTTGACGAGCAACCATTAACCATATGTTTCCCATTGGTGAGAGACCTGGAGAAAGTGCTGGGCAGTTTCTGTTTGAAGGAAGATTCATACAATGTCAACACAACATGCGGTCGTGTATTATCCTGTTGGAAACGTAGTGTCTCTTAGGACTAGAAGAAAGGATTGAGCCATATGCTATAACACACCAGAAATGCAACAGACACTGTTCAAAGGGCAGTCAAAGCGAACAAGAGATGACCAAAACGCATAGCCATGGCACCCTATACAAACATTTCAGATGATGGACTAGTATGACGATGTCGAATGCACACTGGGACGATTCTCCGCAATGCTGATAAACAAAGGTGCGATCATCATGATATGGTATACAGAACGTGGATTCGTCTGAAAAGACAACATTACGACACTGCTGCGTTTGGTTTTGTCGGTGATAACTGCACTGAAGGCACTTCTATTTGGGAAGTAATGTGATGGGTAGATGAAGCTATAATCGCTGAGCTGATATAGTCCATGCTGCTGAAAACGTCGTCGAAGTAATTATTGTCTTGCACAAATAATCCCATTCTTATCTCAGAGCTCAGCTGTATGATTCATTTAAAGCATGTTGGTAACATTTCTAGGTAATTAGTGATAGCGGGCTATTGAGATCTAACATGGCATTTCGTATAACATCTTGAATCCATAGATAATAAATTCTGCAGATGATCATGGTATCTAACGACGCGAGTATTAATACTATACACCGTAATCCAACTTTTCACCAGCCAACAACGTTCAAATGCAGTTTGCTAATGAGAAACTTGTTTTGTTCAATTTCTTACTTTGAACACATGGAGGTGTCGATACCAGCACCTATTTGGCATTAATCACTTTGATCGTTAATCATTTGCATATTATAGCATCTTCTACCTGCCGTGTGAAATTTACGTGTGCACCATATCGCCTTCATTGTGTAGCAATTTTAATAGGCAGTAGTGTTTACATGGTGTGTATTTCTTTCTGTTAAGAGCTACTTAATTTTTCAGGATAATCATGGAGAATATCAAAAAGGCTTTTCATTGAACTTATTTTTTAAAAAAAATATACATAATATAAAACTTCTCTGTGCAACTTGCGCATGCGCTGTATTTCAAAAAATGCACATAACAGAGGCTAGTTTGTACAATGAGAGAATACGAGCAAACACAAAAAGATAAAAAGACAAACTCAGGGCATTTCTTTAACCTTATTCTGAATGAAAAATTGTTTGAAGCATCGCTCCTTTCACTTCCTGAATCAATATAAAAATTTTCATCAGCAACAACAAAATAAATAAAATAAGGAAAGGATGGAAATTTCTTTGGAATGTAATTAGTTTTTTAAAAAAATTAATACAAAAAAATTTATTTCCATTTATTTACCAGAATTTAAGTATTTTATAAACTGAATGAAACTATTTTTTAAAAAATATCAGATCATTGAATCAGAAAGAACATTTTAAAAACTATATAGTATTTAAATAATTTAAATACTTGACCCTGTGGCATTTTTTTTATTTGGCAGTTAATAAACAACTCGGAAATTTAATCTGCATCCCTTTCCTCATGTTATATTAGGCGTGTTTAAAAAACGCGAGCGTTTTTCTTACGATAATATAAACGACGATTCAATAGCTTTTACTGTTACCCACAGTTAAATATTTTTCACTCATGTGACCTATAGAATAATTTAAGTCATTATAATAATGTTTATCAAATAGTTAAACATTTTCTAAAATGTATATTCAGATTTTCGTTATCATAAATATGTGTGTAATTATTGAAGAAAAATTACCCAATAAATACACCTGCACATACATTTTTAAGAACATTTGAATTTAAGTTGTTATGGAATGTAGAGTAACGCATACACAATTTCATTCACATCCTAAAAGTGTGACTTAGGGCGTTATGAAACATTTCGTATTTCCAATAGAATATTGTTTTAAATGGCTATCTCGCCAAATGCTGTTTTCGTTTCCGTATATCCGCGAAAACAAATCTCCGTGCATGCTCTTTCCGTATCAGTCCATCAACAAACAAATTGGCGAAAATATAGAATAATTAAATATTGTATTTATAAAAGAAGGAAAACCTGAAATATACGAATGATCTGACAATTACATTATTAACATAGCCAAAACACAGTCATTGGTTTCAAAACAGAAACAGACGAATCTCCTTTTAGGTAAGCAACCTCACATTAATTCGTTTAAATTTCTCCTCGTCGTTCCGCAATGTTTCTTGTTTTGCCATCTTGAATTCCGTAGCTTTTTCGGGTACTCATGCTCACGACTTACACTGCATTTTTTTTCTTTTTTTAAAAACTCAACTGTTATGTAGAAAATAAATCAAAGATGAATCATGTTTGGCAACAAAAATATTAGTACTACAACCAAAATATTGGTATTACCGGTTGGCTATTGGTTGCAAATACCGGCATCAGGCATTATTTTTGATTTATTGCTATTAATGAGAGGTATAATACGTATGTGCTATGAAGTAATGCTTTGGAAATATAACATATTTCAAAGCAAGTCCTAAGCAACTTTAAAGCTACCTTTTGGCTCAAGTGTAGAAGGGGCAGGGGTCTTTGGATTTGTTGATCTTTATATAGATATCATAGTGAGATGAAGAATTCATTCTAGATTCCGGACACCTATCGCTAAGTGGAGTAGCTTGGCGATCGATTTTGGTCGCCAAAAGAAATTGACATCGCCAAGACCCCCCCCCCCCATACTACACATTAATCCTAATTTTCAAATGCAAAGAATGTACAAGTTAAGAGCGAGGCTTTATGGCATAGTACTATTGAAAGGTATGTAAAATTTTTTGGACAATATTTACATTTTTTTTAACTGGAAAACGTAAAATTAAATGGAAAGCCAAAACTTTTTTATTCTTGTTCAGTTAAGTAAAATAGTTCAAAATTCTTTTAGTAGAATGTGGGACGAAAAAAATAACATCCATTTAAAGTTGTTCTTCTCATTCAAGAAATGTTAAAATGTCTCCTGCGATAAAACTGAAGATTTGTTGATTGACAACTGCTCAGTTAAAAAATTTTCTGAAACTAATATTGCAACAGGGATGTCTCTTGAATATTTTCCAAAAGTGGTTACTATGGGAAGCGTATTTATGATAAGTTGAAAAAATATATCTCAAATCGTTTTTATGGTTGCAAAAACAACATATTGAATAATTCCTTAAATTTGAGTATAAACCATGGCATTATGGTAAATTTGCTGATGATTCAAATGTGCTTTTTTATTTTACCTTAGTTGTACATTATATCTATTATAGAGATGTTTCCTTATGTTTCTAAATATTTGTTGGAATAATAATTTTCAACAGTTCTTTTTATACTGTTTTAGAAGATATTATTATTATGTTTTCGTGGGCATTCCAACGATGTAAACATTCGATTTCGTCGATGAGTTAAAGTCTGTCCACCTGTTCATTCCCATTTCTGTTCATTCTTTCCCCCTAATAAGATTTAAAACTTTTCAAGGATCTTAAAAACCGAACTATCTATATATTCTCAACCGACCTAGGTATGGAAAACTTGGAGAAAAAGTACATTTCTCTGTTTCTAACTCATTTACTAGAAAAAGAAAAACTTATGCTATATACTCAAAACAAAATAAACGTGCCCGAGTAGAATTTTAAAAGATTCTAATTCTATATACCTTTATAGGTACAAAGACTGAGCAAAGAGATTCTTTTGTTTACAAAAAAATCACCTAACGAAAGTGTCTTACAAGGAGATTTAAATTTAATTTTATGTGAAGCACGGATTTATTCCTTTTAAATACAAACTGATGCCAAGGATCGACGATTTTAACTTATTTTCTAAGAGAATATATATATATATAAAAGTTGCTATTTATCCTTATTCTAATTCATGTTTTCATATTTTTTTTTGAGGAAAAGACTTCAATAGTTTGAAATATTTTACTTGAAGAATTTTTTAAATCTACGGGTAAATTTTGATTTATGTGTTCTTCGAATTTTGAAAAAGTTTGGAATTTAACTGTATTTAAATTTCTACCGGATTGTCATGTCGAAAAATAATCACATTTTAAAAAGTAAAATTTCTGTAATATTCCGATCAAGTAATTAAATCGCGTGCAAAAATTAAAACCATTAGCCATAAATTCAAATAATAATTGATAACAAAATAATTTATTTCGAATTTTGTTAAGTATTTGTCTTTTTTTAATAATAAAATAATCCAAACTGCTCTTATTTTTGTTTCATTATAAAATATATACATATTTTTTACTAAAGTATGAATATTTTTTCATTTGCTTTGTTATTCTGACTCATTAATTGAAAAATACGTTCTTGTAAACTTTTTTTCATTTTCATAACCAAATTATCAGTCACGAAGCTCAATTATATCCCCCTATCAACGATGTGCCGACATCTTTCAATTAATTCATGTGATGGCAAAGCACCCGTCACACAGAAAATCCCGCCCACTTATCAATATTTTAATCTCTGAGATAATCGTTGCAATTCCTCTAGGACTGTAAATACTGAAACAGAATTCCGTTGATCAACATTCACCTCATTCTATTATGTGAGTTTGGTTCTACAAATATAAAAATGTTTAACCAGCTCAATTAAATTGATTATTCAACAATTAATCAGTTTAAAAATGCATCATTAATACCTTTAAATGTTGGCAAAAATTTGTGTTGTTTCAAGTTTGAAATATGATAACTTTAACAGTAATTTCTGTGAATATATACGTATGTAAATTAATAATTTATGTAACAAAGAATACTCAAACAGTTGGATGTTTTATATTTTAGCCTAGTAAATTAATCATCATTTAGTATGAATATCAATATATATATATGCACTGGTTGTTATTTTCATAATTTACGCCAAACGAATTTAAATAACTCATTTGTATTTGGACAACGAATTTAAAAGTTTGAAGTTAACATTGCATTTTCTCTAGTTCCCATAGTATTGGAAATCCATAAATAATTGGAAATTATGAGTCGTACGCTTTCAATATTTGTGTGTTTCGCCCCATATTATACATAATTTTAATTGGTTCATTTAAACCTTATTAATTGATTGATTGTTCATGAATTTGATGCAAACTATTGAATTGGTAATTATGGTTATTACTCCAAATAATATTAACTATAGTTTTGGTAACTATTTAACAACGTGAAATGTGATTGAAAATCTTTTATTGGTGCAGTTTTAGAATCATTGCCAAGGAGTGCATCGAAATAGGTTATTACCTAAATCCGCATTTTATCACGACATTCACAAATCAATTACAAACATTAACAAAAATTCGCATAACAGAGCAAATTGTCAAGTCTGCTTAACTTAAATGCGACGTTGTTAACCACTTTAAAAAAATAAATGTGCAATATAAAAAGGAGGAGGCCATGTATCAAATGAAGACATTTGTAATTTTATATAACCCCACATAACTAAAGAATAAATTATCCTTTAGGGGACGAATGTGATAAATGTTTGATCTTTTTATAACTTGTATAGTCTCACCTCCATTTTACGAACCTCTACTTTGTGAACTTTTTCCTGGAACGAAGAACCTGTTACATTGAAAGATAAATCCCCATTAACGAATTTTTCACATAACGAACTTTGGGGTTCGATTGTATTTTAATAATTCTTCTGTTAAAATACAATTTCATAAAACATGACATATATTACGTCTTTCTGAAAATTTTATTATGTTTACTTTTAAAGAAATATATATATATATATATCTTTTTTTTTTTTTTTTTTTACTTTTTTATGCGCGAAAAATCAATGAAAACTTAAGCAGATGAAGCATCTTTTAAAAATATTTGGAATTAATCTCTGATTTATGTTATTTAAACAAAAATATTTACGAAATGCAGCCCATTCTGAACTTTTTTTAAAAGACGCTGGTATAAAAAGTCTATTAAGAAGTTATAACTTATTAATTTTACTCACATTCCTCAGCGAACAATACGTTCGTAGAAAAAAATCATTTGTAATAAAAATTTAATTCATTTCGTTCCTAAATTACTTTTAAATGTAATTCATAATTTATTTCTTCTTCCAAACGGAAGAGCGCCAAAGAAGTTGAAGATGACAAGAGATTTCAATTTAAAATTTTAAAAGAATTAAATTTTTTCGAAATGGAAATGTATAAATTTCTTCGAAAGAAATTATCCGACTCCAGTGAGATTTAAATTCTTTTCAGTTAATTAGTTTCCATATTAATTTTAAAGATTTTCACTCAGTACTTAAGAGGATGAAAATAATGATATTATTTCGGAAAATAAACTAGTATCTCAATCCTCAAAGTGTCGGCAGTTTCAGCCAAGCAAACATATATTTTTTTTCAACCTGCTTCTTAAAAACATAATTCGATACTTTTTTGGAATAGAGCGTTCTATTTACGGGACGTTATTAAAATACAAAAAAAAATCAATGTATAAGGAGACAAAGAATTCTGTATTTTACGAATTTAAGATCTACATAGGCGACTAAGCACATAACCAGGAGTTCATGGTAACTTAGGAAAATAATAATAATGAAATGAAACAGCAAAACGTACCTATCGATACGGAACGAAAATCAGAGATGTGATGTAAATTTATATAAAAAGAAAATCAGTTTCAGAATAATGGAAAGGGAGAGAATTTTTGCATTATGCAATGAAAAAACAAAATCGTTGACCCACCTTTGACTTCTGAGGAAGAAGTGTATCTGCCTTGGTTGAAAATTCAAATGCTGTAGAACGTTCCCAGGCCAGAATTTCTTGTAAAACGTCGAGCAGTTGTCCAAATGGATGGCAAAAGACGTCCTTAGACCCAACTTCGATCTATTGAGTGTTCTCACTATAAAGCAACGCGAGTGTGCGATTGGCGACAAAGCTCGTAACTTAAAACCACAGTCATGTGAAAGGTGATTTAATGATCGATGAACAGTATATTATTATTTAAACGAAAATTTAAAGACGAATAAAATTTTTTGTATGATACATTACAGATTCACATGCAAAATATTTGTTGGTATGCTCAATTCAACTTAACAAGTGAGACATTTAATATTTCAAGCAGAATGAATAGACTAGAAAAGGTTGACTTGATTTAAAAATCAACCAAATAGAGAGCTTCTTCCCATCTCCTTTTTTTCAGCACCATGTGATCTCCATTATCCTATGGTCGTATCGAATTGATTTGATTTGGATTTATGTTGCAACATTATGGCTATTGGTGACGGACTCGAAAATTTTGAACGACGGTGGCATATGAGGTGGCAACCAACTTCCAAACTACCACATCACACCAAGGGTAAGGCTTTCAGATTTGACATATTACATGTGAATATTATCCTCTCTTCACACCATTGGTCTTCAGTGTGACTAGCTCCTAACATGCCGGTCACAAGCGCGTGACCGTGACCATTGATATTTACCGCTATTGAATTCACCCCACCGGTATCAGTCTTAATTGCGTGAGTGAGTGAATATTAACGTCGCACTGAATAGCAACACGAGGGCTTTTGGCGACGGTCCACGTAATTTTGAACCATGGTCAAGTGACGCGGACGACACCTGAGCTGGCACCCCCTCTCCTAACTACCACACCACACCAACGGGAGGACGTATGAGCTCTCGACAGATTTAACATGCATCGCACCCCTACACGGTGGATCTTTAGTGGTACTGGGATCGAACTCATGACACGCTAGCCATGATCCGATGCCTAGACCGCTTGGCCACTGCGGCCACTCAGTCTTAATTGCAACAAATAAAAGTATATCCAAAATTTAAAGGTTAAGAAAATAAGAATCAAACAAAGTGTTAGGAAAAAAAGGACCTATTTATAAATGAATCATGAAAAGTGCATCGAATTGCCTTTGCAAGAAATTGGCCCCATGTTAACATAAACAAAGTTTTCTACGTAACTAGTTTTCAAACGCAGCGAAGGTGAGTTTTGAATATGTGCATGTTGCTATTCTGAGGTTTGGAGAGAAATAGTGATATACCCTTAGGAATTGTGACTGCGCAAACAAAGTTGAGGTAGATTTAATTTAGTTTCATAGCGAGTACATTATTTTAGCCACTGACTCGATGCATTCAGTGACTCTAAAGTTAAGAGACAACCTCAGCATATTGGTTTAAAACATGAATTTATGAGAACGTACACAATTTATTACCTTGATGTTTTCATCATCAGCGAATTGTATACTTAATTAAATGGTTTATGAGAATGCAGTGTGTTCTCACAAAGGACTGGGTGGTCTCTTGAAACATTGTTTATGTCTGCATTTACTTGAATTTCAAGACGGATGGGTGGCGTGGTTAGTTTGTCGCTGGCCTTCTGCACCCAAGGTTGCGGGTTCGACCCCGGCCCAAGTCGGTGGATTTTTGTGATGCAGAAAATCGACAGCATCCATGTCGTATGCTTATACGGCATGTAAAAGATCCCTAGAGTGTCTGCTTGGCTTGGATGCTCTCGTCAAAACTAAATTCTAGTACAGAATCGCATCGTCAGAGCTCAGGGGCCTCCCTTTGTGGAAGAAACTGGGCGATTCGTATCCGCTTATACGGCACCGCACTAAAGAGTGATACCAGCTCTTGGGGATGTACTAGGTCTGCAATGCTAAAAATACTAATCCGCAACCCATTGGATAAAAAAAAAACTTGAATTTAAATGAACAGTTTTATCGCTTTTTGACCTGTAAATATTTTAACCATGCTTATGCAATTGCTGCATTTATCTTGAATAAGTGAAAACAATTTAATTTTACATAAGTTTTAATACAAAACCTTATACTATTCAATTATATATAAACACAATTCTGTTTAACAACTATAATTAACATAATGATTCCCAGCTATATATGACTTATTTTAAAAAAGAACTTTCATGTTTATGTTGGGGGAAAAAAAGAGATATAATGCGAGAAATAAGCAAACTTTATAAGCAGAGATGCATAAAATTATTAACAAGGTCATACATTCAATAATATTAAAGAATAAAAACCCAAAATTAGAAAGAATTTACGGAGAATATAATCAGAAATCTGTGCTCCCAAAACCTAAAGGCTTCTTTAAATTACCTAATATTTAGTAGCATATCCTTTTGCTTTAATGATTAATTCCATTTTCTCAGAAACATCCAATTTTACTACAGTTTAAGGGGTACTAAAATGTTTGCCCATTCATTTTACAATAGCCTCTTAAATGTGTGTTGATCATTTTAATGCATCTCTATGCAAGCGATTTGTCGTTCAGGTCCAGCCTTTTCAGAATGGCCCTACAACATTTAAACAACATTAATTGCAGCAAACTGTTGAAGTTTCTTAAGCTTATTTCAGTAATGATACACTTGACATAATTCTGACAGTGGTGTTTTATTGACGTCACACTTCAAAGCAACACGAGGGCTATTTGCGCCAGAACTTGAAACCCCTGAGCTGGCCACCCCTTATCTGAAATACCACCCCCGATGGAAGGATTTTGAGCTTCGATAGATTCAATGTATATTAGCCCCTCTACATTGCGAATTCTCAGCGGAATCAGTAATCGACAACCCCGGCAACGAGTTTGCAATCATAAGCACTAGGCTACCGTCTTGTATAAAATAGTTGTGAGGTATACTTGGAATCCCAATTTTGTTGAAATGTGAAATATGATCCTTGTCTCCCTTTAGAGTGAGTGAATATTAACGTCGCACTGTTCAGCTGCACGAGGGCTTTGGGCGATGGACCTCGTCATTTTGAACATAGGTCAAGTGACGTGGATGACACCGGAGCTGGCACCCCCTCTCCTAACTACCACACTACACCAACGTGAGCACGTTTGCGATCTCGACAGATTGAACGTGCTTAGCTCCCCTACACGGTGGGTTTTTAGTGGTATTTTTTAAAACATGTATAAACCCCGTGCACCACGCAATGTATAACACGGGGGTATACAACACAGACAGAAGAAAGGATTACAACACAAACATCGATGCCTTCTCCGGGATTCGAACCCAGTCCCTACGGCACCGCAGTCAGCTTCACTGACCACTATACCGGATAGGCGGCAAACATCTTCAGTGGTATTGGGCTCGAACTCATGGCATGACAGCCATGATCTGATACCTTGACCACTTAGCTACCGCGACCACAGGCGTAGGTGTGGTGAGCTAAGAAAAAAATCTACAATATTTATTATAGCTTAATAATAAATACGAAATATGTACTTACCTATATAATTACAGTAAAAAATCTTACACTTTTAAAACCGCGTTTAAAGCAAAACACAAGATACACACATAAGAATAATAGCCGCAAATATAGTGATATTAAATGATGAATTTGTGTTATCAAACAATTCAAATTAAATAGAGAACAATTTTTATCAGTAAAAGATTTAATCTACAAAAAGACGAAATACAGAAAAACTCTTTTAAAATCAGTAGTTTGTAAGCAATTTTTTCAATCTTCGAACAAAACGTGAATAATAACATTAGACGCGCGTTTGGGGGGAAACGTTTCGTGTAATTACGCAAGGTTACAATGCAGAAATACAAAAGTAGTGATAGCTTCACTTAATGTATTGTTTGGTGCTGATTTCAAATAGTAATGAAAAGTTTCCCTCACGACACGTTTTTTTGAAAAAATTAATTTTACATGGATTTTTATGCACATTTTTTTTGCAGCGTTGAATTTCTTCTTTCCGGGGCTGATCTTCATTCAACATTGGTGAAACGTACGGAATACCACTCTGTGACATCTTTACTTTGCCTTCCTTCTGTTCCTGTCACAATCTAGCGTGTCATGAGTTCGATCGCAGTACCACTGAAGACCCGCCGTGTAGGGCAGCGATGCACATTAAATCTGTCGAGAGCTCAAACGTCCTCCCGTTGGTGTGGTAGTTAGGAGAGGGGGTGCCAGCTCAGGTGTCGTCCGCGTCACTTGACCCTGGTTCAAAATGATGCGGACCGTCCCCAAAAGCCCTCGTGTAGCTGAACAGTGGAGCGTTAATATTCACTCACTCACTCATTCACACCTGTCACGATATTTCTCTACCAATAGTGTCGCGTGAATCATTAACTTAGATTCTTATTTTGGCTTGATTAACGCAGGAAGTCACTCGTCTGGATTGATTCTGAACATAAAAGATGCTGAAATATCGAACATGGTTTCAATTTTCCTTTCACGTGTAATTTATTGTAGTGCCTGTACTGCGCATGGGAGGTTCATCTCAGAAACACTTTTGTGTTTTTTCTGCGAGTTTCACATTGTTTTGAGTTCGAGACGTTGCGAAAATTTGCCAGATGACTTTTGTTACATAGACGGCGAATATAGTTTAATTAAAAATCGCACGAGAAGCATCACAGACCATCTAAAACAGCTTTATCTTACGTATTTTGGCCTGAAACTTGGAGACCAAATCATGGACTCATCCTAAAATCTGTTTAGCCTCAACGATCTATGCTTCTTGCTCAAAGGAAAGAAGACTGGTGTACTATTTAGAGTTTCTATGATATAGAGGGAGCCGAAAAACCATTATGAGGATTATTACTTTTGCTCTTGTCATATCTCCATAAGTATAACCTCCAAAATCAAAACCTTATGTCTTATCCAGATAATATCCATCGGCCAAACGCCTCGTTCCTCCTGGACCTAATATTTCAGTGCCTTTTCCTCCACCTAAACGAAAAGTCATCTCTTCAAAGTCTTTAGACTCGTATCATTCACAAGTTACAGGTTTCTATCCCGAATCTAAACCCTCCTCCCTTCTCTTAGGTTGAACCTAATGAAACAGCAAGAGGCCTCACACGGAAAAAAGGCCTTTGAACTGTCGAGGCACCAAGAGTGCGATTCGGTCGAAGGGGATCTCAGTGGAGGACATCTCTCTTCCTATAAAGCGAGCTGCAATGAAGCAGTTTCGAAAGCTGTTCCAAAAGAGGGTGATTGTTTCAAATACCTCTGCAAAAGATTTCCAGGTTTATTAGAAGTCAAGTTGACAGATGGAATCTTTGTTGGTCTCAAGCTTATGAGGGACAACTAATTTGAAACTTGCAGGGCAGCAAAGGGAAAAGAAACATGAGTTATTTTCAAAGATGTCGTTAGAAAGATTTTCGGCAATTGACTTCGGATCCTGACTGCAAAACAAGTGCAACGATTAAACTGGAGAAATTTCAAGACTTGGGTTGCTCCATGAATGTGAAACTATTTTTCCTTCACTCTCATGTGGGCTTTCCCCCGAAAATGTGATTAGTCAGTGAAGAAAGAGGAAAACGTTCCATCAAAGTATTAAAGATATGGAGCGCAAATGTCAAGGAAGAATGAACAACAACATGTTAACCGACTCTTGTTGGAAGTTAAACGAGATAGGCCTGAGATTCAATATAAAAGAAGAACGTCAAAAAACAAGTTTCAAAGGAAAAAGAGAACTTACCCAAAGAGAAACTTTGTTGTACTTACTTTCTTTCGCGTTTTAAAACATGCTTCAAACTTGTATGTACTTAAGCAAATGTATGCTTCGGAGCGAAATTCCGTACACAGTGATTGAAAATTTGGTTATTCTACACTAGTTTTATAAGATTTATAAAATGTTCGTCACTGGGTGTTCATAAGTTCTCTCTTGATTTTCCACTTTCAATTGCTGATATCTGCAGGAAGTATCTGGGCAGTAAAAGTGCTGAGGGTTTTGTGTACTGTACAAAATTCTTATATTTCGTCTTTGTCAATCGAAAAGGTTTGTTATAATACGCATACCTGCGAATCCTAGAATAATAGGGATGGAAGGACAATAAAGAAAGAAAGGCCAGAGCAGCTGCCGCTTTCACATACTCTTATCTTTTGGCTATAACTTTGAAAATATTAAAAACTTCGGTCTGAAAATTTAGGACACATTTTTAAGATATTTTTAACGACTGTGCGTAACCCAAAGCATACCTAAGAAACTAAAGGGGGAAAAATGCTTGGAAAGAGCTCACGTCCCAGTTGCCTTAAAGTCTGACGGAAATCAAAAGGTAGTCATTTTGAATAAAAGGTTCAATATGTTCAATTTAAATGTAGAAAAAAACTTTTAGTAGGTACTAGATATTTAAATTAGATATTGTTGGTTTGTTATAATAAAGAACAAGACTTTCATGAGAATCAAGTATCTTGTTTTATTTAATATAAAAGGGTGAATATTTTAAACGAAATACTTTGTAAGTTGCAGTTTTTAAAATTAAGTGGGAAAAAATTAGAGATAATTCCTTCTTTGCCAATGAACGCAAAGTGGATAAATTAATCAAAGATTCTGCTTTTTTCAAGATAGAAACAAATAATTCTTAATTCGTTTTAAGATCAAGAGTGGTAAGATAAAAATGGCTCAAGTCTTTAAAGTTAAACTTTTAAAGAATAATAATCCTGCCTCGGAGGAAAAAAGAAAAAAAATGCTTGTAAAGTCATCTTAACATTGTTTTTGTATGTATACTGGAGATTTTCAATTCTGGATTAAATTTCTCGAGAGATTAGTGCACGCTCTCTTTTGAAAAAGGCAAAATGTTTTCAATAAATTTCTTTCTTTGGATAATGGACATATTGTTTTTGCCTATTGGGATTCATTCTATAAACAAAGTAAACTGCTTCTGGATTCCTTAGAGATCGAGTTAATATCGATTCAATTGGAAAAAAAGTGAATTTTGCTCCAAACACAAAATACGATTAGCTTCTATAGTTAAGCGATCAAAAAAAGTAACTTTTTCATTCTTATTTAGTTCAAAACACCTGATCTTCTGGAAACACTTAATTGCTTGGAGAATAGGGAATTTGCGTTTCGGTGCACGAGAAAAATTTATTCGATCATTCTGGAAAGTACATCTTGTTCTAAAATACAAAAAATGCGCAACAAAACAATTTTTTCTTTTTAACAAAAATACTTTTTTTTATCATGTAAAATGCAACAGTTATGACACGTATCACCTTATAAACTTTAAGTCTTAAAATTTCTTTTTCCCTATTATATTCATTCATTTAATGAAAAGCACACAATTCAACGAATACATTTTGCACATGGTACATTTTTCATAGCAAGGAAAAATTAAAATATCCTAGTGAAAAAAAGTATTGTGAAATTCCTCATTCTCTCGATTTCAATTATGTTTTATTTAAAACAATTTTAGAGTCAATAAAATCACATCTATAAAAACCGCAGACAAACTGATTCGACATTTGCAACTATTTGTAGTATTACAAGGAAAGAAATAATTTCTTACATATTTAAAACATATAAAAATAAATGAAAACTGTGTGTATATTTTTTTAAAAAAACTTCAACTGTGAAAATATGTGCATCATTAGATCAAAGGTTTGCAAACATTGTTTTGCTGTTTTTTTATATCCCATAAGTCCCAACTTTAAATATAGAAACTTTCCTGTACGTACAATTCGTAATAAAATATTTATTTACTAGATGTTACGTGCATGCTTCGTTGGCTATATAATAATGTTGTAAGACTATGGAATTTTCATAAGTTGTTGATATCTAAATCTCAGCATTAAACTTTCGAGTGTATTGAAAAAATAAATCTTATAGTCCTCACATATTAAATTTAGACGGACAGGAATTTAATTTCTGAAATGGATGCATTTTATCGTCCCCCGTACCCTTTCCCCCTCAGAGACAATTTAAGCAAAACCTTAGCGGATCTCTACTTAACAAAAGAAACATGCTTGGCGAATACCAAGTCTTTAGTATAACCGATCAAAAGAAAGAGAGAGAGAGATGATAATTTTTTAAAATCTATAATGATTACTCAAAACTGGTTCTTAGTGGATCTCTACTCAATAAAAACTATGCCAGCAAAAAGCACGTCTTTAGATCAAATATTTCAAAAACAGAAAATTTGTATTTAACACTCTCGCAACCAATTTGGAGGCCAATTTCCACAAAATTTGTACACAGCGTGTCTCTCTATCTGAACATTCTTGTCAATTTTCAAATATCTAGGTCTAATAGTTCGGGAGATTTCGTGATAAATGAGTGAATGAGTCGTGATTAGAGACAGAAGATTCTAAAAACTAATAAAAAAAAACAGCTAAATATTCCTTAATGAAATATTCATTTTTGGTTTTCCAAAAGTATAAAAAATAAACAGTTATAAAGTAAAATATATCAAATATAAATTATGAACTTGGAAAATTTAAACTCATAAAACGATAGTATTTAGAGAAATAGTAAAAATTAATGAAGTTGAAACAATGCATACGATTTTTTTTCTAAGACTAAAAAAGTAAGATTATTATTAATAATTTTATTTATAATATTTTTTTTCGTGAAAGTTTTAGGTTTCTTATAGACCTTCCACCAGAACACGATTTTTTTATTGTACCCTTTAAAGCTCCTGATGATCCTAAGTGGTCCATACTGACCCCGGATGATAAAGGCTAGTTCTAGAGTAATGATCTTCAAACTGTGTTCCACGAACCTGGAGCGTCACGAGGGAAAATATAAATTCTAACAGAAAATTATAAATGTGTTTGCAAAAAAAGGATACACGTTCCTTTATTAACTACGCAATTTAGTATTTAAACGAAAAATATTTATCAATGTAAGTGGCAACGAAAACAAAATATAGAAGCAAGTTAAATTTAAAATGTAGCTTCAGATCATTTGAATAGAATTAGGCAGGTAGCGTAAAAAAGGCAAGAACATACATACCCTAGTTACTAAATAGTGTGCATGCGTAAGTGACACTTCAAGCAAGAATTTAAGATCATTTATTAGTAAATATTACATTAATGTTATGTTCAAAAATTTTGATAACAAGTACAGTTTTTTCTTTAATTACACTAATCTACATATTTTTGTAAGAAAAAAAGTAATTTTAAATTTTGAAATACTTATCTGCTCTCATTGTAACACCACATTAATTTTGTTTTGATCTAGTTTAGTTTTTGTGATGAAACTACCTTCTGGTAAAATTAAATTTTTACCGCTTTAACTTATCTTTTCAATACTGCTTCTTTTTTGAGCTTACCAAGTTGAATGATTCTTAAATCATGGAAAGGAAGTGTAAAAATTATTCTGACAAGTTTTGTTACATTTGTGGTAAACTTAATTTTAAATCTCGACAACAGAGAAACTTGACGCCATTAGTAAATATATATATATATATATATCAACTTTATTGAATTCGGTTTAGCTGTCGTACAACAGAATCAAGCGCGAGTTCCTCATATCTGTTGTATCCCATGTTGAATCTTCTTACCGGATGGGCGAAAGGATACCATTTGGAATTCATGTGCTTTAGACAGAACCTACAAACCATTCATCACTTTTTTTTTACTGATGCAAAAAATTCACTATAATAAAAACTAAAAAGAATGTTAAGTATCCTGACATATCATCCGCTTAAAAGCCAATTCCTCCAAATGAAGAACTACTTGTAACGGAACCACTCAAAGTTCTACTTCATCTTAAGAAATAGACAATGCAACTTAGGATCTTGACTTTCAAAAAACTTCCCCATCTAACTATCTCAAGGAGATCTCAATCTAAACAACAGGAGATCTTGATTAAAGGGATGGAATTGGTTGTCATCAAGAACAAAAGTAATTTACTTACACATTCGAGATGAAGAGCTTAAAGGCTTTTATTTTCTTCTCAAGATATTCATCTGGTATTTTGTAATAATATCTATGACGTAATAAATGTTTTGGCGTAGAACATAAAACAGAAGAATGGCGTTTATTTAATAATACACCAAAAATAAATTCAAAGGCTGTTCTTTTACATATCAGTCATGGACTTGTCTCCATTCCCATTGGTCAGCCTGCTAACATGAAAGAGACCTACGAAACCATGAAATTTATCATGGATAAAATTCATTATAACGAACATGAATGGAAAATTTAAGGATATCTTAAAGTTATTGCCCTTCTCTTAGAATTACACCTTGAATATAGTACATTTCTGTTGCTTTATTTGTGAAGGGGAAAGTAGATACAGGAAAAATTATTACGATAAGAAAAACTGACCCAAACCAGAATCTTTAACACCAGGAAAAAAATATTAAATATACTCCGTTAGAGCAACTTGATAATATGCTATATATCTTCATATATAAAATTTTGTGAAAGCAATGAATTGGGGTGGATTCTTATACTTAAAAGTTCCCAAAATTAGTGAAGCAAAACTTAAAAGGTCATATTGTTGGTGATGAAATTTTTAAAGAAAATTCTCAGATACTGAAAAATTCTGCTTGATAATATTTCATGAATTCTCTCTAAAATTATCGATGAGATGACTTTAAAAGCATTCTTGAGGAGCTTTAATAGCTTTGTATAAAACCTTAGATTGTCGCATGTCCTTAAAAATATGCTTCCTGCATTCTCATTTGAACTTTATCCCTTAAAATTCGGGCCGTCCGCTATGAGTGAAGCTAGCAATGAAAGATTCCATAAGGTCATTTCTACGATAGAACAATGATATCAGGGTAGGCGGCGACTTATGATTAGACGTCTCTAGAGCAAGATACAGAATATATATGTAAGGATAATTAAATTAGATCTAAAACTAAATCGCTAGTCCACTTCTAACTTTTATCTTCCCGTTACATCTTCAAGTATTAAATTACCCAGTTCGGGAAAATATAACACATGGCTTTTAAACATCTTCGCCACTCCTACCATTAAATTTTATTACCTATATGTCACGCTTAAATTCTCAAGTATACCTCTTGAATCAGAAGCGTACTTGAAAGCATCTGGCTTTTGAAAGGGCTGCCTATTCATATGGCTAACACGCGTGTCCATCTCTCTCTCTCTAACAAACAGATTACAAAATGATCTCATGGAATAAAGACAGTTAAACAACAATGTCTTGATCATCACTCAAAAAACCACGACAGCAATAAGCCGGTAGGATTTACCGGAAGGAGGAAACCTGCAGCCTGCAAATTAATTTTAACTTTAATGTAAAGCAATCTAAAATTTAAAACATTTAAAAAACGGACGCCAAAGTCAGGCAACTACTATGGAAATCACTTTAAAGGACTTTATGGAATCCGGAACGCGCCGTATCTCTTTGCTGAAGAGGCGCTTTAGCCCGGGAAACGAAACTTACTTCGACCGAAAGCGAATATAAGCAGCTCTACAATAAACATTCTCCGATAATAAAAAAAAAAACCGCTCCTGTCCCCGAAAAGAGAAGCGCCGTTCCAGCAGCAAAAGAATCAAAACAATTCCCCATTAAAAGTTCTCTGATCGCGAGGGGGGGGGGAAGTGAAGTGTGCGTCAACATTTGGAAAAAAGGTGCGATAATCCCGATGTGAATTTGACCAACATCGAATACATTATTGGAAGACAAACTTCGAATGCATTATTGAAAATCAACATGGAATGCAATAATGAAGGCGCCACATCGAATATATTACAAAATCAAATCAACGAACAACAAAATGATCCAAAAATCTCTGCCCGTAAGAAAATGAGGTTAGTGAAATTCTTCGTTTACATTTATGTAATACAGAAGTGACTGAGTTCTGCTTAACGAGACTCTTCGAAGAGGAATAGTAACATTAATCATATTAAAATTTCTGTAGACTATATTTTGTGTTAAGTGATATTGTTGTTTATAGTTAGAAGAGAAAGTAGAGTGTACTTTATTATATAAAATTTTGAGAAATTTTAATGTATTTCATTATTTTATTTTAAATTGTTATAGGAATTTTATCATTTATATGAAAGTATTGGTGTTATAAAGTTGAAAGGATATAACGTTATTTATTAGAGAAATGACACACTCTAATATACTAATATTAAGGAAACTGATTATGAGGAAAATTAAAATTAAAGTAACATTGCATTCTTTTTATCCACTGAATTTTATTATTTTGTTAATTATTTTATTCATCAGTAACTTTGCTAAATTTAAATTAAAAATTTTCTCATCTTGAAATTGTGTATTTTGATATACTGGCCGCATATCAGGATACAATGTTTCTCGAAATTTTCCTTGCCTAAAATTAAAGTAATTTAACTTGATTTTGGAAATGATACAGTGGATCGAAGAGAATACAATCATTATGATTTTGTATATGTCTTGAAACATTAAGAGGATAAGCTTATTTAGTTTGATTTGTATACCTCTTATTGTTTTCATAATAGCATCCCTGAACATCTGTGATTTGATCACGCAGATTTGTCAGAGAGATGTGTTGGTATTGGTATGGTGTAAATTATGTTACTGAATATGAATTGCGAAGGAGAAAAATTTGTCTAGGAAATGAATAATTTGCAAAAGTTACAGAGAGATTCAAAATGTTTTATGTGATGATTTGAAGTAAAAGTGAATATGGTGAAAAATTTACTATACTAATTTGTATGTGTTGTTGAAAAATAATTACTATAAGTAATGATAGATTTCTTTCTAGAGATGATTCCCCTTTTCGAATCGAGATAAATAAAAGATATCTTATATATTCTTATACTCTCTTATATTCCTTATTCTTATAATATATGTAAAAGGAATATGGTCTGGTGTGTTGAATAGTGTACAAGTGTGATATAAACTCTCATATTATTAATCATATAATTTTATTCATGTCTGTGCTTTGATATTTTAACAGTGTATTTCAGTTATGTATATTTTTATGTAACAACATTAAGTAGTATTACGAAGGCGCCTGAGTATATTTTAATAGAAAATTAGTATCTTAATATTTGTATATCATGTATTTTTTAAATTACATTATTGTTTATATGATAAACTTCCACACATAAACTAGAAATAGGTAGACTATTTGCTAGCAAAAACACAAATCTAATAATATGAAAGATTTGGAGGAAACGTTAAGCTCTTTTTCTGCATGCAATATATATTTGAAAACGCTGATGTACATTTATGTGTAAGGAATTTCATTTTATCAATTAATATTTTAAAAATGTTATTATTTTGTTTATTGCTATAATTTCGTTTATTGTATTGTATTTTAATTTTATTATTCATGCTATTTAATTCTATTTACTATGTGTAAAATGTATTTCTATATTATGTTGTGTACTGTTTTGTATATATTGAACATTTACTATGTTTGTAAGAGAGAAAGACCACCCCGTTACTCCAATTTTAAAACTGGGGGGGGGGGAATGTAAGGATAATTAAATTAGATCTAAAACTAAATCGCTAGTCCACTTCTAACTTTTATCTTCCCGTTACATCTTCAAGTATTAAATTTATTACCTAGTTCGGGAAAATATAACACATGGCTTTTAAACATCTTCGCCGCTCTCCTACCATTAATTTTTATTACCTATATGTCACGCTTTAATTCTCAAGTATACCTCTTGAATCAGAAGCGTACTTGAAGACATCTGGCTTTTGAGGGGGCTGCCTATTCATATGGTTAACACGTGTCCGCGTCTCTCTTTCTCTTAAAAATATATTACAAAATGATCTCATGGAATAAAGACAGTTAAACTACAATGTCTTGATCATCACTCAAAAAACCACGACATATATATATTTACCCAACGCCCGTGCTTGGCTTCTTGATCATTTGACGCCGAGCCTCTCAGTACCGACTGACGATGTCGTCAGTCGGGTATTCATCGATTCCAGTGCATTGAAGCAGAGGGTTGCCATCCATTCTGGTATGGCCGTAGAGTGGGCAGGCCTCGTCAGCAGCCAGGCCAAGCCAGTGGAGGTGTGCTCCCAAAAAGTCATGTCCGGAGGTTAGGTGAAAGAGGGCAACAGTCTAGGCTCTCCAGGTGCCACGGGATTGGACCCACAGTGATCAGAGTTTCCCAAGGCTTTCGGGTCACGGTTGTATATTTGTCGATGAATGTAGATATAATTATATTTGCTCTTCTGAGAGTCGAGGGGATTTCTGGTTGAGACGACTCGGTCCGCTCATTGCCGGGGATCAAACATGACACATTGCAGGGTATCCACAGTCCAGCCATATGAAATCAGCTCCGCAATTTTACTTCGGCACTGAATTGAGTTAAGGCAGTCAGTTGGTGTATTGCTGCTTAAAGCTAAAATTGCAGCTTGGGAGTCTATGAAGAAGACAACTTTTGCAGGAACTAGGCCAGTAGATAGTATTTGAATTGCAGAAAAACAGACAGTCAAGACCTCGCCATCGTAGTTTGGTGGCGTATTTTCCCACTGCCAATGAGCCCTCAAACAGCCGACAGAACCACCCCACGCCAGCTCCGTTTGTTTCTGATAGGTTTGAGCCCTCAGTGTAGATGTGGAGCCCCTCATTCGCTGGCTAACCTTTGTTCGATCATTTCCAGAGTACAGGATTTTTAGCTCGCCATGAATGGCATCAGTCTTATTTGATGTCATGTTAATTAGGTCGAGCCGTTTAGATGGAAGGGCAGTGGCGACTGAGGGATAGAACTAGATAGAAACAGGGAGAGTCATTAGTGGCGGAAGTTGGTGTTCCTTCATAAGAAGTTCTGCATGTGAAAGAGAAGAAGTCTGAGTCTTGATGCTCTGTATTGCATATCTGTACTCGTTCCAATACCTGCAATCTACCTGCATCCCTCTCTCGTAACTTCCACACCAACGGGAGGACGTTTGAGCTCTCGACAGATTAAAACGTGCATCGCTCGCCCACACGGCGGGTCTTCAGTGGTACTGGGATCAAACTCATGACACGCTAGCCTCAATCCGATGTCTAGACCACTTGGCTACCGCGGTCACATCGTACTTTGGAAAGACGTATATATGTTAAAGTTGTATTGTAACTTTAGCATCAAAATATAATATTACTGAATTCAAAACATTTTTAATGTATGGAGGGGGGACACGATAAAAATTATGATTGAATAGTGGGTCGCAAATATTGAAAGTTTGAGAAGCACTGCGTTAGACCTATAAGAGTACTGTAAATGGAAAAAGTTGGACGACCACTGATCAAGACCAATATGGTGAAATGCGCACGCTCACATGCATACATATCATAGTATCTTAATCCCACACACACATGTATAAATTTTACTATTAAAAAAATCAATTACGTTCTGTGATATACAGAATTTGAATTAGGGAGATAATTTTTACAAATACAAGCGTGGCATGAAGTTCATTCTATGAAAAGTAAGTGCAATAGAAATGAAAGGCTAGTTCCTTACAGACAATCCCTAAGAGACCCTTCTTTGGTGATGAAAAGTTTGTCTCCCCTTTTATCCAAAATATCTTCTCACGCTTTTTTTTTTGCTAGCCATACCCAATGTTCCATAATATATTTCTAATATATTTTCTACTTGAAAAAGAACAAATTTTCTTCTTTCTTTGTTATTGAAGTTTATCTTTCTTATTTTTCTGACTAACCTACAAAACGCTTGCACAATTATCCGTATGAACTTTTTAAAACCGTTAGTTATTTTTAAAACTAATGAGCTCCCCATTGGCATTTAGCATGCTTTCAGCTAACATCCTAATGAGGATTCAATTATTTTAATGTTAAGTCCTATCCTAAATAAGTATCTTTTTTCGCTAATATTTGCATCAACGAAATCCGAATAGTCCTGCTGACCTACCTAATTTTATATCCAAAAACGTAACAAATGGTTGAATAATTTACATATTGCATTAATTCTGAAATTGTTACATAGATTATAAAAAACAAAATATAAATATTCATACAACATAAATAAACAATTCTGCATAGTATTTATTAAAACATTTATTAAAACAAATAAAAACATATGATAAAAGTTTTCCTTCAATATAATTAAACAAGATATCATTCATTGGCATGGCCAAGTAATTTAGCACGTTTTTCACATGTTGTATTTTACAATAATGCAACTAATGAACTTTTTACTAACAGAAAGTAGTACTGTACCACTCCTCTAAATGTACTGCTATTGAGCTGAAAAGAAATAATGACACACATCTGTATCATCACTATTAAAAAAGCAAAAAAAAAAATTTTACAGAAGCTACAAAAGCCCGGATAAGGTAAAATTTGAGAAAATTTTGCTATAAACTAGCGAAATTCAGGAAAATTTGTAGGAAAATTCGGGAAAACTATGGGAAAATTTAAATATGATTCGGCTCATGTAGGGCACAAATGCGACCCAATGCCGAAAACCCGAGGTAATGGGTTGCTTATTGGATGAGAAAAAGGTAGGACAAAATATGGAACGAAGACGAAATTTGCGTCCTAATAGCGCTTTTGTTCCACTACGTGAAAAACGCGCTAAAAATAAATATTTTAGTGCGAACGCTGCATTACCCTACGTCATATCGCAATGTAAGGAGTATATTTTATGACATCAAAATTAACAGGAATCTGACCTTTTGGTTATTAAATTACCTTTTTTTGGAACACTCAAAATATTTTTCATATGGGAAAAAATCTTCACTTAAATTTGCAAAATCTAAAACGGTAAGCAGAGTACGAACAGTTCCCTTTAAGAAATTTATCTCTACAGCAATGAAATCCAACAATTTAAAATAGTCATCAATTTTTTGATAGTTATATTTCAAAACTTTTTTCATAATTTCGTAAATGCTTTCTATATTTCTTTACACGTTAGTTAAGCATGGTTCTATTTCAAAATTATAAACTTGCTATCAAAAATTAACAAATTTGTAGGGTGATATAGAGTAAACAATTGAGAAATTTGTAGGTGGTGAAATTGGAGACTACCCTCCAACCCCCGGGCCGTGGACCAGTACTGGGACATGGATTAAAAGGTACCGTGCCGCCCAAGGAACAGTAAATTATTTCTATTTTATTTACTGTAGTGTATGTCTCTAGAGTTTGTGTGTAATTTTTCATGGAAATAACAATATATTCCATGCTAAATCTCTTCATATTAATTTTTAGTGTAGATGTATTTTATTCTGAAGGCATATTTAAGTACCATTATATTAAAGTTATGAATATAAAACAATCTGAAACATAACCAATCAACGTCCCACTCTCCCCCCTCAGCGAGTCTTGGTAAAATTATTTGTAGATGACCACTGAGAATTGTACAGCGTGACAAATTTGGCACACGTGCCATAAGTTACCGACTCCATGTCTGCATATAGTATTTCTAATTAACGAATCAATCTTAAGCATGGAAGAAAAACCCCACCTTTTTTAGTAGAAAACTCGTATTTGCAAGTTATTTAAGGAAAAAACAACATTCGAGCTGTTTTTTATATTATTATCTTTATATTAACCTCTACAGGAAGAGTGACAATTATTTTTACCAAAAGAGGTCTTATTAGATTGATATTATTTCAATAATTATCCCAGGATTGCCTTTTCTTAACTGCTTTCTGATTATCATGTGTGCTCTGTCAAAATTCAAGAATCTAATTTTACGGAGAGACCAGCTTAAATACTCTAAATTTTTGTTGAATGATCTCGGTCAAAAAGAATCACTTGACCCAAAGTTCTCATTTTCAGATGAAAGGGAATAACTTTTCTACTTTCTTAATCATTGCTCTTCCATTGTCCAGAAGGTGAAAAGCACGTTATCTTGTAATTGTCAACAATGCGTGATTGTGCTGAATAAAACAACCAAAACACTCATCAGGAAAACAAATTTTCTCCTAATACGTGGTAAGAGAGTATCACACAGGGGAAAAGGGGTTCAAATCACTAAATCCTTTGCCAGTTGTACTCGTATTGCTTCGCAGATAGTCGTAAATATATATCACTCACCCATTAAAAAAACGCACCCACCCTCAAACCATTCAATTAAAAATTAAATACAGCTCCTTCTCAAATTGCGACATAACCTTTCACTGACAGAAATACAGAAAGTTTATTTCCAAAATAAAGTACACCGTGTCACAGTGAGCTATGCACTTTGCAATATTTTTCGACATATCTTTCACCGATATTGAGGCCTCAAAATGCAATCACTTTGTGACGGGTGCTTACGCGTTTCACTAACCTTCTCTTAAAAACTTTTAAATTGTATTTATTTTGACCAATCCCCACTGAGAGCTTAAAGTGTGACTTATGTAAATAAGATAGTTTCGGGTTTAGCGAGTTCGAAAGAGATATAAAAGGGAGAAATGAAATGAAGAGATAAGGATGACTAAGCGGTTTGATAGAGTAGAACTCCGTGTTTGGGATTAAAAAGTAAACTACGTGGTTGTCTAGGAAGGTCTAGTTTAATGAAGTGAAATTTGAAGATTATTGAAAAAGATTCCTTAAGGCGGTTCAGAAGTTATTGAAGATATCCTAGATTATAGCCACTTCCGAAATTCTACTAGTTCCAGGTTCCTTCTGAAGAAGATTTCAGGTCTGTAACTTTTGTAGTTTAGATTTAAATGTGTAGTTTGATTGTACGTGTTGTTCCCCTCGTGATATCAGTTAGTATTCCGTCGTCCATAATTGAATTCTGATAATACTCCATGATAATTTATTGTTCTTAAAGTTGATTATTAATTGTAGATTTCTGTCTTAAAGAAATAATAAATAAGTGATTTATTATTTGAGTAGTCTTTAATTATGAATCCTACATATCCTAACATAGATAATATGCAAAGGGGTAGTGGGAGACTACGACAACTTTGAAGACACATCTGTGGTAAAACTCTTGATGCCCTGCAGTACAAGGGATTCTCTCACAGGTTGCAGCATTTTCCTTCGAGGATGTGGATGTCCTGAATTTCATCTTCCACACTCTGCTTTCCTTCACTGAACATGCAACATCAGTGACTAACAATTCGATGAAACATGACCTCTTCATCGTTCAGGGTCTGTAAGCGTCCATGGACGATTGACAATATAGCCCCACGTGTCCACTGATACTAGACAACATAAAAGCAATTCTACTGGTGACCCCATTATCAGCACACATTTGTCTGTCATCGTGATTTGTTCTCGAATAACCTCGGGCACGCCGGCATGCAGCTACTCTTTCTTCTTGTATGCTCTGTGCATGCGTCTGTTCTTTCTAAAAATTATTTCCGTAGTTTAACAAGTAATGGATACGGGTTTTTATGGCAGTTTTTTTTCTCCTGGAATACCATCTTTTTTTTTTAAAGTGACGAATCTTACTTTTGCAACATCTACGTATCTTCTACGAAAACCACAACTCCTTTTCATTGTATTAATTGTCAAAAAATTTAACATTCACTCAAAAGCCAAAACATTAAGACCGCCTGTCAATAATGAGTAGGCCCACCTTTGGCACGCAACACAGCTTCAACACGCCTTGGTATGGATGCTACAAGTCCTTGGTAGATGGCCGGAGACAGATTGTAGCAGATGTTTAAGCAACGGTCGCGCAAATCTGAGATATTGTGAATTGGTGGTATTTGAACTCTGAGCTGCCGTCCCATGACATCCCAAATGTGTTCTATTGGATTGAGATACGGTGAGTTAGGCGACAAGAACATTAACTGGAATTCAGCATCATGTTCCTGGAACCATTCCAACACAATTTTAGCCTTGTGACAAGGGGCGTTGTCTTGTTGCAACATTCCATTTACAGCTTGAAAAACAGAGGCCATGTAAGTTTGCAACTGGTCCGCAATGATGTTCAGATACCCTGTAGCATTCATGGTCTGCTCTACCACAACCACGGGTCCCAGAGACGCCCAAGAGAACGTCCCCGAAAGCATAATACCGCCACCACCGGCCTGTGTATGATCTACTGTACATTGAGGGAGCCACTGTTCGCCTGGAAGACGGCGTATCCTGAAACTGCCATCGGCGTGATGAATGACAAACCGTGATTCATCTGACCAGGCAACTCTCTCCCACTGATCCATGGACCATTCGCGATGTTTCCGGGCCCAGCGCAGGCGCAGTTGGCGATGACGCTTGGTCAGCATAGGCACACAAGAAGGACGTTTGCTGCGTATCCACATATTCAACAGTGTTCGCTGAACTGTGTTCTCCGATACTATTCTACTTGGCCCAGCATTTTATTGGGCTGTCAGCTGACCCACTTTCTGACTCCGGTTTTGCTTCACCATGCGAGACAGTCTCCGACGACCTTTTTCTTTGATAGTGTGTGGACGTCCAACACCATATAGTCTACTGCTGGTTTCATCGTCATTCATCCACTTTGCATAAGTATTAACAACTGTAGATCGCGAACAACCCACGAGTCGTGCAGTTTCGGAAATACTTGTTCCGAGCCTTCGAGCCATTACAATCTGCCCTCTATCAAAGTCGCTTAGATCCGCACCCTTTATCATCACACACAGAAGTGAAAAAATGATTCTTCAAACTCTTCAGCAGCAGTTAAATACCACTTCCACCTGATGACGTGCCTTTCACATCATACAGGCGAGTTAATTGCAAAATGTAGGGGTGGTCATAATGTTTTGGCTCTTCAGTGTAAATAATGTAGAACAGAGAAAGCATGCAACTTCTATAGTTTACTGTAATTGCTGGCATTGCTATTTGCCAATCAATATGACGGAAATAAATTATCTAAAGAATTTCCAAGCAAAGGTGAAAACAAAATATTATAATTACTAACGAAATTTCCCTTGTATGAATTCAGTTTACTGCCACAAAATGCTTACACATTACACACATCGTCTGTTTAAATTAAATGTTGTAACGAGAAGTGATGAAAGATTTAACGAAAGAAAAAGACAAACTAAATAGAATGATTAAAAACAATTAGCGAGCAGGGAAAAGAAATTAATAATATAATTTTAAAAAACCAAAACATACTCACATTAGGACATAAACTAAATAAGATTAAATAAAAAAGGAAAGATATGATTAAGGAATATCGAAGAAATAACTGAGTCGAGTGGAACAGCAGAAGAAAAAATTCTTTATCCCAAGAGTGCAACAGCAAATCGTTGAAAGTTTATTTTTCAAATTTTTCTGTCTCAATTAAGATTATTCCAAACAATTTTAAATTTTTAGAAACAAATTAAAAATCTTAGAATTTTACTAGAATAAAATAAATTTTTATAGTTCACATGTGAGAATAGTCTTATTCTGTGGGGGAAAATATAATTTTTATACAAATAGATGATTTACTTCCTAAACACATCCGAGCTATTTTTTAATGTGAGGTACATTTATAGCAAAAAAATGCATACAGAAGAAAATAGGTATACTAGAATTTTTGAATGTTTGTTAACACGTATAAATTTTTATAATCATATGTAGCAGAAAGTGTTTCAAAATAAATAAAATAATGCTAATTTGATAATAGAAAAATTAATTATTCAAAGATAAGTTTTCATTAATTCATTTACTTTTAATGGTGTCTTTACAAAAAAAATGACTTAGACAGTAATTCTCTTCTGAAAAGAAATAAATGGGCGTTATGTTTCTCATTTGAGCGTTCATTAAAATACTACGAAAAGAAAAACAATTTAATACTTTCGTTCGTATTATTTACAATTTATTCCCCATCATGCTAATTTGTAAATGTTTTTCAATTTAAAAGAATAAATTTATTAACTCCAAATAATAAACAACTTCATTGTTGCGTTTTTTCAATTGTTAACTGAAATTTGATATTTAATTAAACTTTTAAGCACTATGTGTGTTTTCCTTTTACCAGATACTTGGATTTTAAACGGATTAAATTATGACTAAAACGGAAATAAGTCATTAAAATATAATAAAGGAATTATACGAAAAGAACAATAAAGCTTTTATTTGAGCAGAATTTTATAAAAGATGACAGTAAATTTAACTATTACGGGTTGGGATAGATAAATGCATTGTTAACACCGTAATCCAATGAAATTTAACTGTTTCAAATAAAGTTTCAAAAATAATTTATTTTACTTATGCAGTAAGTATTATATACATTTTGCATATATTTTCTTTAAAATTATTCAGATGTAAGGAAAAGAACTCCACTTTTTCTCGGAGGTTTTTGTTAATTCTTAAAATTATTATCATATTCTTCTAAATAATTAAATTGAATGTAGCCAGGAATGTGTGTCGCGACGTACACTTTTAAATTTATTTATGTGTGGCTTTTCGCTTTATTTTTAAATTAAATGTATGTAGTATACTTCCAATAAAATATTTTTAGATTTATAATGCTTCTTAAGGGGCGGAGTGAGTGTTTATTAATGACGCAGTATAAAGCAACACGCCGGCAATTGGGGACGTCATTATGACCCTGGTCACATAACGAGGACGCGACACCTGAGTTGTGAGTGTGTCAAGCCATTCATTCTCCTAGCTTTACGCCAGTGGTAAGACTTTGAGCCTCTACCTATTGAACGTGCATTCGACTCTACACAGCGGGTCTTCAGCACGCGCGGTACGAGCTTTATATATTTATACATTTCTAAGTATACAAAAGAACATGTTTTTGTGCGGACCTTTTTTGAGAGATTTTATTTTTGTGCGATTTATTTTGTACGATCGTTTGTATGCGGTATATGAATTTCAATGGCTTTAGCGCCTCTGTAATGTTTTCTATCGATGCGCATATAAACACTTCAGGGCGCTCTGTTCATTTGTTATAAACGATATCTCGATAATGCACGTTCAATTGCAGGGACGTCTTAAGACTTCTTGAGGCCCTGGGCCCCTACGCAAAAGAAGGCCCTTGCATAAATGTAGGTCCCACCTATGATACTTAAAAATAGGCGATACATAGCACACGTTGTCAAAGACTCCTACAAACAATAACCCGAGACCAACAGATGTGCGTGACTTACAATTGCACGAACTGGCTCGACCCACTGTCGCTCTTTGATTTAATGAGTAACGATGGTGTAGGGTGGTAGACTTAGGACGACGGTCATCACATAATTATGCAGTCTTGCCACTGTTGCCAACTGACATATAGTTATAGGCCCCTACACAAATGTAGGCACCTCCTATGATCCTTAAAAGTAGATAGCATACGCGTTGTCAACAACTCCTACAAACAATAACCCGAAGCAAATGAATGTAACCGGCTCAAGCGCCTGCCGCCTTTTGACTGCATGAGTAATGATGGTGTACAGCGGAAGGCCCAGACCTATACATGGACGAGGTAGCCAACTGACATATTTTCCAATATTCCCAGTTTTTCGGAGAATACAACAGGAAAAACATTTGACTACTGACATTATTCGAATCATGATCTTACTGCCTAGTCGAAAACGAGACGAGAGGCCCCCATTGTGGTCAAGGCCCTGGGCCCAGGCGGCCTATGCCTTAAGACGTCCCTGTTCAATTGTTTTCTCTCAACATGCTAGCAGAGCATGCCCTTGATTGAAGACGAAATTTTTAATGCAATGATATTATCAATAATTGGATAGATTATGGAGATAGACAAGAAGATCCGGATTCTTTGAAAGCGGATAACATATATGCTGGGATCTGGCTTTCCAACGAATCGAGAAAGCATTTCCTTAAATTGTTGTCGCAAAAGCTTGTATCTCTTACATTATGGTGCCAAAAAAATGAATCAATTGAAATTGATCTTCAAGTAACGAAAGCGATTTTGAAATAATTCATCACAAGAACATGCACACATGGATTACGATGAGCGGCAGTGAATCTTGTGTGGGAATTTTGAAAATTTCTCCATGCAAATAGTAAGCAATTAAATGTTTTTAAAATGATTCCTTGTGTAATTTAATTATTTACTTTGTTATGGAAGTATTTTACATAAATTTCGTAAATAATTGACATTTTCTAAGTGCGACTTTTTACATGCGGTCTCTTCTCCGCCGCGCTTAAAAAAATTGTTCTGGTGTATGTTGACTCATTTTTTTCTATGTCAGTATTTATGAAATTTTAGAATATTTTTTGTGCGTTCGTTTTTTATGGGGTCCCTATCTATCGCACTAAAATAGGTTTTAATGTATTATATCAATATAAATGTGTATTTTATGTTTTATTTTGTCAAGATGTATATATTTTGCTTTCCTTTCTTTCAATAAGTTATTAATATTTTAAAATATTTTTTATTTTTGTCTTTTCGATATGCTCGTGCACCCCGCATAAGATTATCATGCCCTCCCCCCTACAGTTTGAGAAACAATGCTTTAGTGATAAACGGTAAATAAATGTCAATTCTGTCTGTATATATTCCTATTTCGCATGCCCTTAATGAAATATCCTAAATATCCATTTATTTTTCTTTTGAATTCATTATCTATCTTAGCCAGTAAGCGTCACCTCTACTTGTTTTTTCTTCCATTCTTAAATTTGCAGATTTTTTAAAAATTACTCTATTCACGTCTTTTGAATTTCCGTCAATGAATGGAAACAGCTCAGAGAAAGATGGCTTTTGCTCCTGTAAACCCAACTAACAAGAGAATATGAACTTCAAGAATATGATCGCCAGGAAATTATAAAAAATGGCATTACGGGTGACATTGCGTGTCTCTCTTGCCCCACAGCATGAAATCGGTGTTTCTTTTCTTTTTCTTTGTTGTTGAAGGAAAAGCAATGTCGAGATATTTCTCTCTTCTTCAGGGGCTTCTCCTCTTTCGTAATACCTTGGTTTTTGTTTACCAAAGTTCTTCTTTCTGCTTTCGTCCGTAGTTACTCTCCCATTCAAAGATGAGGAGAAAAATAGATTGCTAAAGTTTCTGTATGCGTGAAGAAATTCTACTTCTTGCATGTTTCAGATTCTTCTTCTCTGGTACGCTTGTTTTGGATCGAATGGAATGGATGATCTTAAACAAAAATGTTAATGTTTCAAAAATAATGGTTTTTTTGGACAAAAAATAAAAGTTTAAATGTTTTTATTTTGGTCGATTAAGTCCAAAATGTGATAATAAAAAAAAAAAATTTTTTTGAGTGATTTATACAATATTCTTCAGTTATATTTCTATATTTGAATTATGTCTTGTGACCTTGGTAAACTAGCGTGAGAGTGAATAATAACGTCACACTGTTCAGCTACACGAAGGCTTTTGGAGACGGACCTCGTAATTTTGAACCATGGTCAAGTGACGAGGAAGACACCTGAGCTGGCACCCCCTCTCCTAACTACCACACCAACGGGAGGATGTTTGAGCTCTCGACAGATTTAACGTGCGTCGCACCCCTACACTTCGGCGAGTCTTTTAGTGGTGCTGGGTTCGCTCTCATGATATACCTGCCATGATCTGATACCCTGACCACTGGGCTACCGCAGCCCCTCGGTAAACTAGAGGTGATGTTAACGAACGCGTGGCCACAGAGCCATGAGCTCGAGCCACTGCGCCAATTAAGACGTAGAGACGCCGATGCACGTTTAATCTGTCCACTTTCAAAGTAATAACGTTGGAGCGGTGTGGAAGTTTTGATAAAGGGTGCCGGCTAGTCCTCGTCACTTGACGGTGGTTAAAAATACGATGTCTGTCTGCAACGGATTCCGTGTTGCTTTATCGTGCGACGTTAATAAACTCTCACTCATTAATTAATAATTAATCATTTAATTTTGTATCTGTTTTAAAAAGCAAATGCCAATACAATTCAAAACCAATGTGAATTGAGATTGGATGCACAAAAGATGTTACAAAGTTAAATACACCTACTCCAAAAAATATTTGTTCAAGATTCTTCGGATGATGAATTTTATTACAATTGTTTTAGGAATTTTAAGTTAATGAGTGCGACTAAATCCACAACCAACTTTAACATTCAGTGCAAACCTTGCTTATATTTCCAAATATTAGCTGATCCATGTATAAAGTGAGAGTAACCGGAAAAAAATTCAAAACTCCTAAATAAACCGAATTGGAAAGAAAGAAACAAATCATTTAAAAATAATAAAACATTGAGTCAATTCCTACTCATGTCAACAAAAAAGTTTTTATTTCAGTTACTTTTTATTAGCTATAGTTACAATATTAATATAATTATGTATACACATATGCCGAAATCACAATATTAAGTGACAAAACAGAAAGAGATTTTCCATTTTCTTTTCTATACATGGAGTTGAACTATTATTTTTTGTTTGTTACTATTTATTCATTAATTAAATTTAATTATTCTTACAAAATAGTACAGTAAAAAAGAAATGACATTCTCAGAAATCAGGTCATCCCAGGTGGGATTCGAACAAACAACCTTTGAATTAAAAGTCTAGCATGCTATCAATTGCGCTACAGGGATACAATGTGTGAACGATTTTCCTTTCTATAAAGGCTGTTGGACTATTATTTTTGTTTGTTACTATTTATTCATTTTTTAATTTAATGAAATAATATTTGAAAAACTATATTAACATCAAGCGTCCCTCACTACATGTTTTAAAAAAATGTATTTGAACTTGAATAGATGAATGGAGCAGCTTCTACAAGATACTGCGCATTGAGTTGTGCTAAAATGCATAGAGATAGCAAAGGAAAAGAGAGTATAGGTATATGAACAATAATTGCAATGTTCGGCTTTGTGCTGCACCACGCTTCCAAACATATCAAAGAAAAGAAAATTTGGATAATAATTTTTTTTTACAATAAAAACTAGTATTTTTTTTTTGTTGTTGAAAAAGTATAAATAAATATTGGTACTGTGAAAAATGTGTTTTTTTTTTCGAAACTGCTATTCGAAAAGAACGATAATAAAAGTAGATGTACGGGCACGATTGGAATGTAAGGTTTTTATCTCAACCGTGGATCAAAATCTAAAACAAAAATCACTACTGTGATCACTTCTTTTTTACTGTTGGCCAAAACAGGATTCGAAATATGTTTTCGGCCAAAACAAAGTCTTAAAATTTGTTTTCTTAAGATATCCGACTGCTTAGGACAACTTTTTTTTAAAGAAATGAAGATATGGGGAATTACTTTGTTGTTTTTAGATTTGCTTAGTACATTAAAAAAATTACGCTAAAATTGAGAAGAGAAAAAAAATTATTATGACTAAAATGGTAAGAAATTGGTAAAAATTTACAAAAAATAACATGTTGCATTATCAGTATAAGCCCATCCCCTAAGTATAAAACGTTTAAGTGTAGCAAAAAATGCATTAGAGGTTAAATCAGTAACAATATCTAAATGTACAGCTTTGGAAACAAAACATTTATACATAGATTTTATTACATACACCTTTTCTCTCCCCTTTATACTTAATGTAAAAATGACCACAGAAGTCCACACCTGACACATTGAATGGATACTTTTTGAGAACTCTATCACTTGGCAAATCAGCCATTATTTGATCAACACAAGTAGGATTGGCCTTGCAACAAATTATATAATTATGAACAACTTTTCTACGGCCATTTAATATCCAAAAGTTTTGCCTAATCTGATGTCACAAGGATTGTGGACCACTATGTGAAAACTTTTTATGAAAGTATTCAACTATTAAATAAATCAAATTATGTTTCGAAGGCAGAAGAATTGGAAATTTCTGGTTATAATTTATATCACAATTACTCAATCGACCTCCAACTCTCAAAATCCCTTCACTATCATTAAATGAGTTCAGGTTTTCTACTCGACTGTCTGAAGGTACCATGCCAGAATTTTGAAAACCATTCATTTCTATTTTAAACTCTTCTTAGACTAATTTTAATAAAAGCTATTCCACTTTTTTTTTAATTCTCCTAAATCAAGATGCCGAATTCTTTTGCTCTTTCTTCGTTCTTACAATTATTTGCAAATCTAGAAGTAAAACTTAAGTCACGAATAATTTTAAAATAGTTATTACTATAAGGTTAAGTAAATTATTTACAAAAGAGTTAGTAGCAGTATAAAAAAAAGTTAGTAAACTCACTACAGTTTTTAGGTTCACCTGGATTATTGATCACTGCAACAGGAATATCTTTTTGTGGATACTGGTTGCCTATCAGAAATGTTAGACCATTCCACCACAGCTCACAGGTTTTAAGTTTTGTAGGGTTCGTTTCTCTGGAAATGAAGTCGGTAGGATTGTCTTCTGTTGTCACATAACTTCATTCTTCACTTGTAGTCCTCTCCTGGATTGTAGCAATCCTGTTAGCCACAAAAATCTTTAGTTGATAGGACTCCCTCCTTATCCATGACAAGACTATCATGGCGTCACTCCAAAGAAAGGTATTATTCACCTTTATTTTTAAGGCATGCTTGGCTCAGTGAACTAATTTTGCTAATAGCAGAGCTGCACAAAGTTCAAGTCTAGGAATCGTTGTTTGTTTGATGGGAGCAACTCGAGATTTACAGGCAATAAGACTCACAAGCACCCTTCCATCTGATGTCACGGATTTGCAGTAGACGACAGCTCCAAATGCCGACTGTAACGCATCGTAGAATCCATGAAGTTCGATCACTTCAGGTTGCTCTACCACAATGCATCGTTCAATGTTGATGTTATTTATTGCCTAAAGCATTTCAACAAATTTTTGCCATTCTTTCTCGATTGTCTCTGGAAGAAAATTTATCCAATCAATCTTTTAACATCCGCAGTTTCTCGAGGAAGATATTTTCGCCTTTACCACTACTAGAAGGCCTAGAGGATCATATATCCTGGCGATGGTTGAAAAAACATCCCGTTTTAAATTAATTTGTGCAGGTCTATTTATACTCTAAAGGAGAATCAATCATTTTGGGGTTTCAATAGACACCCAAAGCTTTTATCTCTGATGGATCTAAAAAATCATAAATTGCGAATACCTCAGTTAATTCAATATTGTTTCCGCACCACTTATGCAAAACCCTACCTCCTTTGAGAAGGTATTGATCATTTGATTGTTTAGTTCATTTACTTCTAACAAGGTCTCTGCGCCGGTAAGTACATCATCAATGAACATGTCACTCATAACAACTGTGTGTGTGATGATCCTAATGGGAAAATCTCTGCTTCAACTAAGGCAAATTTTTTAGCGTTCGCGTCGCTAAAAATAATGTACTCGTTGTTCCATAGGTCACAGTTGATAACTAAAATTTTTTTATTGGTTCGTCCATGGTCTGTCTCCACAGAATGCGCTAGAGCTTACACTGATCTGGATTAATCCAAATCATCCTATACATTTTTGCACACCTGCATCGAATGCGAATATGTGCTTTCTAAAGCGAATCATTATTGAAAAAAGGTCATTCTTTCAATAATGGTTCCGTTGTTTTACAGAGAGTTTAAAGAAAAACCATTTGTAGTTGCACTCGATGCATTCAAAACGCCTTTTAATTTATTTGTGCTTTTATCGGGGGGATAAATACCGAGATGTGATAGGAAATACATACCACACTACTCTTTATCTCATCTACCTCTTGCATAAGGCCTAGTTCAGGGGTGGGCAACCTTTTTAGGAAGAGTGCCACTTTCAGATAAAAAATAATTATGCGTGCCACTTCCAACTTTTCGAAAAAATTTTACTTATAAGCTTATTAAATAATTTTTACGCAAAGAGCTCATTTTTAATGCAAGTCTAAGTAGTGGAAATTTAAAAAAAAATACACTCATGTCCATAAATTAAGGATAATTCAGAATAACACAGAAATTGAACTCTAAAATAAAAATTTCATCTGCAGAATTATCACAAACATCTTGAAGAAGAATATGCAAATTACAGGAAACCACCAGATTGCGCGGATAGTACGTCACAATGACGAGAGTGTAAGAGAGGTATATAAGGAATGGTGGCACAGAAGTACAATTGTTCACAAGCGCTTTAAAAGCTTTTCAGTGCAATAACCGCATAGTTATGGCACAAAGGAAGCATTTGGATGATTTTTTACGTGGTAGAATTATCAGTCGACTGGAATGTGGACGTACCCAGCTGGAAGTATATGAGGAACTTGGAATCGCCCAGAGTGTCATCTCCAGGCTTTGGCAACGATTCCAAGATGATGGTAATGTGAGTAGATGTTACATCACAGGTCTCCCCGAGTTACAACGCCGAATGAGGACCGGTATTTCACAGTTACTGCCAAAAGAAACAGACGGAGCACAGCATCAGGCCTATCTCGTAGGCTCTCTTCAGCTACCGGTACGACAGTTTCAAGGCAGACCGTGTATAGACGCTTAGGGCACATTGGTCTATATGTTCGTAGGCCTGTCAGACGCAACTCACTGTCGCCTGCGATTAACCTGGAGTAGAGAACATACATTGTGGACACCGCAACAGTGGTTGGTCTTGTATGATGTTTTCCGACGAGTCCAGGTTTAGTTTGCAGTCTGATTCTAGCCGGACTTTCATATGGAGAGCGCCAGGTACCCGTTACCACCAAGAGATCACCATGAAACGACACCGCTACGGTGGTGCAGGATGGTTTGTTTGGGGAGGAATTATTCTTGGTTCCAGAACTGACCTGCATGTTCAGAGTGTAACGATGACATGCCACATCTATCGGGCTGTCATTATGGAACAACATGTACGTTTGTTTCGGGGAGCCATGGGTGCTGAATTTCTGTTTATGGAGGACAATGCCCGTCCTCACCGTGCAAACATTGTAGACGAATGCCTTCAATCGGAGGATATCCCCAGTATGAATTGGCCAGCATACTCACCGGAAATAAATCCAATAGAGCATGTGTGGGATATGCTTGGCTGACGAATTGCAGCCCGTCAACCCCCTCCTACCTGTCTACCGGAACTTCGGAGGGCATTGCTTGATGAGTGGTGTAATATTCTCCAAGATCAGATTGATAATTTGATGCTCAGCATGCGTAGGCGTTGTAAGGCCTGTATTGCATCGTCCGGGAGACATACTCCGTATTAACCATCATACTAACCATGTTATACTGTTTTTTGTAAATAGGTTCGTTTTTGAAATTTGCTCCAAGGAGTAAGAATCGCAATTTTAGTTAATTATGTCAAACATATAGCATCATTTTTGCTCTTTACCTTTTTTTTAATAAATAGACTTTACAAATAAGTCAAATTTGTTTTGCTTCTGTCTCTTTCTTTGAGTGAACTTCATTATCCTTAATTTATGGACATGAGTGTATAATAAATGAGACCAAACCACAAACTTAGATTTTATTGTTAATCAGTTTAGTTAATTTTAAACGATATTTTGATTTTGTTATGTTCATAATGAACAAAAATTTGTTCACAAACGTGTGTTGATTCAAATCTACGACAATATCCGACAGCCAAATCGTGTAAATTTGAAAAATTGCTTGTTAGAACAAATTTCTAAATTTCAATTATATTTGTCTTTCAATATAATATGGCGCTGTAGACAATAATTTCAATTTCAGTTGGGTAATAATTAACATTTTGCAGAGAAATTAAAATGATTTATTTTTCTTTTTCATCTTGAAAATCGCATCAAACCTAGTTCTAAAAGAATCCTGCAAAAATGGATAGTTAATTTTTAAATCTGTTCACACAGCTCGGAGCAGTAATGACTTGACCTGTATTAATATGAAATGTGTTAATTTGTTTCTCAAAAAAATCAAGACAAAATAAAGCAAAAGTTTGTCCCAAAATAAACTAGGGTAGAAAAAATAAAAAATTTTCTCCGTATTCATAAATTATTTTACTATCCTATAGTATCGGTGAAAAGCTACATCACATAGCATAGCTTCATTCTAATAATAACAAGTACTCACTGGGATTTGTGTTTTTTTCCAAATATTTTAAAATACGCTCCCTCAAATTCCAAATTCTCTCGAGTGAAAATAACTTTGGAAAGCCAACTTGCACAACAATGCAGGTATATTCTCTACACGATAAATCTCTATTGTGACTATTAAAGAAATCTTGAGGTATTTTTTTGTCTGTGAAACAACCTTATTTCAATGTAATTGCAAAAAAAATATTATCTTTTCAAGTTTTTGTTTAGTTCTTCGCGTGCCACTGAAACAACTCCGTCGTGCCCCATTGTGGCCCGCGTGCCGAGGGTTGGCGACCCCTGGCCTAGTTCCTTATACTCTCTTAAAAATCTCTATATAATTTTAAATAGTTTGGCTCACTTTTTAATTTATTCCATAAAGTATTTAATTTTTTAAGAGTAATTTGTTTAGACTGGACTAAACAATTTGGATCCTTCCTAAATTGCATAGACACTATATACCTCCCCGTATTATCTGTAGTATGATTTTTTTCAAAATGCTCCTCACAAATTACTGCTTCTTTATTTATTTTTTTTATTGTCTCAGGTTCAACATTTTCGATTTCCCCAAACCTCATCATTGTCTTCTCTAAATCGACATTATCTTTAATTAACCCACAGTAAGGTTTATTCTCACAAGGAACTAGAATACTCCCACTTACAATATAGCCCAAAACTGTATTCTGAAATATTAATTTTGTATTTAAAAGATTTGTTTGTCCTGGTAAAAGAACTTCATAGAAAATGTCTGCTCCCAACAATAAATCAATATTACCCGGAATATTAAAATTCTCATCAGCTAGTTTCTCTCTACTAATGACCTAAACAAAGTTTAAATGGTTGAAAAGGGATCGTATCTCCGTATTCGCGGCACAACAAAAAAAAGTTTGCATTAGTCTCATAAGTAATTTCTCTATTTGTAATCGTTGCATTAACGCGTGATTAATCATTAACTTGTAATCATTTAATCCTGAAACTAAAATGTTTTTTTCTCTTTTTAAATTGAATCTACTCATACACTGTAGCGAAATAAAATTGTTTGTTGAAACCCTATCTAATAAAGCTCTGGCTTCCTGCATTTCCCCAAAAGAAACTCTAACGTAACAGATTGGGGAACAAAGCAAAATACTTTTAGAGTTTACGTAACTCGTTGCAGTAAACAGATCTCTTACACCCGTAGAAGCAGACACCTCTCTGGAATTCGTTCCCCCGAAGTAATTAGTGGGTTCGAACTCTATACCACCTTCTCAGATAGTTGACCATTCGAGTATTCTCCCTCTCTTTTGCTCTGTATCTGTACCCCCACTGAAGAAGGTTGAATGATCCTTTCACTAGCTGTCTCAGTATTTTGATTTTGAGAAAAGCACAGAGAAAAATGCTTTTTTAGGCAGCCATCTACAAATAACTTTAGATAACTTAACTCTATGCAAATTTAAGCAATTGAAACACAAGAAATTATTTTTAACTCGTTCTATTCGTTTATTTACCGATAATTGTTTATATTGTGGGCATTTATTTAAAAAATGACTGTCGGACTGACACAAAACACATTTTTTTCCTATTTAACGTCTGAGAAAAATACTTGACATATTTTTAGAATTCTCGAATTTTGTGGTGATAGTTAACATTCTCACTCAGTGGTTTGCCTTGCAATGAGCAAAATAAATCAATTTACTTTCCCAACGTTAAAACATTTATCTGAGCGTCTAACACTAATATGTGAAGCGTTTTTTTTATCTAAAGTACCAAATATTTTATTTGAAACTATTAATAGTTTCAGATAACTCGAAATTAGAAACATCTCTCAATTTTAAATAGTATTCCCAATTTGTTAATAATCTACTCATAAAATGTACATGCGATTCACAGTTTTGCCGTGTTGGTATCTTAAAATTCTCTAAAAACGATTGAGGAATTGGCTTAAATTCTTGACTTAATTGAAAATTGGATTTCATTTTATTATAATTGATTTTATTATATCCTCATCTTTAAAATATGTAATGATATTTTCAGCTTTTTCTCCTAATAAATTTAAGAAAATATCAGGCTTATATTTATCGGTAATAATTTTGGCTGCAAATGCACGTTCTAATGATAAAAAAAGATCTCTCAGGTTTAGCGGGAATTTTTAAGGTAGCGTGCGAATACTTTTAATTAAAGAATCTAAGGAAGAAGAATTTTTCACAATTTCAATATTGTATTGTCTATAATATCTTCCGCTCGTATTCCCGCTATCTTTAAATCAACCTAACTTTTTCTCTGATTCTTAATATCTATAATTGTTGACTTTCTTTCAATTTCCTTTTTTCGATAATTAAATTTGCTAACTCATGCACCGAATCAGGATCATTCTTAATAAGATCCATCAAGTCCATAACAGCTAACACACTGCTCTAATTCAGGAGCTATTCGCCTGAAGTCTTCTTTTTTGGCTCCTTTAAACATCGTTAAATATTAAAGTTCTCACAACACTGATTCTGAATAAAGTCAATAGTCTCAATTTTTCAACGAAATGTCAAAAATCAACAGCACATATATCGTATTTTATAAGCTTAGGTCGCCTCCTGGCGAAAACAGGACCAAGCTGATAGCTCAGTTATCTCAAACAAAAAATATGCTCAGTAAAAACTCTCACTCAATTTGTAGTGGACTGTTGTTTATTTACTCGGATTGTCTCGATTCGATTCCTCCCTAGTTGGAGTCTATAGGTACACTGAATCCCTATGAGCGCTAGAGGGCGCTTTCCATTCTCATCCACTAAACAATACATAAAGATACATGTTTAACCTACTAAAAGGTAGAAAGCTATTTTTTAGAAAGATACAGAGATTTTACTGTCAAAAACTTTCAAATGACTTAAAATCCTTTGAATGAGCTAAAATTCTTCTAATAATGGAATACCCAGGATTTAAGATGAAAGTAGATGAATTCGATCGAAGTTAGCTTAGAAAACTCCAGTTTTCAACTAATTAAGGTAACTGGGACGTCTGCGACAAGGAAAAATTAACTTTTTTTGCACCAAATTTAAATGGTTCTCACATTAAAACCACAACGGAAGTAAAATTTTTATGTTGAATTATCTGCATATTTCTGTACCTGCTAATGCAAAAAAAATTCCATTCTAAATTACAAATAAATATGTATGAGCAATAATTAATCAATAACTATTTTTTTTTATTTTCAAGCATGTTCTTACCTTTAGGTACTTTGCATAAAATTCACTGCATGTATAGCTATAAAACTGGGCAGGGTTTTTGCAAACATAACAATCCATAAAATAAACAAAATGAAATTTTCAAAAATAAATTTATAAAAATTATAGAAATTTTAAAATTTAATGATTTAAATTTCCTTTAAATTTCATGCAAAAATTATGCTACATCTAAAATTTATGAATATTTATTTGAAAAAAAATTCGTTCATTTTGTTGAAAAATTGTGGATCTAATAGTATACAAAATATCAGTTTTATAGGTAAAGTAGATTTTGAGAAAAGTGTACCGAAATCAAAAAAAGACATTTTGAGAAAATTGCAAATAAAGATATGTTCATCTATGATTTGTAAAGTAATATTTCTTAAATATAATATAAGGCCTACCATATTATTAATTGGATTATTTTGCATAATTTCTCTGGTTTTAAATTCTAGATTATTCAGAAGTCTTTTTAATGACTCTTTCCTTACTTCATCAAATGCGTGTTGTCAACGATTCACACTTTCTTCCATCTAAAATACCAAAGTTTTATGCCTATAAGTCCACACAATCAAAGTAAATTAAATATTTCTTTCTTCTCGTTTTGGTTATCAGATTTAAATATTTGCATCCCTTTTCCAATGTTGAAAAATGTATTTACTTTTGTGACCTGCATTTTCTTTCTTAAAAAAAAAAAAAGACATTTTATTTCTGTGGTAGACATACCGTGTTTGGAAAAGTTAATTTATCGAGGGGAGGAATGGTAAAACAGAATGTTATTTCTCAGTAATAATTGGGGGAATTTTATCTGGATATTTTATCATTCAGGAATTAAGCCGATTTATATTGTTTATACCTTTTCTCTGCATAAGTAAAAATGAGAAAATAATTGATTATATTTTTCAGTGATAATTTAATTTTTCAAACTCTAAGTAGTCCAATAAACTCTGAAGGAACAGTGTATAATATAAAACGAGACTATTATACTTCAATAAAAACGCGTGTTTTTGACAAGATTTTTAATTAATCCTATCGCAAGCAGCATTTGAAAAGAAAAAAAAACTAGAAAAATATAAATGTATCATTAATTTTATACAGCGATGCTTTTTTTCCCTCCGCAACTTTTGATTTTATAAGAAATTTTCTGGCATAATGTGTGCGTGGTTTTATCTAATAAAGCTATTAATCTGTGTTAACTATATAAGCCACGATTTTAAACGATTGATGATCGCTTTGTAATTAAAAATTTGATAACATTACTTTTTCATAATTAAAATATTTCCCCCTGTTTTGTACAGTGAAAAGGGTCGTTATGTCTCCGAATCGATTTGTTGAGAAAAAAGTTCGTGAATGTATGAAGATAAAGTTATGTAGTATTATAAAACCTATGAAAAGAATAAGCGCTTTTTATTAAATATAATTCTATTTTATAATTTATTTATCTTCCTTTTTACCTTTTTTTAACTTCCTAATTCTACATATTCCGTTGTTGCTAAAGATTATGGTTAAGCTTTCGTCCCCTATGTGTCGCGAGTTCGAGTCAGGTTTCCAGCTGAGGTGTCATTTGACATCCACTTCATTTGACAAAGGCTGAAAATTACAAGGTCCGTCGCGAATAACCCTCGTGTTACCTTATAACGCAACGAGAATGTAACTCTTTAATACCGTTACCAAAAGCGTCGTTACGGGCGTTCACCCATGTGACAGCCTGTTTTTTAAGAAATTTTAGAAATTTTTTTGACGACCAGTAAAAAGATAAAAATTTAAGCTTATCATTTATTTTTTGTATTTTAAGAATATGTATCTAATTGTTTAGTCAAAAATATCCAATAGAACGTGAGTATAGCGCTCTGAACACACCCACCTCGAAAAAAGGGACGCTCACTTCCTCCTCAATTCTGGCTGATTGGCTTATGTGACATAAAAAAATAACGGCGTTTTTATCTATAAGCTTAAATACACCGAATGGACAATACTCATTTAAAAACATCGAAATTTGGATTTTTGGTAGACCTCTGAAAAAAAGTTTCGAATTTAATGGGTTTTTTGTTATGTTTTTGTTATAAAAAATATAAATATTTTGAATTTTGGAATGATCGTAGTCCATTTGGTGCGTATATAGTATATGCTGAGTCTACCCTATAAATTTGAAGTCATTCGGTCAAACCGTTCTTGAGCTATGATGGAGGAAAGTTTGAAAAATACAGTTTTAAGAAAAATGCGTTTAAAGTCCGATTAAAACAATGAAAATCTTAACTTACCCTCAATCGGCGATGGCTGGTGGCGAAGGCTAAAACAAGTTCGACAAAATATTTAACAACTAAAGATATTTCCACTTAAACCTCTACACACTTGTACGAACGTATATTTCCATAGAAGGGTCAATGGTATCAAGTCGACTGTACACAATAGGGCCAGCCATCGATTACCAACTCAGCGCTCCGAACAGCTGCTCTTCTAACACTTGTTTCTGAGTAACGGCTTCGAAGTTTAAAAAATTCCTTTACCACCGTATTCTAGACATGTTAACAGAAGCAATTTATTAAAAAAAAAATGATTTTTTGAATCCATTACATGGGTGAACCCCCTTAAGAGCAGAGGCGTATTTAGCTTAGGTAAACATAAGAAGTAATACTTTCCTTTCATACATAGGATGGCTGCAATAGCTAAATACTCACGATCGCGATTTCCTGGATGACGTGGTTTTCTGTTGAATAGCACTCTGAGGCAACACGACAGCTATTGGTGACGTTCCTTGTGATTTTGTGCCACGCTCAAGTAACGAGGACAACATTTGACCTAGCACCCTCTCCACGATGTTTTGACACACCACGCCAACGGGAGGACATAAAGCGATATTAAATTTAACGCGCATCAGCCCCATACAGAGTGAGTGAATATTAACGTCGCACTGTTCAGCTACACATGAAGGCTTTTGGCGACGGACCTCGTCATTTTGCACTATGTTCAAGTGACGCGGACGACACCTGAGCTGGCACCCCCTCTCCTAACTACCACACCACACCAACGGGAGGACGTTGAGCTCTCGACAGATTTAACGTGCATCGCGCCCCTACACCGTGGGTCTTCAGTGGTACTAGGCTTGAACTCCTGACACACTAGCCATGATCCGATACCTTGACCACTTGGCTACCGCGGCCACTCCCATACCTAGGTGGGTCTTAAGCGTTTCTTGTTTTTGAACTCTGACTCGATAACTCTGGCCAAGATTTTGCGACCATGAACATTTGGCTGCTACGGGAACCTTTTTCAATCGTGATAAAAAAAATTGTTTTATAAATTCTTCCTGTTCTGATACCGTATTTAAATAATTATGCTGTGAAATAATCTAATTACTTGATTAACGTATACAACTAGAAATTTAAAGTTGTAGTGGAATCTTAGGGGCAAATATTGTTAATTACTTCTTAAATTTCTGTTCTCACATAGCCTTTAAAAACTTAAGTAGGGAACTTCACAGTTGGGAATATTCATTCTTTAAGGCAATCGTACAACAATCAAGTTGTAAAAAAAAATATACTACTCTGTATGTATTCTTTACCTACATTTCATGTTTACAAAATGAGAAGTAAACTGTCTCATGAAATGGCACAAATATTCCAAAAAGTTAAAGTTAAAGTAAACTGCAGAAAAATACATTATAAATAAAACATTATTCGTTTAAATTTCAAAGTGGATGCAAAATAAACTTTTGAAAGGAGACTTCAAAGTGCGAACTATATTAGTGAATTTTTTTGGAAATCACATGAGCAATTCAAGGCTTTAAAACCTTGATACACACGACGTAGGAATTTAATTGGTTCTTCGCAAACCATTGGAATATTTTTTTTTTCATTCAGTGAACTCCAAAATAATGACCGCACTATTCCTTCTTGACTCATTAAAAGTTATTTTGCGCAAACTGGAAAGAAATTTTCTCAAACATAGTAATAAATCCTTGCAAATAACCTGTTTTATCTAAAAAAGTACGCTAACCAGAATATCGGCTAACATATTTTTGTATATAAAAACATATTTAAAAAAAAATGTGTTTACATGGGAAAATATTAAAGATATGTTTTTTAACTGGTGGAATAATTTTAAACTTTGCTGTACTCATTTAAAATGGAATCATGTATTATGCATGGCTAGGACCGAAACTTGAAAATATAGTAGTCAAATTGTAAAGGCTGTCAGAGAAAGTCAAAGGAAATGTCTGTTACGGTGAGTTCAGAATTGCTAGAAATAAATGCTATGAATTGCTCATTAGGTTTCGTGTCTACTGGCCATTTTGAATTTGTAATCGCTATGTTTATCTTATGGTATTCCTACTTTTCTCCTCAAACTGAAATCAGAGCATAATTTTAAAAGCCATGCAGTATCCCCTCTCCCCTCCGAAAGAGTTACAGTTTCACTGGAAAAAGCCGCATTTATTTTCAGAATTTGAAAAAAAAAATTTTTATGTGTACGTTAATGACTCATACTTGGGGGTTCGAGATCGTTAAAAATATACAGATATCGATTTCAAAATATATTTAGAAATATTTTCAAATATCAGAAAAAAAAATTTTTCTCCAGGGAAACATTTATTTTTCTATTTCTAATGCACTTAACTGTTTTAAAAACCGATGTAATAATCCATATCTGAAGAAAGATGAAAGTCAAAAAGATTTACATTCATGAATTTCTTCGTGATTAAGAGTTCATGAATTTCTTCGTGATTAAGAGTTTATGAATTTCTTCGTGATTAAGAGTTTATGAATGTCACACTATAAAGCAACTTGAAGGACATTGGAAATTCTTAATGTTCGACCTCGTCATTTTGAACTTCGATGAAGTGGCGAGGATTATATCTAACTATCAAACCAAGTGAACGAGAGAGCATTGAGCACCAGCAGATTTAACATGCAACTGCTTTCTCTACAGGTAGATTTTCAGTGGCACTAGGACTCGAACCTGCGATTCTCGGGTCACGAGTTCGTGACCATAACCACCAGTCTACTACGATTCCGATCAGGAAGAGAGAGAGACAGCATCTTCTCGAAACTGTTCATCTTCTAAAGGTTAAAACAAATTATGTATCGGTAGAAATACTAAATGTTTTTACGTTATTTTTGAACTTCAATAGGAGTTAAAGGGAAATATATCAATCCTATATTAATTTTATGATAATTTAGATGAATGCTGCAGATACTGAAGATGACACAAAAAAGCTAATTTTACCTTTTGTTATTTTAGATAATCTAACGTGATATTCTGTGTTTCAATGAGTTCTTTAAAAAATACCATTTGGTAAAGTATTGCACATTGCACGTTTTAATGCGATTTAAATATATTTTTAACTTTTGCCGACTAGTACCTAAAACATTATAAAAAAAATTAACACTAATTCAAGTAATGAAAATTTTATTCCGCAATCCTATATACACGCCAAGAGCACATTATCTCTATATTTTGCTTGATATGATGACTGGTCATACCATCGAATCTATTTTAAGAACGCAATGCAAAATAACTAACTACACGTAAGACAAGACGCTCTCCTTCTAGATTTTCATAAAGTTCGTACCGATCGATAAGTATTACCCCTCTCCCCAGGTTAAAATTTATAAAGAAATTACCTATTGGAAATGAAACGTTTCAAAGGTATTTACAACTTCTGTTTCCTTAGACCATAGGTTCCCAACCTTTTTTGAACTGGTGCCCCCTTTTCTAGTGAATATTTCAATACCACCCCCTCCCACTCTAGAGAAATTATGAATAATACATGGTGAAAACAAGAGTTAAATATTTTAAGAAAATATTCTATAACTAGAATGTTTTTTTAATTTAATTTTTTTAAGCTTCAATTTTTTAACTTGCGAATCTGAAATAGCTATTGCCACAAATATATTGAAATGTTTAATATTATTATTGTTAGAATTTTTGTTAGGATATATACTGTTGCAATTGAAACGCTACTATGTATGTGAATTTCTTCATTTAAAAGAGTGGAATAAAAGTTTTAATTTACTTGTTTATAAAGTCAGGAAGGGGTTTTGATTTTACGAAGTAATTCATAATAAACTATTGCTTTCAAAATAAATATAAATTGACAGTTTCAGTCTTTAGAGAATCACATGTTACTTCCTGGTTAACATATTTATGTCTCTTGAATAATATACGTAATTGGACGAAACATTTTCCCTACTGCTCACAAACAAAGACAACACATACATTACAGAAATTAAAATGCACTATACATCATTCAAATTAATGTAAGTCTGAATGTAATGTAATCTTTAATTTTTTCATACACTTCCCGAGCTGCCTAAATATATGAATTTTCATACGTGAGATATAGAAATGATTTAAATACATACGCGATCATCATAAGGTAAACAGTGTTAAAGTTTACTTTTGTTTGCACATAATCAGCATGTTTTTGTTAGTCTTTTTTGGCAAATCTGCCCAAGTCCCTCCGTGACATCTCAATGCCCCCTAATTTTCTCTCGGTCTTTTACCGCCGCCCTGAAAGCCTCAAACGCCCACATGGGGGCGTTATCGCCCACGGTAAGAACCTATGCCTTAGACTCAAATATTTTATTTTCTGACGTCATTAATAATTACAAAATGATTTTCTTTTCTACGCCGGTTATTTTTTCACTTCCTACTATTAGTTCACACTCTCTCTAAAATACATATTGTTCAAATTTTTAACCGTTAATAAAATACTTTTAATTTTCATTTACTCAAGTTCAAACACATTTTTTTTTAAACTTGTAGTGGACAACACTTGATGTGTTATTCAATTTTTTCAAACATTAATCCATAAATTAAATTTAATTAATTAATAAATAGCAACAAACAAAAATAATAGTCCAACTCCATAGATAAAAAGAAAAATCACTCGTTATGTCCCTGTAGCGCAATTGAGAGCGCGTTGGACTTTTAATCCAAAGGTCGCGGGTTCAAATCCCACTAATGATGACCTAGATCTGACAGACTAGACATGTGTACAGATAACAAGCTTGTTCTTTCTAATCGTACTCTATAGAATGAAAAAAAAACCAAAAATTAATTTCAAATACATAAAAGAAATGAAATATCAGAAATATTGCTTGCATGCAGATTCAATTTTGATTAGGAAAGCAAATATAAATAAAAAAATCGCAATATTTCATGAAGAAAAATAATAAGAAAATATATTTAATTCAAAACTTTTAGTTTGGATTAAAAACTTACATTTAGTTTGTAGTTTGTAGAGAGAGAGAGAGAACTAATCGTATATCAAATATATCTGTGCTTGCTGGAGTAAACTTCAGAATTAATTTAATATAAATCAATCAAGACACAAAACGCAAGTTATTTGTTTCCCCTCTAATTGTATGCCTTATCGATATTTCACGAGATATCTCCCCTGGGATCTCGAATTCCACTGCAAGGGATATTAAACAGAAACAATTTAAGTCGAAAGGATTCAATTATCACCATCTGTGTTTATCCAATTTAGGATGAACTGATCTGCTAAAGATTAAATGTTTTTTTTTTAATTGGCGTATCTCTGATAAAGCAAATTAAGTTAAATATATTTTATTTAAAACTTCCTCTCAGAAATTTTTTTTGTCCTTGAAAAAAAGTTTAGAAATTCTTTTGCTCCTTTTTCTGTTATTTCTTCTTTAAATAATCATTACATTTATTTACAAGGAAAAAAATTTTATTAAAATTTGATTTTCCTGAAAAAAGTTTATCCACAAAGATATGAATGATCACTGAATTATTAGAAAACTGACTGATCACCGATTATAACTGAATGATTAACAAAATAATAATAATCAGCATTCAGCAATATAAAGCGAGCGGATTTTGGTTTACTTTGAAAGATCTAAATTTTTTTAATCATGTATCATATTGAATCCTATTTTAGAACTATTGTCGACGGACCTCGTAATTTTGAAACTAGAAAAAATGATGAAGGCGACTCCTTAGCTGACAACCCATTCTCCAATACCTGTGGAAGCGGTAGCCCAGTGCTCAAGGTAAATGACTCGTGACCGGTGTATCATGAGTTGGAACTACGAGACACTGGAGATCCGCCATGCAGTGGGGCGATGCACGTTCAATTTGTTGGGGCTCGAACAGGGCTGCTAGTTAAGTGTCATCCACGTCACTTGACAATGGCTGAAAATTACGTACATTGCCCAAATCCCTCGTGTAACTGGATAAGACGACGTTAATATTCTGTCAATCAACCCCCACATCATACTAAATGACGGCTTTATAACTCGACAGTTTTACTCTTTTTTTTTTTGTTGTCTTGTTTAACGGTGGGTCTTTTTGGGACAATCAGGACTTGAAACCCCGCCACGTCTATGTTCGTGTCCATGACCACTCGGCTATCTCAGCCACATCTTTATCTTTAAATTAATAATTAAAAAACGCGTTTTCCCGTTAAAAATAAAAATGCTAATGTTTATCTTCAGAAACAGTAGGTTACAGAATATGTTTTGGAGAATATTGGTAAAATATTTACCTATAGATAAACCACATCACAGGAATGTTTTCGTGATTTTTTATTTTTATTTTATACATTTGGATAAAATTTCGTTCATCATTTCTGCTCAAAATATCTACGGCATCTGAGACAAATTTCGTTAAAATTGAGTTATATTATAGTACTTTTAACCAGGGGTTGATGATTTGTTGAATTACCTATTTTAGCCAATAAAATTTTACTATTTTTTTGTTAGTGGACACGGTAGCCGCGAGGTCGCGGTCGAACTCGTTACGTCAAGGCGTGAGTTCATCTCGTGCCCAATGGAAGGACTGATGCACGCTAACTTGTTGAGGCTTCATGTTAGCGTGGTATGGAAGTTTAAAGAGTGGGATACCAGCTCAGTGTCAATCTACACTTACGAAGTGTCTTTCGAACAAATTTGCATTATATTCCTGTGGTTTTCTCCTTAATTTTATGTTTACAAATTTCATTTGTGAAACCCAATTTTTCTCTGGTCACTTGCTTTCACTGCAGCGGACTTTTTTAACATATCTTCGATGTCTAAAAGTATGTTCGGACCAAATTATATGAACAGTAAAGCTACTTATCATAAATTTATAAAGTAAATTATGTAGTTTGTTTTTATTTATTTTTTTATCGTTTTTACATACATTTTCCCTTTTTATTTATGTAATTCCAATTTTCTGTAAATTTATTCATTAATTCTGATGAGAGAGATGGTAACCCTTTGAACTGGAACTCCAATTTTCTCAAGTGGGATCGTTATTACACTTGACCGGCGTTTGAAAATAGCTATTTTTGTTACCAATATTCTTAGTATAACCTTAACGAGCGATGTTACTAATTATTAACTCACTCGTCAACCAAAGTAGTATTTCGATACATCTCGGTGGAAACTGGGTTCAACTCGCACCAACTTTCCTGGTCGACAGATCTTGACCACACGTACCGTTAAGTCTTCATAATTAATGTGAAGGTTTAAATTCTCACACTCAAATAATATTTGCCACTCTACAAATTTTACTAAAAACCCAAGAAAATTTCAGAAAGAATTCCCCCTTTTATAAATAGAATGAAAACCAGAAAGAGCACGATAAGAATATTTATATTTCTTATTAAAAATATAGTCATGCAGATTCTTCTGTACGATTTCTGAATCAATTTTGAGTCAGTGATTGTTCACTCAGACACTGTTCAGACGTGTTCCACTGTTCAGACACGAGGGCTTTTGGGGACGGTCCGCGTAATTTTTAACAGGGGTCAAGTGACGCGGACGACACCTGAGCTGGCACCCCCCTCTTCTAACTACCACACCACACCAATGGGAGGTCGTTTGAGCTCTCGACAAATTTAACATGCATTGCTCCCCTACACAACGGGTCTTCAGTGGTACTAAGATCGAACTCATGACACGCTTGCCACGATCCGATGCCTAGACCACTTGGCTACCGCGGCCTGAATCAATTTTAAAGTCATTTACATACTCTACAGCAGCGATTCTCAACCTGTGGCCCGCGGACCACATGCGGCCCAGTGAGCTTTTCTGAGTGGCCCGGTCATGGCCCATTGGCCAGAAATCCAATTATTTAAGAATAATGTATAAAAAATATAAAGGGAAATTCTATCAATCAAGCTATCATATATATATGCTTTGCTCTATCCATGTCGTACGGGTCCAAAAATTGCGAGATATTTTTTTTCTTTTTACTGCATGGGTTAGTGATAAAAAATAACTAAAGTAGCGACCATTCAATATACGAAACTAATTTTAATTTACCTTAATGTCTTCCAAGCAAAAAATACCAAAGAAAATAGTTAGTTCCCAGATATTTGGGAAACTTATTATTTCATAGTGAAAAATGTAAAGCAATAACTTTTAACATTTTCATGACAAATCAAATATTTAAAACAATAATTTTGCACCTTTAATTTACTACTCAACATAAAACTTTTAATAGCTCTTTTCCTCGAGGATCTCTTTCAAGAGGCAATAAATTGGCTTTCTTAAAAAAAATCATTTGCAACAGCTACGAAGTATTTTGTCATTGGTAATATCACAAAATGCAGAAGCAATAAATGCATCGAATGAAATTTGTTATATATTATTTATAAACATATGAAATTGTTTACTAAAGCAGAAATTATGAAAGAATGCTTCCGATGTACTGCTTGATAAATTTAGAAATAAAAATCAAATAATTTTAAAATAAAATTCAACTTTCAGATTCTTTTTATGCTAGAACTGAAGAAGATAAGATACAAAGTTAACGTACTGAGTGAGTGAGTGAGTGATTTTGGGGTTTATTGGCGCAAGTGCCGATGTCGGCTATTCTGCGCCAAACATTTGTTTTAATATCTGGTCTAGACGGGAAGAGAAAGAAAGAATGAATTGAATGACAAGAAAGAGGGTCGAAAATAGAGAAGGATCACTAGGGTACCCCGGTTTCGTGAAGCCCGTGTTTACCAAAGACAGTAAACCCCGTGGGAAAAGGAAAAGATCACTGGGGCACCTCGGGATGGTGACACCCGTACTCACCTAAAGAAGGAGAGACCCCTGAGGGGGATAACGTACTGAAGATATTGTAAAGCACATTTGTGGTAAATTGAAGACTTAAGGAGCTGCTTTTTTCTTTTATCTCTTGATTTCAGTACAGATATTTCAGCATACATCACAATGCTCGATTTTTTGGTACATAAACTGAACAAAACACAATTTATGAATTTTTTCCGAAATTCCTTCCAATCAAGAGCCAAACTTGAGGCTTATATTACATTGAAATTATTTCTTCTTTTTAAAGAAGAACCATATAGATGTAAAAAAGATTATATATAGTATGTATTCTATGTTTCAGAGCTAATTCTAGTCACCTTTTTGGACAAACTCCTTTTGGGTACTATCGCCAGATGCAGCTAAGCATACTTTCATTAGAGCTTTAACTTAGCCTACTGTGCAGCTCTCAAGTGTTAGAACCTGATGCTAAATGTTGATAAATGTGCGAAATTTTTTTCAATAACTTGTGCTGCAACACACACATCAATGTTCATGGAACATTGTGATCTTGTGGTTTACATTTGTTTATTGCTCTTTTGTACATTACCAGGATGATTCACCATCCATACATGAGTTTTTTGTCAGTTGTCAAGCAATGCATTAGGGTGGCATAAATTGCAGTTTTCATTTTTTGTTGCCTGTTTCTGGGTGGCCGCGGTAGCCTAGTGGTCAAGGTATCGGATTGTAGCTGGCGTGTCATGAGTTCTCCCCCCTGTACCACTAAAGACGTGTAGGGGAGCGATGCTCGTTAAGTCTGTCGAGATCTCAAACGTCCTCCCGTTGCTTGGGTGTGGGAGTTAAGAGACAGTGGTGCCAGCTCAGGTGTCATCCTCGTCACTTGACCATGGTTCAAAGTAACGAGGTCCGTCGCCAAAAGCCCTCGTGTAGCTGAACAGTGGAACGTTAATATTCATACACTCATTCGTTCATTATGGCATTTCTGTAACATTTTGTAGTTTCGTGATATTTTTATCACTTACGCTCTCTCCTGCTTAGTAAGTATAAGTCCCCTTTATTCTAATATGGTTCAATAAGTACTTTTTTTTTAAATTTTGACATGTGAGTAATGATATTTCCAGCTAAAAATTGTAACGATGTTAGTCACCATCACTTAGTATGGAATTAAATCTTATTTGACCTTTATTGATTTATTATCTCCACATCATTAAGGCAGTGTGCCTCTCCATGGTTCCAAACGTTCGATCAAAATTCAACATGTTCTTTTTGTCATTGTTCTTTTTGTCATGTTCTTTTTCCATAATTCTCAAGCTATACTGATTGCATTTTAACAATACTTCTCTCAAAATTAAGGATATCACTCAGTATATCTAATGCAGTCCTTGCTTTTGAAAACTAACTTCATGCAAGAAACATCAATATTGTTTTTATTTTTTGGAAAATCATCGACTTTTATGTGACCTTCTGTAGATGATTGATATGAAGTTTCAAGCATATGTTTCTTTATATTATTTTTTATAAATAAATTATGTATGTACTGGGCAAATAAATTTTTCTATCCATTATTGGCATGTTTAACTAAAAAAGAAAAAGTAAGCAAAGAATCACAGTCTTTGCTAATGGATAAGAGGGCTGCAACAAGATTGCTATTTATATCATGCAAGCTTTTTACTTCCTCTTGAAAACTTGAGCGAAAATTTCCATGACTGTCACACAAGACGTATAAAAGTTCATTTTTTACAGAGTATCCATTGGAATGGTAATGTTCGTTAGCAAAAATTGTTTACTAAAGATTTTTGCAATAATTGAAAAAAACATAGCTTGTGCTTTAAATCATAATTTACTTCGGAACGGAAAGAAGATTGAGTGTCAGATGTGATTGACCCTTAATTTAGAACCTTATATACTGCAGTTCTTTTCATCAACAATTGGTACGGTTTTAGATTATTTCTGTGTTGTCATTTCTTAGTTTTTACACGCCACATTTTTTTCCTTATAGTATGACTTAGTTTTTCTATGTTATTAGATCCGCATACTTTTATCAACCTTTAAAATCTTAAATGATCTTCGTTCTGAAAAGAGCTATTTGTTTTAGCAATATCAAAATGTGTTCGCGTTCTAAAAGATTAATTAAAAAGTGTGTGTGGTAGTTTGTCGATATTTTTCAAAGCATTCCAGTTAAGAAATTTTACCTAAACTGTTGGATCCTCCACAGAATTTGACATTTCGTTTCAAAATTAACATACACACTTTAACAACCCACTAATATCTAATGAATTTCTAAATGAAACAAAAACATTTCGATAAACAACAAGCATTGTTTTCATAAAAATTAGTAAAGTTTTCTAACAATCACTTAATAACGGAGAATATTATAGTTCCCTGCAAAGTCAGCCAGTCACTACTTTGTTATAAATTGGTTCAATACGGACATGTCAAGCTTTGATTAGCTAGAATCCTGGATTGCTGGGGATTTACGTTACGCCCTTGACTTAATAGCAAAACTATTATTTAAAGTTTTAATTACCTTATCAATTTTGCAGCAAAGTTTGTATTTACAAATTTCGAGATGTTATTTAAACATAAATGTGTATTTTTCAAGTACACACGTTTTCTGTAACATATTTTTAATTCCAATCCTTAAGAAAAACCTTCAGAGAATTATGCAATATCCTACGTGAGTTTGCATTTAGTATAAATTGTTACATGATCCGTTTTTGAATGTTAGCCAGAAACGTGGATTTCGTTGGAAGTATTGTAAGTTCCGTCGCACTATAAAGTAAAACGAGAGCTATTGGTGACGGACCTCGTTATTTCGAACTTCGGCCATGTGCAAAGAACGACACCTGTGATTTGGTACCTTCCCCTTCTAACTGCCATGCACACACCATCTAGAGGATATTGATCCTCGATAAATTGAAAGTGCATTGGCCCTGTCAACGACACGGGTCTCCAGTAGCACTAGAACTCGAATCCACGTGACGCCGGCCATGAGTTCTTGACCTTGATCACTAGGCTATCGTGGCCATCCCTTACTCAAAAACTGTTGCACCCGTATATACATAAGTATTTAAAATTGGCCTATAACTAGAATCTTTACTTATGGAATCTTATTTATTTATTGATTTCTACACCAGATTGCATTTTAAAAAAAATTTAATTTCTTTCCACAATAGAACGTAGTTTATCCGAATCAATTGGGACCGTTCGGATACGCGATGGTTCGAATAACCGAAAACCGAATGCGATCATTGCAGTATACAATACTGGACACTAAACAAATATTGAAAATCATCCTATGCGGGAAACGTGCTTGAAGAAAAAGCAAAATAGGTGCAAAACGTCGCAATTTTACCTTGATTGTGGAAAATAATCCCTTATTTTTCGCTGTACCATTGTATGCCTTCATTTTTCCACTGCAAGGTCTCCGATTCTCTTCGGCAGCAGTAGAGTAAGACAGCACTCTGATGGTTGTTCGTACAACTCCATAGCTGTCTCTAACGCAGAAACGCGTCAGTATTTGATAGACCCTTGCTAATTTCGTTGTTGTTGTTCTCGTCTTCGTCCGTTTCATCGTCGACAGGGTCGGATTCTTCTTGCACAGAAGTCACTATCTCGTCATTATTTAGCATTTGAAATCTACAGTCTTCTGCATCGCATGCTATCCAGGTTTCTACATCAACAAAAATCAACAAAAGAGGACGCATATACCCCCTCACAAACTGACCTAGTATTACGCATAGATGTTTACCAAAGCACACAGTTGAAATTTTCCAAGTATCCCTCACCTTGGGTTTTCCGGACACTTTTGGCCTCACAGGAAACAAGAGTTTAGCATTGTACTGTTCGAAAACGTATCCGGACTTTGCTTCGAATATTTGACGCTCCAGATAATAAACGTTCGGATAAACGACGTTCTACTGTATTTCAAATGACCATGTACCGAGCTTGAATCGAAAGATATGTTTTTATATTTTGTTTTAAAAAACGCAACTGACTATTTAGAATTAAGTTGTTTTTATAATAAATAATTTTAACGTCAAACATTGCTAATTTTATTTTTGCAGCGCTTAACAAATTAAGGGAGCTTAAAGGGATCCCCTGTTAGAGAAAACGAGTCGAGTTCATTAAATTTGATTGAGTTATTCATTTAAAAGACCTCTTTTTCCTTAAGACTGATTGCCGAAATCCTGCACAATAAGATTTCTTCACTAGCCATAATTGGATTTCAATATGCGAAGCAGCAGTTCTTAATTGAATAAGTTAGCTATTCGAATACAAGTATTTTAAATCACAATGAAGCTCGTTAGGATCTTTCTTTTTCTATACAACTACGTTTAAAACTAAAACTAAAATAATGTTCTTAGTAAGACAACTATTCTAAATAAATAATGAACTTAGTATTTTTGAACAGCGCCCAGCCAATTGGATTTAAAAAAAGTCTCCCAATGTAATCCTAATTAATGAAAAATTGTAATGTTAGTCCACATGTTAAATATTAACCAATCTCTAGTTTGCATAAACAAGGTGAGTGGATCTTGTTAATGAATTATTTTATTAAAACATTCCATGGAGTACCCGTATTCTGTATGAATTTAATAAATAAGAGCCTATCCACACACACGGAGAACTAAAAAAAGCCTAACATTCTAATAATTAGTAATATAATAGTCTGCCGAAACTATCAAAGGACCCTGATGTTTTATAATTTATATCTATGTGTAAACGGCTATATGTAATCTAAAAAATGAAAGAAACCGAAAACTTGTGACGGAACTCCCACAGAGTGTAAAACTAACTATGAATATTCTGTACACAGGTGTTGGTGTGGTGGGAAAGTTAGTAGAGAGAATCGCCATCTCAGGTGTCCTCCTCGTCACTTGAGCATGGTTCAAAATTACGAGGTCCGTCACCAAAAGCCCTTGTGTAGCTTAAGAAGGTGAAGTTAAAATTTACTCCCTTACTCCGTACTCGATAGAGAGAATCGAGTGTTCATTAACTTCCCACATTGAAACAACACGATGGCTATTGGAGTCACACTTCGTAATTCTGAATCATGGTCAAGGGCGACGCCTGAGCTCTAGCTCCCCTTCTCCAAACACGACCTCAATATGAGGTATTTGAACCTCAACACATTGAACGCACGACGACCCTTTTACACGGCGTGTTTTCAATGCCATCAAGATACGAATGTATGACACGACCGAAGCTACGAAAATCACATTTTCACGAGCATAGCCACTCGGGGCCACTGCCGACAAACAAAAATACAATTGAGTATTTTCAGTACTATTTTCAAGAATTCGCTAAATAATCAGCTTATTACATTACACACCCTAAACAAAGTCATAAGAAAAGAGAGCTTGGACATCTCAAATTGGGCAAGAATCATAATCCTGAAGCTTTTCGGTCAAAAGCGAGCACGTAGAATGAACGAATAATCACTCCAGAATTAATAGATACCCTTTGAAATGTCACTTCGACAGTTGCCATCAGCAGCCATAGATGCAACGTTTCAGATTTCGACTCTTGGTCATTCCTTTTGTGTGTGTGATGCCGCTTGTATACAAATCACCCATATACTAATATTGTTTAGAATTTTGTGTAAAATAGTGGAAATAATTTGTATTAGGATGTGTAATGCATCTGTATTACACTATATTTATTTTATGTTAAAATTGTAATATATGTATTCGCAAGCACGCTGTCCCTTATGTTATAATGGCGATTCAATATTCAATGGGAACTTGGCAAAGTCTTGGCGATAGAGCCCAGTTGGCATCATTTTAGGTATCCAAGCTAGCAACCACACTGAGAACCACTTTTAGCGTGTTCGGGACTCTATGGATTCGTCTGGAAATAAGTGGAGAAATCTCCTAATTTCAAGGTCCATGGTACAAGCGGATCTTTCTCGAAGGATCCGCGAGGCCCATGAATAGGAAAATGTTCGTCAAAACTGAGTCAGTATTGTTTTGACTAGCGATTAGTAGTCTTGCTTTGACTGTTGAAGCAATTAGTGATTACTTCGGCTGTTGAACAAGCGAGTGCTTATGATTAATCTTTCACATACTTGTATTTTAGACGCTAATAATTGTGTCCGAGCGCTATTTAAGGTGTGAAGACCTTCTGAGAGTTATTCTATGAATATTGTTGTTGAATCCTAAATTTCAAGGATTGATTTCCAAAAATTAATTCTCATCGCTCTTAAGGAACTGTCTTGTTCTTTGCGAAAGATTTGTATGAAATCCTCGAAGCCCAATCAACATAATATAAATATACTATTCATTGAAATTTAGCATTTAAACGTCTACAGAAACAATGTTGCTTGACTCGTGAAATTGTTCTACTTGTTTCAAATGTAAGAAAACACCTGAAACATGCGGACAAAATAACAAAATGTTTATTATTTAAACAAAAATCACAAAATTATTATTTGAACAGTAATCACAAAATTATTATTATTTGAACAGTAATCACAAAATTATTATTATTTGAACAGTAATCACAAAATTATTATTATTTGAACAGTAATCACAAAATTATTATTATTTGAACAAAAATTACGAAATTATTATTTGAAAAAAAATCACAGAATTATTATTTGAACAAAAATTACAAAATTATTTGAATAAAAATCATATAATTATGTTAATTATAACTCTTTTAAGAAAACGCTTAACCTGCTATAGGTAGTCAAAAGAGCCTGAAATACGTCCTCTCAGAATGGAAATACCAGCAGCAAGATGTTAGGCCGAGGTTGCCCAGTGGTCATGGTCAAGAACTCTTGACCGGCGAGTCCTTCCGAGCCCGAGTACCACTGAAAGTCCGCTGTGTAGAGGGGCTGATGCATATCAAATCTGCCGTGGGCGTATGGTACACAGTACCATTTAGGTGTAGTCATCGTCACTTGACCGGGGTTGAAAATGACGAGATCTGTGTCGCCAATAGACCTCGTGTTACCTTAAAGTGCGAATGTAAATAAAAACACCAACTCAGCAAGAACAGCATGAATTTAGTAGGGTCCAAGGAATTAATAACTTTTGTTTTGTATTTGTTTTTACACATATTACATATAATTTAGTTTGCACTATAACTGTTTAAGCGCGGATACGTGCGATCATCACGCTGCTTTTGGTTAGTATAATTTTCGCATCAGTTGAAAGTAGGTGTATTCTAATCTCAATTGTAGTTTTTATTAATTTATTCAATTTGGGTTTTAATAATAAGAATTAAAACAATATACCGGGAAAAGCAGAAATGCAGTAGACTGTGGTATGGTAGAGAAAAAATATGACCCAATGTAAAAAGATAGATAACGCGCGGTTACTTTATTTTTTTAAAAATCATCATCAAATCTACAAGGACAAGCGATATTTTATTATTATTATTACAAGCTTTTATTTAACTTACACTGTATGTATGTAATTTGTTCGGGTGGAATCTTGCAACTCAATTTTGAAGCTGATATCTTCACCACATTGAGCTGAAATTTTGTATACATGTTTAGATTGGATGACAATGCATGTTTTGACCATTTATATTCCGATATTGCAATTAATTAAAAAGATATTAATTAAAAACTTTAAACTAGTTTTGGGCGCCAACTTCGATATATCTGCATTGTTGTAATTATGTTATTATTACAACAATGACAAAAGTTGGCGTCGAAAATCGGGTTTCAACCCAACTGGAATTTCGTAACGTTGCGCTATTGACTGTATTAATTAACTTTGTCGAAAAAATAATTACATTTCTACAACGTAAAAATAATCTAATTTCTACAATGTATGCAATTTTTTCTTACAAATTTCTATCTTTTTACTTGGATTTAAATTCAAAACAAAAAAAGTAAAGCTGTTTTTCAAGTAGATTGGTACATTAAATACCTTTCTCAACGCTGCCAATTTAAACTGAGATGGAGTATTGAGGAAATTCTTTAAAAAATTTATCTAACTTTAATCTATGAAATTCAGATAAAAAATAATTACAGAATCGGAAAGATCATTTTTTATATATCTTACCTATCAAAAAGTAATCCACTAGGAAAACAATAAGAGAAAATATTATCCAGAAATGCAATGTATTTTCAATTAAAAAAATAATTCTATTAAAATGAATGAATTTTTTTTAAATGAATTTTCTAATTTTAAGCGTTTGCAAGTAATTTAAATATACCTCATTTTATCACCAGTAATCTAAACACACACTACGACATGTGTAATTAAATTTAATTACAGATAGAATCTGTTAATTTTATTTGAGTTTTTTTTTTTTTGAAAAATTACGGCAATTTTGTTTCTTTAGATGAGTTAGGCACATTGTAAGACTAGTTCAAGGTTATTGATATCCATAAAATGTGCCAAAAGAGAATAATTTGCAAAATGACTTGAAATGTTTGAAAAATAAGGAGAGAAAAATCGAATCTTCGAAGAAAAATTTCGTTAAATTTGGAGTTATTTTACGAAGAAAAGAGTAGTATGTGCTTGGTTCCAAGGAAAAGTTCTTAAAATAGAGAAATTCCCAAAATAGAGATTCGTTATACATGGACTGTATAAAAATAATGCGATGGTTAATTATTTTTTTCAAAATCAAGTTTCTAAAGATGACCTGAGCAATTAAAAAAAATAGATTCTTACGTAGAAGATATTCAATGTCCAACAAAAATTATCATTGGTTCATAAAACTTGCTTTTTTGATTACAACATGCGTTTTGAATTTTAAGCATTTTATTGATTAATATAAATCTTTAAATGCCTTTTGAAGTTTTTTAATAAATAACTAGATTTTTCTCCGAAGATGTTAGAAAAATATATCCCTTACCTTCAAAATATTTCAAAAAAATATATATTCTTTAAGATTTTTCAAAAAATAATCAAAATTTTAATTAAACATTGAATATCTTCGTCAATTATGAAGATAATCTCACGAAACCTTTTTTTTTTCGTATGTAGAACAATATTACCCAAGATCTGCATGAAGATTGAAAATATTGCTTAAAAATTGCGGATTTAAAAAGATTTTGTTTTTCATCTAATACCCTTTTTGCGAGAACTGATTCAGCTAAACCAGGGATGGCGAACCAACGTTGAATGAGTTGAACAGGTTGAGAAGCCTGTACAGAGATAACTAAAAAGTAAAAAATAAATTTAAAGTAAAAATTTTTTTTAAAAACAAGCTTTTATTTAAAAGCGCTAAAAAGAATAAAATAAACTTTTCCTTTAAAACTTTTTTTACTATCAACTTATAACGTCATTACACAATTTATATGATATAAAAACTTGTCGCGAGATTTACCTGTGTAGATAAACAAGTAAAATAAATAACTTTGACTGATTTTAATTTTTAAAATTTCAAACTAAGTAAATACGAGTACTTAAATATTGCGACAAGCTTTTATATCATATGAATTGTGTAATGACGTTATAAGTTGATAGTAAAAAAAGTTTTAAATGAAAAGTTTATTTTATTCTTTTTAGCGCTTTTAAAAAAAAGCTTGTTTTTAAAAAAGTTTTTTTACTTTTAATTTATTTTACATTCAACAAACTTTTATATGCATATCTCGATGAAAGACGAACTCTCAATTACTGGATGAAAGATGTTTTTAACATTTTTGTCAGAATGGTTCTAAGCGCTTATGTAATATATTGGGAAAATTGCATGGGTTAAAAATTAATTAGACTGCAATTTACTTTGAACATTATTGATGCTATAAAAAGAGGAATGATTAGCAAGATAAAATACCCCGTGAAGTCTACCAATAAGTTATAAGTTTTCTTTAGAAAAATTGCAAGGGAAGAATATGTGACAGTGGGATGTATAGAGTAACAAGTAATATAAAAAAATTTTAACTCAATTCCCATTTAGATAAAAAAAAATACTTTAGTTACTTTTTATTAAAATAGTTACAATTAATATAAATATATATATACAAAAGACAAAATCGCAACATTAAGTGGTAATTAATTTTTATTAATTATCTTTAAAGTATCGCATTGTCATCCAAAACAATCGTGTATATAAAATTTCTGTTCAACTGTTCAACTTTGAAAAGTGAGAAAAAAAATGTTTTAAAGGTTTGACCCAAGTTGCTAAAAATGGAGCCAACGTTGCTGCATCTGTAATTCTTTTAATAATTAATTTCAGTCAATAATTTTAATTAATTATAATTAAATTATCGTATTGTTACCCCAAACAACAGTGTATAGAAAATTTCAGCTCAAATGAGCGCTTTGAAATGTGAGAAAAATACCTTTCCAAGTTTTGATACGCCAAAATGGTAGCTAAGTCTCCAAAATTATTGCCAAAGTGGCTACATTTGTAATTGTTTGAATAATTCATTTTAATTAATTTTTATTAACTATAATATAATTACTGTATTGCCATCTAAAATAAGTGTGTATACAAAATTTCAGCTCAATCAAGTGCTTTAAAATGCATTTTATTAACGCTTGAAAATTTGAACAAGATAAATATATAGAGAGTGAGCTAATTGTAGGAATTGTAAAAGAAAATAGCAGCGGAATTAAACGCGATCCAACTTAGTTTGCACTATATGCAAAAACAAAAACAGAAAAGAATCTTTGGAATTTATGCAGAAAAACATTTTTGTAATAAGAATAAAGAAAATACTTTTGGTGGTAAAAATCACTTGTTACATAATTAGAGTTAATTATAACCATTTTTATTATTTTCCAGAAAAAAAAAATAACTATGCCTTTTATTTTGCAGTTTTGGCATATATATAAGAAAATTAATCAGCACCCCCCCCCCTCAAAAGGTTAACATAATTCCATCACATAACATTTTTAGTTAACAAATATAAATTGTTTTTCAACCCTTGATGTTTTTTTTCTTTACAAAACCTAATTGGCGTAACTAACGTCGCACTATAAAGCAACACGAGGGCTATTGGCGACGGACCTCGTCATTTTGAACATCGCTGAAGTAACGTCGACAACATCTGAGCCGGCACACCTTTAAAACTATAACACCATGCTAAGGGAAGAATTTTAGCCTTCGCAGATTAAACGGACATTCTCCCCTCTGCACATTGAATCCTAGGTGGCATTAAAGTTTGAACTCCTGGCACGAGCTCGTGACCAGCTCTACGCTGCCGCGGCCACACCATCCAGAAAAGAGAAGGATTCGGAGATACACACAACAAGATGAAAGCATATTTAATATGATCTCCAAGGATTTATTAACTGTTGCTTCCTAATACCTTTTACATTAGTTTGCTGTTATTGGTAGAATACCTTCACATAAGAAACAATCCTTACAATCATTTTAGAATTAATTCAACTCTCCATTACATAGAATTCATACTTGTTAATTTAAAATGCTTTCTCGTTAGTTTTCTGGATGTTTTATTTTTAAAAAAATTTATTGCCGCAGCTTAGCCCAAATTGGATCTTGTGCCAATATAAAACCCTATTCACTCACACACTCGCAAAATCTTTAGTTCTCAGCATTACAGCAACCCATCAAGAAATTAAGTCTTTAGTAACAAAAAAGAGGGCTTAAGTCAATTTTATTAAAACTAAACCTCATCTGTGATTTTCGACTCGATGACTTGTTCCTTCAATTGTCTATTCTGGTTCACAATAAAACCTACCAGAGAATCGTGTTTTCGACAAACACCTTAAAGCATCGATTATTCGTTTCCTATAGAAATTACGTTCTTTCCTGCAACAAAAAAAATGAGTTGCATTAGAAGTGGAGTTTACGAAATGCTGTCTTTCTATCACTTCCAATTTTTCCGAGGAGAGTTTTCTTCGATACAGAAGAAAGTAAAATGGTTCCAATACCTGAAAAGTGCATTGGTTTCGGAAAATATTGGATTGCAGTGTTCGGTTAAGCTGTATACTTCAGAAATCCTTACCAAAATCCCGTTCTAATGTTTAGTAAATGAAATACAATTCGTCAAACTTACGTAAACATTTTGTAATGTTATCTACTTACTGAAACTATATTTTAATTATTTATCAAAAAATTTATTTTCAACATAAAAAATAATTCAGTCCTAATTTATATCCACTCTTAACGAAATATTAATTCAAGGTGATTTATATTAAGATTGCCTTATGAAGCAACACGATAGCTATTGGTGACGGACCTCGACATTTTAAATCTCGGTTAAGAACGACCCCAAGCTACCACCACACTCTCCTAACTACCACAGCACGACAATGGGTGATATTGAGCTTAGATAGATTTAATTGGCCACCAAAACACGACAGGTTTTCACTAGCACTAGGGTTCAAACCCGTGACACGCCGGCCCTGAGTGCGTGACCTTAACCATCAGTCTGTGACGGGCTACTGTTAACACGGGGAAAAGTATTTATATATCTATCTTACAGGAACTTTGTAGGAAATGAAACTTTGATTGAATCCGATTTTAATTTACGTCACACTACGAGGGCTAGTGCCAAATGACCTCGAAATTATAAAGCATGGTCAATTGACATTAGCTGGTACCCATCTCTGCACACTTCTACGAAACGCCAAAAGGTGGGACGGATATCGAAATTGTGACGAGGCCAACACCTGAGATGACACCTAGTCCTGAGTGAGTGAACATTAATGTCGTATTGCTTAGCTACACGAGAGCTTTTGACAGCGGACCTTGAAATTTTGAGCCATGATCAAGTTACGAGAACGACACCTGAGCTGGCACCCCCTCTCCTAACTACCACCACACCACACCAACGGGAGGACGTTTGAGCTCTCGACAGATGTAACGTGCATCGTTTCCCTATACGGCGGGTCTTTAGTGGTACTAGGCTCGAACTCATGGCATGCCTGCCCATGATCCAATACCCTGACCACTTGGCTACCACGGCCACGGTACTCTAGTCCTAAACTGCCACCCCACACTAATGATAGAACCTTTGAACCTCTACAGATTTCACGTGCATCGGCTCCTCTGCACGTTGGATCTTCAGCGTTACTCGGCTCAAACTCTTGATACGCCGGCTACGAGTCCGTTACCTTCACCACAAGACTACAGCAACCTCTCTCGACAAATTGAAGGACAGTAATCTTCTCGTGCCTTTAGAAATTAAATTAGTGAAGACCTTAATTGTTTACACATTTATTATATGTTATTATTAAATTAATGTAATTATTTTACTAAAAACTAGACATTATATATATTTAAAGCTAGCTTTAATTTTTTGTTAGAAAAAGGGAGTTAAAATAAATTATTTGCTGTACTTATCTTTTATACTAACGATTAAGCCAACCGTAAAGGTACACCAAAGTCTGCCTTATACTGGCTGATATTACAAATAGGTAAAGTTACCCCTAAACCCCTCATTATAATTTAACCTTTAATTCTATTCGTAATGAGTTAATCTTATCGAGTTATATTGTCGTAGACGACAACTCTGAAAAGCAGTCGCCAAACCGCACGGTTTCTATAATCGAAAAATACCTCATTCATTTTGTTATGAAGTAACATCCAATTAAATTACGCTACAAAATTAACAAATACTACAACTGAGGAAATACATTAAATAAATGAATCTTAATTTACGTTAATACAGTGTTTATATCGAGGGACTTATATTAAAATAGATTCCTGCTGTGCGGCTGATAATTACACTATTCTTACAAATTCACACAATTTAGCTCATAATTAGCTTAAATACAGAATGAAACGGAAATATTTCAAATGTGTTTTGTTATAAGTGCTCATAAAGCTGGCTCCATTGGTTTGCTATTTGGTAGGGGAATAGAGTAAATGGAAGTTTTATATTTCACATTTACATTGATTTCACCTTAGTGTCTTATATTTTCAGCAGAAATCGGAAATAATATTTTTAACAAAAAAAATCGAAGACAAATGTTTTATTTTTATCAAGTTAAATTACGATGGAATTTGTTTCATATTTTCAATTATTGTAAATATTCCATGAATAATATGGGAATATTTTAGAGAGCTTATGTATTTTCCATTAGATGCTTTTTCTCTAAGTGAAAATATATACAAATACTGTTACAGAAAGTTTGACCCCAGTGCCGAAAGGGTATTTCAGCTAAAAGATTATTTGCAGGTCAATGTAGAGGATTAAAGTTTAATAATGTTAAGTGTATGCTACATTGGCAGCAAATATGTTCTCCAAATATCACCAATCTCTAAATTTCGAGACAAAAATAGATACATCAAGGAAAATGATTATTTAATGAGAAAGACTTTATAAACTTCCAAAAGATTCTTTCCAGCATATATGACATTTATTCGTTAATTCAGGGTTATTCGTGTGATATCGAAATTACAGAAATATAATTCTTTTACACTTGCATTTTGGAAATTCTATAATAAGCAATCACAAATAATATCCACAGAAACTACACACTTTTATTCAGAAGCTATTATCGAATTATTAAGCAGCAATTAATCTATCATTTTAAAAGACTGACTAATAGATGTTTGATAATCTTTTTCAAGCCCTGACTCTTAAAAGAGCTCTCTTTCGATTTTCTGCACAGAAGAAAATACTGCGTCATTTACATGCTGCTGCACGAGGTATGTTTACACAGTTTCCAATCAGTGTAAAGCATCAGAAAATGTAACGGCTTGGAATACGGTTTCCATCATTACTATCTACATCAAAATCGCTTCTGATTTGGTCCGACAAATCAACAGTTTCCATGACTTCAATTGCGCATAGTTTTAGGCAAAACGTACTTATAATAAACTTCATTTCTCTCAAAAGATGAATAGCAAAAACTCTTAAAATATCTATACGTTATGGTGTAGGATATAAGAAAGGAATTACCTCTCCTATTTTAAATTCACGCGATAGTGTACTCATCTTCACCTGTAAAGTTTTTATAATGAGCTGCACCCTTTCTCGTCGAAATGCGCTGCTTAGAAGTAAAGAATTTTTCTGTTCCGGATAAAAAAGATATCACTTGAAAAGAAAGCCCTTTTTGATGTGTAACATCTTTACTCTCGGTTCCTGGATATTTGTTGGAGTGATTTTGTGAAAAGGGACGGGAATGCGTAACAGGAAGTCGGTTTAACAGCACGCTGTTTCTTTTTAGCAATCAGCGCGCTTGGGGGTGTCTTTTCGCTACCCTCGTCTCGGGGTCCAACTCTAGTAGCAATTAAGCCGCCAGCCTTCCGCATATACCAGCAAATCTTATTAGACTTAATCCAGAATAAACTTGCGATTCTTACACTCAAATGTCAAAGTCTCAGGGCTTGTTGTGTATAAAATCAGAAGTTATATTTCTATGTGTAAAATATTTTATAACTATATTTACTGTTAAACGCCAGACAAAGATCATCAATCTTAAAAAATACGAGTAAGTAAAATGGAATTATTTGAATAAATATTTTAGTGCGTATCATAATTATACTTTGAGGTTAGTTCCTGTCGCTGTCAATATAATATTTTTAATTGTGATTAAAAAAGATTTCTCGGTTAAAAAGACCAACTGATTAAATAAACGGGAATTTTTTATTTTCTCTAATATTTTTTTAAATTTTTAAACATGCGCTTGATGGTGTCTCTTCCCTACCCTCGCATCGGGGTCCTCGCTCTAGTAGCAATCAAGCCACCAGCCTTTTGTTTTATATTGTTAAATTTAGCATTTCAGAAAATTGGAATCGAATTGTTTCGACAACTAACCAGTGGTACTGTGATTGACGCTGTTTTTCAATGATTTTTAAATACTTTGAAATCACAAGTATATGTGTCATATTTTAGTTTTCTTAAATCTATTGTCTCCGCTCTTTCCCAAATTGAACAAGAATAAATATTTTTGATGAAAAATAGCATTACTCCTTGTGTTAGTTAAAGAAAATTTTCATTAAAGGTATAATTATTCGATAGAAAATTATTTCCAATCATACCCGATTCCTTTTTTCGGGATTAAAGTCACTATTGCGTATTTACCACGATAATATGTCAGATGTTACACATATGCGACTACTGTAAGGCTCGTTTCTTTTTTTCTTTTTTCTTATTCAAACGAATAAAAAAAAATAATCTGCAGAAATATTTTGTCATTTCGAGGTTTCAGGTTCGTTCAATAGAGGGTTTTGCATTTTAATCGGAGAAAAGGAAAAGTTTGTTCAATAGTGAAATTCGGTAAATATGGGTTCGTTAAATCAAGGTCGAACTATATACATAATATTGATTTCTGTCCAATATTCTCTGAAACAGCCTTCCTTTGCAAGTAAGCATTAGTTTCATTATTTCATTACCGTCACACCGCGAAACAGAACGAGAAGTTTTGAAGACGGACCTGGTCATTTTGAACCTCTTTTAAGCGTGAGTGAGTGAATAGTAACGTCGCACTATCTTAGCAACACGAATGCTTTTGGGGACGGTCTGCGTCATTTTGAACCATGCTCAAGTGACGTGGACAACACCTGAGCTGGCACCCCCTCTCCTAACTACCACACCACACCAACGAGAGGACGTTAGAGCTCTCGACAGATTTAAAGTGCATCGTGCCCTACACGACGGGTCTTTAGTGGTACTGGGATCGAACTCATGGCACGCTAGCCATGATCCGATGCCTAGACCTCTTGGCTACCGCGGCCACACTCTTTTAAGCGACATACCATCGGTGAATTGACCAGCCACACTCCAATCCTCGTAAATATTGTATAAATGACTAAAAAAATCTACTCGAATAATCTAAAACAATGGAACCATTAAAAAAATTTTAAAATTTTTTTTGATTTTTTAAAAAAGTAAATAAATTATAATTTTTTTAAAGAAAGGATTGAAAAAAAAATATTTCAGAGCTATACTCAAGGGTCAACTAATATCCCTTATCCTATCTTGCGGAAATAAAGTGCGACATTTTTCTCGGAACGTGTAATAAAATGTGACTTTTTTTCACCATTGTTGAAGATCCAACGTCTTTTAATAAGAACAAAAAAAAAGAGTATGACAGTCAAAAGCTCTTCCACTTTTATGAGAAGTGCTGGAGAAAGCTGCATTTTAATAGTTAAGTGAAAAAGTTCTCTGAACAAAATAGATTCTTTCAAGTTTTAATTTTATGAAACTTCGAAATATAAAACCAGTTATAAAAGTATAGTAAGATCTTGTCACAAAAATCTCTACCCACACAACAATGCAATAAAGATATTTTCTCACTATTAATTAAATTCAAATTTAGAAAAATATGCATAATGCTTTGGATAGCTTGTATAATCTTTTTATTTAATCATAACATTTATATTGTATGCAAATTTATAAATATCTCTTATACACTTTCTTTCTATAAATAAGAAAAAATACTATATTGTATAAAATACGAATTTTGAACGAAGATAACTTTTTTGCTGTACATTTTTAATAATTCAATTTAAAGATTTTTTTTCGAATGAAATATTTTTTAATCTTTAATTCACTTAAAAAATCTATTTAAGGAATTATTTGGTTAAGACACAGTGATTAATAAATGTTTTGATCCTCATTATGCTGAGATATTAGGTAAAAAAGAAAATTTATATATAAAAGAAAATTAAAAACCAATTAGAAAACTTAAAAAAATTTAAAAAAATTTTTTTTTATGAAAGATGTTTTATTAAAACAATTAATGTTTAATTTGATTTTTTAGTAAACTAAACTCAGTGGCGCAACAGCCCATGAGGGCCAAGGTCTAATGGGCCCATCTCGGTATACGTGACCTATGTGCGCTGAGGTGCATGCGCAAATGTTCCGATCAGGTGGTCAGTCTGAAGCGACAACTCCAGTGTTTAATCCCCAAGCAAGCTTGGTACTCATTTATCATCCCACTAAAGGGATGAAAGGCTGAGCCGAATGATAGAGCCCCGGACCTGTGGTGTGGAAGCGCGATACGCTATCACTCAGACACTGGGCCTCGAATTTTTAGCAAAACTTCAGTTTAAAGCAACACGAAGGCTACTGATGACGCACTATGTCCAAATGAATATCATGACACCTGAGCCAGCACCCCCTCTCTAAATTTCTACACAATACCAGCGAGATGTTCTGTGAGTCTCGAAAGATATAACATGCATCATCCGCACTACACAGTACTTCATCAGTGATATCAGGACTCGAGCCAACAATTCGACAACGCTGGCCACGACATTGCGACCATAACAACATTGTTAACGCGACCGCAATGTGATGTAACGCTCAGCACTGTATATCTTATATCGGACGAAGGTGAGTGAGTAAGAGTTATACTGACATCGCACTTTCAAGCAACTAGAGGGCTATTGATGACAGACCTCATAATTTTCAACCTCGGTGAACTGACAAGGACGACACCTGTGTTGGCCCAACTCCCTCTCTTAACTACCACACCAGACCAATGGGCATGACGTATACATTTTCTACTAAAAGAAAAAAATATGTCATGTTCCATTCATTCAATACATTAGGTTTAGGGTCATTGCACCTTTTCTATGTATTGATCTAACAGAATTTAATTCATGGGGTCTCCGACGTGTTAACTTTCTCTAGAGGGCTGAACAAATAAACAATGTTTAAATGTATGCAACTCTTCGAAATTAAAATTAAATAATTCTAATATTTTACACATTTATAAAGGAATTGGGGCTTCAGAAAAGTAAAATGTTTTTTATATAATCATAATTTAAATAATTAGAAGCATATGAAAATAATTAATATTTCTTATAGAAATATTTCTTAAGTTTTACGTTGCGCATTCTATTTTCTGAAGTTGTAGGTTTCATTACTAGCAATAAGTTGATTTATAAAGTTAAATATATCCTTATTACACCGTAGTACTTTTAAATAAATTTTTAAAAAATTATATTTCATTTTAAATAAAAATTTACATTTTCCAAATTTTTTTTTAAAATTTCAATATTTTTCAAATATTTTGAAGTACAAAGATATATTATTCTTAAATTAGTAGGGTCTAACGAGTATGATGCATTTTATAATTCAATAAAGTTTTATACAACAAAGGCTATTTTAGAAAATAGCGTGCGCAACGCAAAAATTACTTAATATTTATTAAAAATTTATTTCTTATTTGCATATGCTTATAATTTTTAAAATTATGATTATATTTCAAACCTTTTGTACTTTTTGAAACCATAATCTTTTGTGAATGTGTAAAAGATTCGAATTATTTAATTTAAATTTAAAAAAGTATACTGTTTGAAAATTGTTTATATTTTCACCCCTCGAGAACTCTTAATTCAAGTAAATAAATTAAAATATTATTGAAGTAAATAGCACTCAAGTAAATAAATTAAAATATTATTGAAAAATTTCCAAGGATCCAATTATGAGATATCTCCCTTTGAAAGCGAAAAACAAAAATATTACAGATAACAAGATCGTAAGCAGTTTTCTGAGTATATTCAAAATTCGCATTGGAAAATTGACATGTAATAAAAATGGACATTAATAGTTAATTTCAATTCAAGATACATATTTTGTATCATGAGCGGTGAAGCGAGCAACCATGTGCCGAAACTTAATTTTACCAACACTTTATAACATTCTTACACATTTCAAATAAATCTATGCCATTGCATTTTTTAAGACGGGAATCGTAGCATTCAAATTCATTGCTACAAGAGTGATTAAAAAAGATGCAGTGAATTATAGTTACAATGATTAATAAAAATAGCTTATTCAAGTAGGTAAGTCTAGTAATGCATAGAAAGTTCCAGTTTTGAAATTACTTATTTCTTCTGTACTGAGTATTTTTTAATTATCTTATGCGAGATATTACGAAATAGAGATACTTAAAGGGATTGTTAAACTATAAAAAAAGAGAAAATAGGGAAAAAAATTATAAATTAAAGCTCCAAGTCATAAATTTCAGCATTTTATAAAGATCCAAAATTGATACTATCTATATGCTTTTATTTTCCCTTCGGAATAACAACCCATAAAAGTTTTATTAAATATATATTTTTGTTGTCATTTTCGGAATATCCTATACATTAAGATGATTATTTTTGAAAACCTATTTTAAATATTTATTATGTCCACACTTTCCAGATGTCTACATAAAATATACAAGGAAGATGCCTCTTTCAATAACTTCTTATATATATCAGGCCACGGCATTCTGAATTGTTTGCATATTTTATATCCAGTGAGATACACAAAAACGAGCTTCAGGCCAAAAAAAAAAAATGTTTTCTTGAATATACCTTGATTTCTTTTTCTTTCATTTTCAAGTCTATTTTGTTCAAATGCTTGAAAGACCAAAAAAACAAGCATGAAAGCATGAAATTCAAGCGATAAAAAGAGGGAAGGGGTAAAAAGTAGGAAGAAAAATTGTACACGATACTTGCAAATATTCAGATGCAAGAATAGGACAATTTTCAGGAATCAGAATGCAGTCCATTTTGCTGTCACACTTCGTAAGATTTTTTTACCTATAGAACGTGTTCAGATGTATACTGAAATACAGTGAAAAAAGACGATACAATCGGGGATTTATTTGACAGGGCAATTTTAACATGCCGAAAAAGTATTATGCGTAAAATATTTGGCTATCTGTGCTGTTCATAATTGTAAGAAATTTAACAAAGTTAGAAGGCTGGCATTTTCTCTGACTTTCAATCCACTTGGTGATTTTTATTAATATCGCACTATGAAGCAACAGGGCTTTTGGTGACGGGTCTCGTAATTTTAAACCATGGTGACCAGAACGACACCTGATCATAAAATTCACCTCTCTCCCCCCACACACCTCTCCGAATTTTCCCAACGCGTCAACAACGGGAGGACTTTGAGCTTCAGCATATTTAACATGCATTATTCCACTACACGGTGAGTCTTCAGTGACATTGAGGCTTGAAATCATGACGGGAATCCGTGTGGGTGAGTGAGTGAATGAATATTAACTTCGCCCTGTTCAGCTACACGAGGGCGTTTGGCGACGGACCGCGTCATTTTGAACCATGGTCAAATGACGACACCTGAGATAACGAGAGGATATTTGAGCTCTTGACAGATTTAACGTTCATCTCTCCCCTACACGGCGGGTCTTCAGTGGTACTGGGCTCGAACTCATGACACGCCAGCCATGATCCGATACCTAGACCACTTGGCTACTACGGCCACGACAGGGATCCGCGACAGTAAGTACTAGGCAACAGCGGCATCCTTCTACTTCGAATCCCTGCCAGTAAAATATTATTGTAATTTAAGCAAACTAGAATACGAAATATTTGATATTGAATTATCCTTCTAAATATTCTTTTTGCACCCTATTGTATAATTAATATCTGTCAATACCTACTATTTGTCACATTAATTTAGAAGACATGTGTTAGAATAGGCTTTCGCGAAACATCCAAAATAGCGATTATTTTCTCCGGCGGCTTTCCTAGAGTTAAGACGTTGAAGAAATTGTAGCCACACTTCTCGGTGAATAGTAAATTAGCGTAATTTTGAGCCTTCTTAAAAACTTTCAGATGATCTCTTGGTTGTTTGAGCTTAAGATTCTCACTTCATATTTTTCTCTATATATAGATGTTTTAAAATACCTTGAGATTTTTTACTTCAACTTACTTGTCTTTGGAAATGAATCCCTGCTTTCGAAACCAATATGAAGTGTATTTTATTCCGTAAGCAATGAGAACGATATTAAACGACAAATCATTTTTCATTGAGCGGCCCGAATGTAGTTTATAAATATTTGGGTGAGAAATTTATCGTAAATCTTGCTGCAACACATCTGTATTCATTTCCGTGAGTCTAATTCATTGGCACAATTATATCCGAATCCACTCAAAACCTCTTGCACTAACAATTTGGCTGAGGAAGCATGATTTTAATATCTAATTACAAGTAAACTTCCGCATAAAGGATCTCTCACCTCATTTTATTTCAAAATAGCCCAGGATTTATAATTTATAATCCAAAGAATCTCTAGAATGAGACCGAAATCTCTGTAACAAACATGAAACGAAATTTTCAAACAATGAAACTTAAATTGACAGAAAATGATAAATAAATAATTTCCTTTTTAGTGACTCACTCTAAAACAATGGACTCAGTTAAGTGACGAGGGGAACACCTGAACTGGCACCCCACACTCCGAGCTTCCACACCAAGCCTAGTCGATAAGATTAAAGCTTAAAGGTCATCTGATATAGCTCAAAGAAAATTTTCTATTTACAACAGTTATTGAGTGAGGACAGTAATGGGGTGTGAAACAGTTTTTATGGATCCAATATCTCTTAGGCAAAAATTGAATATAGTTAATACTTACACTAAATAAATCGAAACTAAGAACATATGTGAATTAGACTAGGAATAATTAAGCAGATACCCCACGGTACAATAAAATGACGTCGCATTTCAAACTTCTATGAAAGAATTATCCACAAACATTGAAGAACCAAAAGTAATTCAATTACAAATAGGCAATAATTCTCGCAGAATTTAGTAATTTTGGAAGAGATAATAAATTATATGTGATAATATAGAAGGTCTATTGAAATAGCAAGCAAATTCTAGTGAGATAAAAAATGCCAGTATAAAATGAAGCTTAAAATTAAAAACCTTTTAATTACTACGATATGAAAAGAAAATCTACAATATACACCATAGCTAATTACAAGCATTTGTGAACATTTTCGTAAAAGACTATCCACTTAATAATTGAATATTTCTGATTATTTATCAAATGTAGAAATTACACTTATGTCAGATAAAAAAAATCTATATTATTATCTTTATAAATGTGTAAGGACTTATGCTTTCAAAACATGTGGACTACAATGCATATTTAATAGTATTACATATGATATACATAAAAGATTTTGGATAAAATTTTAGCACCCCTTACCTTCTTGAGAACTGTTTATATTCCTACAGACCTGTTTTTATAATTAAATTAGCTAGATTTCACAATTTAAATAAATAATCAATACAAAACACCTACACAATACACTCTTCACTTAAAATTGTGATTTGGTTATATCTTGCTGAATGTGTACTCTTATAATTGATGCAAGAGCATGACATACAGTGTGTGATAAAAAATATTTAAATGCATACAGTGGGTAAAATAGTATTGGCAATTCCCTATAATAGATCAAATTAACTAACAAAGGAAATACTTGACAATTTTAACTGGACATAACGAACACAGGAGGTAATAAAAACACAAATCTAATGAAACTCTCATTTTAATATGTCTTTTACAGAAAATGTGCAACAAAAATGTATTTTTGCATATCAAAAAAGTATTGGCAAAATAATAAGTAAAATGTGAGAACAAAATCAGGATATGTTTAATACTTTGTATGCATACCTTTTGTATTTATAACAGCTTGTATTCTATTTCTCATAGAGAAAACCAAAGTCTTGGTTGTACTATTGGGAATTTTGTGCCATTCTTGCAGGAGTATAAGCTTAAGTTCGTCTTTACACAAAATTTTATGTTTCCTGAGTTCTACGTCCAATTTGTGCCATAAATTCTCAATTAGATTTATGTCAGGCGATTGAGGCGGCATCTTTAACTGGCGAGGAGTTTATACAGTAACCACTCCCGGGTGAGGTTCGCTGTATGCTTAGGGTCATTGTCTTGTTGAAACACAAATGATGTTCCTAAGCCAAGTTTTTTGGGCACTGGATTGCAAATTATGGCGCAATATGTCGATGTACGTACTTGCGCGTGCTGTCATAATACCATCAATGAAGCACAGTTTACCAACTCCGTTTTCTGCCATTACAGCCCTAAACTAAGACGCTCCCTCCACCATGTTTCACAGTCGGTGTTAAATGTTTTTCCTGTTCGGTTCGGTGTTTCTCCACACATATTGTCGTCCATCACTCCCGAAAATGTTAAACTTCGATTCGTCGGAAAAAATAACTGTGTTCCAAAACTCATCTGATAAATTAACATGAGATTTTATAAAATCTAATCTCTTCTGTTTCTTTCCGAAATGAAAGGTTTCTTTCTAGCTGCCCTTCCATAATAGCTTTCTTCACGTAAAACATTCCGTATAGTCTGTACACTAAAAGTTTTATGCGAAGTATTAGCAACATCTTTGGCTAACCGAGGTGCACTTATTTTGGGATTTTTTTAACCGCTTTGATAATGCTACGTTTCACCCTTGCAGAAAATATTCCAGTCCGTCCACTTCTAACCTTATTTTCTGTGGATCCTGTCTCGTTGAACTTTTTTACAACACTTCTGACAGTAAATAAACTTATGTTCAGTTGTATTCCTATAGCACGATAAGTTAAACCCTCATTTCTGAGCTGAATAATCATATTTTTAACATTAACATCCAACTCCTTCGATTTCGAAGCCATTTTATCACAGCATTAACAAAATAACGTTTAAAAATTTTTGAAATAGCACTGCAGATTTTATACTATAACAGGCTTTCTTATCAGTCTAAACACGTGACCTCAACATGACAAAATTTGCATAACAGTTAGAACTTTGCCAATACTTTTTTGACATGCAAATTTACGTTTTTGTTGTATATTTTGTGTAAAAGGCATATTAAAATGAAAGTTTCATTAGATTTGTGTGTTTATTGCCTCCTGTGTTCGTTATGTCCAGTTAAAATTGTCAATCATTTCCTTTGTTAGCTAATATGATCAATTATAGACAATTGCCAATACTTTTTTTACCCACTGTATACTTAAAGAAATAAATCCCCTTAGCAGTATTTTAATTTCTATACAAAATAGAAACTACTATGCAAATATAAATACTTAGTATTTTCTTAAAGTATTCATGAGTATTATAATTGATTTTTAATTAAAGTACGCACATATCAGCATTTTCTTCTAATTATAAACTTATATCCCGCGGTATCAGAACTAACAGGTAAATAGAGAGTAATTATATGCGGTATAATTTAATTTTTCTTTGAAATCCGAATCGTATTGCATTTTGTTCAAATATTCAGGTGGCATTCTACTTCAGTTACTTTTTGTATTTCCTTAGAATTTGAGTTAAATTCTACAAGCAAAGATTTGTTCAAGTTTCTGTTTGCCAAGAGATTGTTCCGTAGAGATAAATATTTGATTATATCTATTGGAGTAGTGCATAACTATTTGCATTTTACATCTATAAAACTTTTCTCGTTCCAGAAATTAAAGTATTTATCTTTGCATAATCTTGTGAATATATATATATATATATAATCTTGTGAATTATATATATATATTCACATTTACATGAAATACTTAAATATGTATAATATTGTTAATGTTTAAGTTTAGAATAAAAGGTTATATATATATAGTCTTTCGTTTAAATAAATCGTTTAAGTAGATACATGGAGCTAAGATGACAACTAGTACCGTTAATAGTATAAATGTTTTAAAATTCTCGAAATATAAAAAGAATATTGATGAATATATATATGAAGCAATATAGTACTTAATAAAGCATGAAGGGGATGAAAACTTACCATAAAACGAAGAGTCACAAACGATGTTTAGAAGGGAGGGGGAGAGTTCTCAAGGAACGCATGCAAGTTTCGATGTCACACTGAAACGAAAAAAATTAAATAGGAGATACAAAATTATTTTCATAATTAGTAAAAAGTTGTTGGAAATGGCACCCGCTGACGTAATTCTACTGTCTACAACAACGTAAAAATGATTTTCAACTCTCCCGAAGGTAGGATTTTGATGTTTTGCCGGTTGAGTGAGTAAATATTAACGTCGCACTGTTCAGCTACACGAGGGCTTTTGGGGACGGACCTCGTAATTTTGAATCATGATCAAGTGACGAGGAAGACACCTGAGCTGGCACCCCCCCCTCTCCTAACTACCACACCAATAGGAGGACGTTTGAGCTCTCGACAGATTTAACGTGGATCGCTCCCCTACCCGGTGGGTCTTCAGTGGAACTGAGCTTGAACTCATGACACGCTAACCATGATCCGATACCTTGGCAACTTGGCTACCACGGCCACTTGATTTTTGTCAGAGCTACGGTAATACAAGCTCTGACATTCTCCATCAAGCGTCACATAAACGAGAGAATTAAAGTGACCTCATAGGAAAAATTCAAACAAACTGTGATCCGCCGAAAGCGAAGGCATTGCAGCCGGTTCCGCGCGTCCAATTCATCTTCTTTAGTACGTTACATTGAGGTGATTACGCACCCGGATAGTAGCTGAAGACAGGCACTTTCATGTGTGAATAGGAAACCTCTTTGAACAGCGGCGGGAAACTCTACATCCATTCAGGAAGATTCCCTTACACACACACAAAACAATACTGGTCTTGAGGCACAATATGCGACCTCATCGTGGATTCTTGCTGACACATTGATGCTAAGCCTCTGGTGTGATTTCCATGATACACTGGAATGTCCATCACCTTCATGTGTGTTTACAATACCTTCTCTCGTATAAATCCCGTTCAGTTAGTAAATAAAATTCTGGCAGGAAATTAAGCATCCGAATGTGCGTTGACGTTAAACATCAACACTTAGTGTAATCACACTGGCGTATTATGAGTTTCAGCCAGAGTACTACTTAAGAAACGCAATTTAGGCGGTTTGATGCATGTTCAATATCTCGAGGCTGAATGTCTTCCCGTTGGAGGGATGTGGTAGTTAGAAGAAAGGGGTACCAGCTCAGGTGTCATCCTCGTCACTTGACTGAGGTTCAGATTTACGAGGTCCATCGCCAATAGCCCTCGTGTTGTTTTATAGTGCCAAGTTAATATAATTCTCTCTTAATATAGTTTACAGGATGCTGCAGTCAAATCACTCGGCCCGAGTAGCTGGCGTCATTTTTATCAAATTCTAGTACCACTGAAAGCCGGCCATTCAGATGGTTTGATGCACCTTAAATTTATCGAGGTTCAAAGTCTTTACGTTGGCGTAATGCGGGAGGTTTGGAGAGTGGAATGCTACTTCAGTTATAGTCCTAGTCGATTGACCGTCTTTTGAAACTATATTTTCCCTCTTTAGTTATTTACAGAAATAAAATTAAATCACACAATGAAATCTTTTGTGTTGAATTCTTTTTAAAAGAACTACGTACACTAAAGGAAAAAATCGTATTCCCGGAAAATCCCCTTTTTAGCAGGAGGGGTGGGTCAATATTTTTCTCATGTTTATTGGTTGTAATGTGGTTTGGGTCTCTTTCCACATTTTTGTATCATTAGGAATTTTTTTCTCTGTCAATGATTTATATATATATATATATGTATGTTTTTATATCTCTTCGATCTCTTTTAGATATCTTCGTGTTTGATATGCATATACAGTAGATAATGAAACACAAAGAAACTGTAATTAATGTTAAACAAGTTTTTTTAAGCATATCTGCACACACCTACAAATAAAATTTAACAAAAAATAAGAACATTAGTTTGTGAATAAGAATGGACACGTATGCATTATGCCAGTGCTACCGAACCTCCTGGCCGCGAACCGGTCCGTGGATAAAATGGTACCGGGCCACCCAGCAACGTTAAATTATTCCCATTTTATTTACTGGGGTGTATTTCTCTAGGGTCTGTGCGATTTTCCATGGAAATCCCTTTATATTCATTCCAATCCCTACTATTGGTTCACTCTCTCCTTAAGTATATATATGTATAACCTTGTTCAAATTTTCAATCATTTATAAAATACTTTCTGTTCATCCATTCAAGTTAAAATACATTTTTTTAAACTTGTAGTGGATGACACAAATTAAAATACAAAAAGTGGAAATACAAATTTTTTCAAAAATTAATTCATTAATTAAATTAAAAAATGAATAAATAGTAACAAACATAATAGTCCAACAGCATATATAGAAAGAAAAATTGTTCATTGAGTCCCTGTAGCTCAATTTAAAGCTCGTTGGACTTCTAATCCAAAAGTCTTGGGTTCGAACTCCACCTTGGATGGCCTAGTTTCTGAGAATGTGATTTCTTTTTTACTATACCATTTTTTTAGAATAATTGACTAGTAACAAACAAACAAAATAGTCCAACACCAAATAATAAAAAAGTAAATGGAAAATTACTAGGAAAATCTCTTTCTACTTTGTCACTTAATATTGTGATTCTGTGTTATATGTATATGCAAATTTATATTAATTGTAACTATTTAACAAAAAGTAATAGTATAGGAGTGCACGGATTTTTCATTACGGGAATATTCGATTTTAGAAGTTTTACCGTCTGGATGTGGAAGGGGTAAATCATTGCAGCATGCAGGGCATTTCAGATCACAGTGTGAAATATAGAATTCAGCAACAACTTTTCGTGTACTCCTCGACGTAGATTTCGCAAGCCACTTTGGTTCCTTCCATTTGAAGAGTGCGCACAGTGCATAATCTCCCTGAATCAGAGAGAGGCCGTGCTGAATGGAAGATCTCTATTTACTGAAATAGTCAATCAATCCTGGTGAAGGTACTATGATAAGCACAACACATCCTGAGATCTAAGCACCCATTTTCATCTGTTCGAACTTACATTTAACACATATCAGCGCATTCCTAGGTCGGGTAATCAGCCATTTTGATACTCGTTGAAACAGACTATTAATTGATTCATATGCTTACGACCTGAATAGCGCTCAAATCCGTCGAACGTTCTAAGCAGTAACTTATAAATCAGTTAACACAGTTAATTTAAGCGTTAAGATGTTAAAATTCGCATAGCTCTGCTAAGAGAGAAAACATAACACATGGAGTCAGAGGCAAACACTCCGAGGCACGTGAAATTCAGTGATCACTGACATTCCTCTTTCGTGTTCCCTGGATTCAGAGACTGCATGTGATGTTCACCTAATCGCGACGTGGTTTGTGACTCCAGATTATGTGGCAAGTGTCTATCATCTCGATACCTTCTATCACCTTTATAAATATGTCTGTCAAATTTTGGATCACCATATATATAACAATTACATTTGGATCTCCGTTCAACGTTTTACTCTTCATCCTCATTATCGATGGTAACATATCACTCAATAAGTCCCGGGCCTAACATAAAAAAGCTCTACCTTCTAACTTTCCTAAGCCTAGCTTAAAAGTACTAACTTTCAAACGATACTTGTCGTAAAATTTTGTAATATCTTGTTTAGTTTAAAAGTTACAGAGGTTTTAGTAAAGCTACTTTTGTTTCTTTAGAAACAATGGATGAAAAAGAATTCTATGTGTTAATTAAACATTGATATTTGATACGGAAAAACACTGTTCGAGCAAAGCAGCTGCTTGATAACTGTTATCCAGACTCTGTTCCATCGCCGGTAATGGTTAAGAGGTGATATGCAGACTTAAATGTGGTGGCATAGACACAAACGACGCTGAAAGCTTAAGTCACCCACAAATTCTGCAGTTATTCCAAAAAATTGTTTTGGTTGATCTTAAATTGAAGTGGCGTGAGACATCAAAGAATTTATGGCGGAGTATTCACTATTTTGCATAATCATTTACTGTCGATCAAAACAATAATGCATTGACAATTCAGAGCGTTGTTTGGATCTTTTTAAGTGAAATAAACAGGATTATTTTACATAAATATGGGACAACTGATGAAACGTAGATTCATTACTACATGTCTGAATAGAAAACATCGTCAGCTGAGTAGACAGCAGCCGGTGAATGCTAATGCGATCAAAACTCTGGAACGTCTTCAGGCAACATTATGATATCCGTATTTTGGGATGCACATGTAGTTTTGTTAACTTACTACCACTTGAGAAAGGAGAGAGCATTAGTAGTGAATATTGCATGTCGTTATTGGATCAATTGAATGAAAAAATACAGAAATTTTTTTCTCAAATGCAAAAGAAAAAAAAGGCTGTTTCACCAAGACCTTTGGCACGTCCTTGAAAACGATGGTCAAATGGAACGAATGTCGCATCGATCCCCCGCGGTCCAGTGGCTGTTTTCTGATCTTAAAGAAATCACCCGAGAAAGAGGCTCAAATGAAGAAATTCTTGCCTATTTTGAGAGCCTAGACGAAGCATTCTACAAAAAGGTAGTAAATGTTAGAAGAACGCTGGGCAGAATCTATCTCTCTTAGAAGGGAAACATCTTGATAAATAAACTTCAATTTTGCAGATAAGTTGTTGTTTTATTAGTTAGGTCCGGGACTTATTGAGTGATGTGTTACGTGTCAGAATTAAGGTTAAATAATTTCATCCATAATCAACAGATGTTACTGTGGAATTGAAAATGACCGAGAAAGAATATTTCACCGCTACCTCTTCCATTTTGACCGCCATATTGTTGGGTAATATTAAGTTTCTGCGGTAAATCTCTCATTCATAGCTTCCACCGGTTATATTTTCCTTATAATCCTCTTGTGAGCTATTATTTGTAAAATATTTAAAAAGTAAATAATTTACTTTACTTATAAAACCCTTTTAAAGTGATTTGGGTGTGTCTGAACTATCGTCGGTATACTAAGCAGCTACTGTTAAGATATTTTATTCTGTAGAGTATATGAAGCTATTGTTTTCAGTTTACGAATCGAAGAATAATTATTGTTACTAATGAAGAGCTGTACTTTATGGTTGCAAATAGTGTCTTCCTACAATGAAACAGCAAGTAACGAATAGAATATTTCTTAACCTTCCGAAAGCGGACAACATGCAAATTTTGAAAATATCTGCTTTGCCAAAAATTGTAGGGCAGCATGAACGATCACCGACAAGGCCTGTATAACTGACCTCAACTTCGTGTGTCACAGGAATGTATGCCACCTTCCCAAAACAAGCTCACCCGGGACGTGCGAGTCATAGAAAGTGCCATAAATTTCTACGGTTGAACGCATAGGGATCATCTTTAGAAGACCCTATCCATACCTTATTTACGTCCAATAGAATCAGGCAAGCAGTTAGTTTCTAACATAACATGTACCAAATATTTCTTATGGCTGGTACCAAGTACTTTATCTGTTATTTATTCGTCAATCTAGCATAAATTCAGTGACACCATAAATAAATAAAAACATGGCTCATTTCTGAAAAGCAGTTTCATTAAAATTGTTGCTATACGCTCCAACATTGTCCAAATCTCGATGGTGATAACCTCTTGCACCTCCCTAAACACTCGAAAGGTAGAAAATGCATGATCTCAAAATGCTTTATTTTTCTTTAAATGGGCTGCATTTGGGCAGTCAAACCTTTGCACACACGGTAAGTTCACAAGTGTGTGAGCATTTGCATTGGTTGCACCCTCTGGTGGTGGCGCCTGCAAACAAATGTTTGAGGCTTGAATTTATTTAATTTAAGCTCAAATCGGATGCTAAACATTGCCGTAAATACCAGGAAGAAATTGATGCTGTGAAGAGATTTTTTACATGTTACATAATTATATGGCATGCGTGCCCATGCGATTTTTGCATCAATAAAATCTATCTACACCAGCTGGGATCGAACCCACAACCTTCAGCTTACGAGACGGTTACGATATCTCTAAGCCACCGAGCCTACCATAATGCTTTCTAAGAAAAGTGTTTCCAAAAGAAGTATTTAAAAAAATGTTGGACAATTAAAAAATTCTACAAAATTTTGAGTAATTGTTATAAAGGACCAATTCATTATAGATTCTCTCATTTCTAAGAAAAAACCACCAAGGCATGTATACTTGCATACAGATAAAATAATTTCATTTTAAAATAGCTTGAAGGAAAATGGGCATTTATATAATTTTCTCCTCTTTGAATCGTTGTAAGCTTTTAATTTCAAAACATCAACAACAACAACAAAACTGTACTGAAACACATTGCCATATACAAGGCACCGCAGCAAAAATTTAACTATCCTTTACATTTAGTTATTTGCCATGTAATGCATGGCATTCAATTTGAGAAATGTGATTTTATCTTTGCCTTAAAATTTGTATTTAAATAAGGAATTTAAAAAGAAATTAACTAGCTAATTACGAAAACACACGGGGCAATTTATTTCAATAATACTCTAACTTATGGACGATCAAAACTTGGGAGAGAATAAAGATTTTAAAAATGCTTACTAAAATAATCAAAGAGGAATTGGAAATTTACTCATTATTTGCAGAACTCATACGTTCATATTTCCAATTCATTTGGCGTTCGTTCTAAAAAATGCCGAAGTAAAGAAAGGATATTTTAATTACGATTTAATTAAAACGAGTAAAGTGATTAAAAATCATTAAAAATTTATGCAATATGTTTATATGTGACTAAATATTCCGACTTGAATGAGAATTATTCAGGAAATAAATGATAGAGGCCATCTTAAAGACGCAAATATTTAAATAACAGAATGGGATATGATTATAATGCTTGAATTAACTTATCGATTAAACAAATAATTGTATTTAAAATTATTCTGTTCCATATTAATTTAACAATCTGGATAAATACAACTGTTAAACATGCATTTTGTTAAAAATTCACAACAACGTATAAATGAATGCTATATTTTAATGAGATAAAATCCTGTTTCAGAATAATTAAAAAGTATATAATTAATTAAAACCCTTTACTTAAAATAGGAATTCATCAAAATTCTACTTTTTTTCAAAAAACTTGCAATAAAAGGAAGTATACATTATATTTTCTCCAGTTTTTTATTTATTTAGCCAAATGTCCATGTACAATTTATTTCCTATTTATTACACATATTTCCATCGTTTTTAATTTATTAAATGTGGGAAAAGGAATTATTATCCAAGCTTATTTGAGGCAAATAGTAACTATTAAATTTGCTTATTATCTTTCAAATCCATTCTTTCTGTCAAAAATTACTTTTTAAAAAATATATATATATTCTATTATAGTGTCAATTTTATTGAATATCCTTTTAGACAGAAATGTTTCTATTTTCACAAAGTTCGTTAGTTATAATATTTTCTTAAAAAATCATAAAAAAGTGCAAGAATTTCGGTTTTTAAATCTCATTCGTGTTTACCTAAATATATCAGTAAAAATTTCGCAATAAACATTCACAAAAAAATTGCATGAAAATTCGTACGAAAGTCAAATGCTAAAATAATTGAAAATTCGATAATTTCGAACTATCCGTATCCCATGTTTCAAAATTAGCTTATTAGAGATAATAATTTAGCTTTTACATCGGTTATTTTTCCAATTTCTCTTAACCTTTCAATATTATTTTCATCCCCAAAGTGTGAGATGGTATTATTTGTAAAAATTAGAAATAGTGCATTAATTAATTGAGCCTTTTAACACACCATTAAATTTTTATATTCTAAAATGTTCTTGCCTGACATATTAATTTGTTAAGGGAATATATTCTGAAATCAACTTTCTTTTTTATTTGTAACTGGAAGTAAATATGACCATTTTCAAATAACGAAGAAAAGGGTATTAAAGATTAATACTTGAAACTTCACAAACTATAATTCCACTGGTTTTTTCTCTTAAAATTTTACAATTAGAATGCTTCGCCACCTAGTTAATCTCATTAGTCGTTTTGAAATATGAATACTAGTTAAATTTAAAAAGTAACTTTGGAAAGTATTTCTTTCATATCTTAAAAGGACAAATTTTAAACTATTTCATTAATTGTATTTAAAACTTTGTATAAGAAGATTAAGTACTTGGTTAAATATTTCGTAAACTGAAATACATAGTTAGGATTTTAAATCCCCTGAAAGTGAAGTGGTTAAAAAATTATATTAACTCAACGAATGCTTTTGTTGTTTAATTTGAAAAGTGGAAAATTGTTTCTTTCTCTAATCTTCAATTTAAAATAATTCACAATGTTCACGCCTTATTAAACATTACGAAACAACTATTTGTATTTTGCGCGAGTTACTTAAACTTCCCAGTAATAATTAAATAATTTTACTGAGTTTGTACGAGGAAAACTTTTAAGATCTTAACTTCGGAAAAGAAAGAATTAACTTCAAACAATAGAAGTAGGAGAAAAATTGGGAAAAGTACATCACAAGAATGAGAAATTGAGTGAGTGATTGTGGAGTTTATTGGCGCAAGAGCCGATTTCGGCTATACTGCGCCAAACACTTAAGACATTAAAATTTTAAACATAGACATGAAAATAGAGGTGAAGAAGAAACATTGGGTTTATGCAAAAATTTTCAGTCGACTACGTCCTTATCGAAACAACGGTGCATGTCGGAACGCGGAGAAACCGAATCACGCAGCATAGATAGTTCAGACAAGTTTCGTGCAATTGCTGTGAGAAGGAACGTAGTTAACGCTCAAACAAGGTGAATGATGGCACAAAGGCTCCAATTGGACATGTTTACGAAAGGAAGAATCGTTGGAATGCTGGAATCCTCACGATCACAAACCGAAGTGTCTCGAATTCTGAATGTAGACCAGTCTGTGATCTCAAGACTGTGGCAGAGGTTACAAAGAAAGGGAGATGTTACCTGACAACCAGCATCAGGTCGGCCAAGAGTCACAACCCTTCGCCAAGACCGATATATGGTAATTAGTGCGCGACGTCAGAGGGGCAGTACTGCCAGAGCACTGGGTTCGGCACTCACAGTCGCCACAGGAATACGAATTTCGAGACAAACTGTATACAGGAGACTCAATCATGCTGGACTGTATGCCAGAATACCATCAGTTTGCATTCCCCTCACGTCTGCGCATAAACGCGCTCGTTTGAACTGGGGTTTGAAACATCCACATTGGAGTGTGGGAGAGTGGGCCAATGTGACGTTCAGTGACGAGTCCCAGTTTAGTCTGAGTAGTGATTCTCAGCGGGTAACGATATGGAGAGAACGTGGAACACGCTTTGAACCAAGAAACATAACGGAAAGACATCATTTTCCATCAAGGGGAGTAATGGTATGGGCAGGCATCATGATGGACGGCCACGCAGACCTCAATTTCTTTGACACGGGGCCTGTGACTGCTCAAAGATACAGAGACGAAGTTCTTGAGCCTTATGTTCACTTGTTTCGAGGTGCTGTCGGTCCTTACTTCATACTCATGGATGATAATGCGCCATATCACCGAGCGGTGCTGATTGATGAGTTCCTTGAAACGGAAAACATCCAGCGCATGTCGTGGCCTGCGAACCTCCCCTGATTTAAATCCTATCGAGCATGTATGGGATATGCTCGGGAGACAAATTGCAGCCCTTTCGCACTCACCAAGCTCCGTTACAGAACTGAAGAGAGCTTTCCAAGAAGCTTGGAACCGTTTGAGCCCACAACTCATTCATCCTCCCATAGCAAGTATGGTAAATCGCTGTGCAGCGTGCCTGGCTGTTAGAGAGAGTTGACCACATGCCTTATTAAACTGCAGCATCAGTATTTTATTTAACGTTTTCTTTCATTTTTTTCTTTAAAGTGCGAATCCTTGGTATGCTCAGTTTTCTTTCAAAAACTGCTACCTCTGGATAATAAAATTAATTATTATCATTCTTTTGATTTGCTTCCTTATTTTATAACCATTTTACACTCGCCTATCACGTTTCCCGCCCTTCTGATTTACAGTTCCTTCTTTATTCACATAATTATCAATTATGCTTAACTTTTGGACACCAGCGTATATTTATATACATGTATGCATGCACGCGAGCATATATATTTATTAAAATACTAATTAAAACAAATAGAATGAAGAAAATCGAGTTTTATATATAAAATCAAATAAGAGTCTGGTATGGTTTTTCTTCCTCCAAGTCAGATACGGTTAAATCAGATGAAATAAAAATGGGGATGCAATAATGATTAGAAACGTGGAAATTTATTAAAAAGTGACGAACTGAATACGAGACCTTGCATGAAGGACATTCAGGAGCATCGTCTCCCAACAACATGTTCCTGTGTGTGAAGAAAGTATGACCAATGCAAAGGCGAGTCAGTTTCACATCGACCCTTCTCACTGGAATCACCGGCAGGGACGTCTTAAGGCTGCTTGAGGCACTGAACCACTGCGCCAGGGCTTCTCAAATCTTCAATATTTGAGACCCAATATTCAATCATAATTTTCATCGCGCCCCCCTAAATACAAAAACAGTGCATTGAATTTAATAATACTATTCTTTGACGCTAAAGCTACCTCTCTATTATTTAACCTCTTAAGTGACACCGGCGTATATAAACGTCTCACTCAGCCAAAATATTAATTTTCTGAACGTATATATACGTCTTTCCAAAGTACGACCTTTTCTGTGCAATGCTATCCCTAAAATGTTTCCGAAGACTTTGGAATGCAATAAAAAAACCTCAAGACAAGTGTTTGCGAAGGAATTACTTATTTCACACACACAGAGGATTTGCTTCCCCCCTCCCAAAAAAAACATCACATTCATACGTCTTCGTGGAAAATGGTGGCATTGGGGAGCGGATCGTGTAACTTTTAATCGGTAATTAAAGGATTAATTATAAGCTGTACACATTATCAAGGTGAGTGTTAATACAAGCCCATAGATTCACTGGTAATTATCAAACTTGTTCTTAACCGAGTATTGTTGAACTAACTACAAAGTACATTGTACAGAGTACTGTTACATTTATAACTGTATTATATCAGTGTAAAAGTGTATTTTATTTTTTATTATGTCAGAATGTATTTTGCTTGTATACTTTTAGTAAATTAATATTTTTAATTAATCTTTTGTTTTCGACTTTTCAATAGGCTCGTGTCCCCCTCGTAGAGTTATCACGTGTCCCACAGTTTGAGAAACGCTGCACTAAGCAAAAGTAGGCCCCGGGCCCTTGCACAAGTGTAGGTCCCACCTATAACCCTTAAAAGTAGACAGTACATATCATACGTTGTTAAATACTCGTACAAACAATAACCCGAAACAAATAAACGTGCACGACTCACAATCGCACAAACTGGCTCGACCGACTGCTGCCCTTTGACTGAACGAGTAATGATGGTCTATGGCTGTAGGCCTATGCCTATACATGAAAGACGGTCAACACATGTAGCCAGTTGATATATTGTAGGGTATTTCCAATTTTACGGAGAATACAACTAGAAAAAAACAATTGACAGTTGAAATTATTTGAAAAAGGATCTTATTAAGGCCTAGTCGTAAAAAAGACGAGGCCCTGAGCCGGGACCCAGTTAGCCCATGCCTTAAGACGTTCCTGATCACACAGGCCATGCTCTTACGACAGGTCTCACAGATTGTGCAGTTTGTTATTCAACTGCTGACTCCCATGATTCCTGCCAGGCTGTAAAACTATGATGCAGGATGACGTTCTTCATGTTTGAAAGCGGGACTGCTAGCTAGGGTTTGCAGCCCCTGGCCCCCGAGATTCTAGGATCCCGGTGTTTTTCCCAATCTTGAAATCCCGGGATTTAATTTTTGTCTGAATTATATTTCTCATTAAAATTTTCCATGAATTTAATTATTAGAAAATTTATATTTTGTTTGTGAAATATGTACGTAGAAACTTTATGTAATTATAAGTGCTATAAGTAAAAAAAAAATATATGCAGCCCTCATTTCTCATATGGGAGAACGTCACACAGATCTAAGTTGCTCACTGCAATACTTACACACTAATATAGACAGCATCTCAAGAATAGATTTTGTCACAGTTCCTTCTTCAATTAAATGTCGCTAATTAATAGCGGACCTAATTGGAAGCTTTAAGACACTTCAAATCCCATTACTTTACTAACAGCTCATGCAGTTGGATCTTCTATTTCAAAAGAGATAACACTTGATAACACATTTTGATTCAATAACTGGATCAATTTATACATAAAAACCATTAAGTGTAGCAGAAGAACTAGATAAAGTTATCAAAGAGGTATATGCAGCAATGCAGTCTATTAAATTTGTCACTGTCATCAAAAATTCAAAAGAAAATGTCTATTTTCTGAAAAATGGAGGGAGACGTGGTGACTGCCTGAAAAGGACATACTCTTATTTAATGACGATAACACCTACCAGTAAAGAATCCGAACGAGCATTCTCTTCGGCAGGACAATTTGTAACAAAATTAAGAAGACGTTTGAACGATGAAACACTGCACGAGCTGTGTTTTTTAAACGCTTATTTACAGAAACACAAGAAAGGAAGAAAAGTATTTTTTTAATTTTATTATCTACTATTTTTATTTATTTTTTTATAATGAATTAAGTTTTTTGTGTTTATTTCACACACATACATACAATAAAATTTATATTAAACCAATTTTAAATTATATTTTCAGTTTTATTATGCAATTTCTACTATGCTAATGTGTAAGTATTTTTAATAAACAATCCAATCATAATCCCGGGATTTGGATAATGTAATCCCGGAATTGAATATATAGCACGGAATTTTAAGCCCTACAGCTAGAAGCAGATGGTTCGTCGCCGACTGAGCTGCACTGTCCGCTAGATCGTTGCCAATGATACCTATGGGGCTTGGTAGCCAGCAAAATGCTATATAAAAACCTTCCATATAATCGACTCATAATCTCGAGTACATTTCATACCACTGGATGACACCGATCATTGTAGTTTTCAAGCTCCTCTAAAACACTCATGCTTACGGGACATATTGGACTCGATTAATTGAAGTGCAAGGTAAATGGCGACAACTACGGTGGTCAAAACGCTGCAAGAAGTGTCGAGCCTATAACCATGCATAATATCTTCAATCACGACTCCACAGCCAACGTAATCTTCTCGTTTCGAACCATCTGTGAAGATGGCTGAATAACCACTATACTGACTGCGATAGTAAGCGAAAATGCGCTGAAAAATGACCCGGTTACAATGGTTTTACAGGACGAGGCAAAAGGGTTGATATAGTGGAAATGTGGAGTATTCCAAAGTTGAAATAGGAAAACGTTTCTTTGTTTGATGTTCACATTAGGTAGGTCGAGTTTGGTCATAAGGTGATTCATCCTATCTATAAATGGCCGGATGTTAGACGGCCGGGCATTATAAAGTCTTTTCAGTTTGGTACTCATGTATACATTTTTCAGAGAATGGGAAGGCATGGATAAGATCTTAAAATATTAGGTAAGAGCTAGATTCATCCGCCGCAGGTCCGGAGTAAACTGGTTGCAATCAACGTGGAGACTCTGCAATGGAGATGTGCGAAGCGCACCAGAGCAGATTGTCAAAACCATATGGGGGACAGATTCAAGTTTTTTCAGAGCAGATATACATGCAAATCCGTAAACAGAACAACCGTAATCCAGTGCTTCTCAAACTTTCAATATTCGTGAGACGATATTTAATCGTAATTTTCTTCACACCCCCCCCCCTCCTTACAATAACAATGTATTGTGTTCAACAATACTATTCTTTGACGCTAAAGCTACAATACGACTTTAACCTCCTAAGTGACACTGGCGTATATAACCGTTTCGCTCAGCCAAAACATTAATTTTCTGAAAGTATATATATACGTCTTTCTGAAATATGATCTTTTCTGAGCTATGCTATCTCTGAAATTATTCCGAAGGCTTTGGAATGCAATAAAAGGGCCTTGACAGTGTTTGCGAAGGAACACTGTCAAGGTCCATTGTAGGAACACAGATAAGTGTTAATACAAGTCCATGGGGTCACTGGTAATTATCAAACTTGTTCTTAAATTAATATTACTAAACTAATTATACAATACATTGTTCAATACTGATACATTTTTAAGTCTATTACATTAGTGTAAATGTGTATTTCATTTTTTTATGAAATCAGAATTTATTTTGTTTGCTTACTTTCAGTAAATTAATGTTTTATTAAAATAATCTTTTGTTTTTGACTTTTCAATAGGCTCGCCCTCCGATAGAGTTATCACGCCCCACAGTTTGGGAAACGCTTCTGTGATCCATACGAGACAATACGATAGATTGATACACTCGGAAAAGTGAAGTTCGATCCCCCCCCCCAAGAGGTGTTAAACAACACTTTCAAGAGGTTGAGGGACTGCATCACAAGAAAGAAATATCAGAAATATAGGATGATATAAATTCATTTTCTACATGGGTCATAAAAATCTGCAAGGGGGATTTGATCAAATCAATCCTTACACATCGAGTATGTGTTTGCGATTATATTGAATAATATTTAACAGTTCAATTTAAAAAAGCAATCTTTTAAGAATTTAAAATATTAATTTTTGTGCAGATTGTGTGTGTAAACTGCTAAAAAAAATGCGACACTAGGAAGAAAAGCAAATGTTAAAAAGTTTGAATTGTACGTATACAACACTAGCTGTTACCCGCCCGCTTCGCTGGGTATTTCATGATGTTTTATAAATTTTTACTGCTTATATATATATGTATAAATTATTGATATCTAAGTCCTAGCATTAAGAATTCGATTGAATTGAAAAATATACTTATACCTGTAACTGTCACCTGTTGATAAAAAAAAAAAGGGCAGAACTCATCTAATTTGTATTTTCTAAAAATCTCTAAAATTGAAGCATAGAATGATGTTTGCTCTTTCGTAACTCAAAAACCAAGTGGATTCCCGCAAAACCAATTTTCGGTGGATCTCTACTCCGTAAATTGAACATGCAAGCCAAATTTCAAGTCTAAATCTAACAGAAAAAAGAAAAAGTTTTACTATAAATATCCCCGTAATCCCGTTGAGAGCCGTTTTCCAAAATTACTGCTCTTAGCGGATTTCAATTCAACAAAAGAAAAATGCAAACCAAATTTCATTATTATAGTCCTTGTAGCTCGAAAAAAGTAATTTTGTTTGTCAATATGTCCCAGTAACCCCCTGCAACCCCCCAGAACTTGATTTGCTTAAAATTTATTCTTAGTGGTTCCCTATTCAACAAAAGAAACATGCTTAACAAATTTCAAGTATATGGGTCTAACAATTAAAAACAGGAATTTTTTTCTGTAACTCCTCTTGACCCCTCGCAAACATCTTTGGGGGTCAATTTTTATTTTACTCTTTGTTAGAGGAACTCTATTGCATGAAAGGAACATGCCTACCAATTTTCAAGCAGGATGATCAAGTAGTTTAAAAATGGAAATATTTATCGATTACGCCTCTTAATCTCCCGAAATTAAACTTGGTAGTTGATATTCGCGAAACCCATTTTGTAGCGGTTCTCTACTTTACGAAAGGTATCTGCTATCAAATTTCAAGACTGTACGTCTAACAGTTTAAAAATGGGGATAATTGTCTATAACGCCACTTGAGCCCCCGCAACGCCACTTCTGGGTCTGTTTTCACAAAACCCATTTTGTAGGGGAATTGCACTCTATGAAAGGAATCTGCTTAGCAAAATTTGAAGACTGTGCGTCCAATTAATTAAAAATGCAAAAAAATTATCAATAACGCCCCTTGAACCCCCGCAACACCACCTAGGGGTCGATTTTCACAAAACACATTTTGCAGTGTATTTCTATCCTATGAGAGGAATCTGCTTACCAAATTTCAAGACTGTGAGTCTAATAGTTTAAAAAAAGAAATAATTATTTATATCTGCCCTTAACCCCCTGCAACACCCCTTGGGGGTCAATTTTCTCCAAACCCGTTTTGTAGCGGATATTTACTCCATGAAAGAAACATTCCTACCAATTTTCAAGCAGGTAGGTCAAATAGTTTAAAAACGAAAATATTTATCTCTTACGCCACTTATTCCCCTGCAACGCCACTTAGTTTTCACAAAACCTTCTTATAGCTGATCTCTATCTACTCTATGAAAGAAATCTCTTTATCAAATATAAAGACTGTGCGTCTAATAGTTTAAAAATGGAAATAATTATCTATAACGCCCCTTAAGTCCCCTCAACGACACTTGGGGGCAATTTTCACGAAACCCATTTTTAGCGTATCTCTACCCTATGAGAGGAACCTGCTTACTAAGTTTCAAGACTACGTCTAATAACTTAAAAATAGGAATTTATAACGCCCCTTAAACCCCCCGCCCCCGCAACACCCCTTGGGGGTCAATTTTCCCAAAACCCATTTTGTAGCGGATATTTACTCCAGGAAAGAAACTTACCTACCAATTTTCCAGCAGGTAGGTGAAGTAGTTTAAAAACGGATATATTTATCTATTACGCCCCTTAATCCCCCGCAACGCCACTTAGAAGTCTGTTTTCACAAAACCCGTTTTGCAACTGATCATTATTCTACGAAAGGAATCTATATATATCAAATTTAAAGACAGTGCGTCAAATAGTTTAAAAATGGAAATAATTATCTATAACGCCCCCTAAGCTCCTGCAACGCCACTTGGGGGTCGATTTTCAGCAAACTCATTTTGTAGCGGATCTCTACTCTCTGAAAGGAATCCGCTTACCCAATTTCAAGATTGTACATCAAGTAGTTTAAACATGGAAACAATTTTTATTAAAGCCCTTAACCCTCCGTAACGCCCCTTGCGTTTCGAATTTCGGAAAATCCTTTCTTAGTTGACGTCTACTTTATCAAAGGAACATGTCTACCAAATTTCAAGTCTGTAGGTTGAATAGTTCCAGAGATTTCGTGATTAGTCAGTCAGTCAGTCGCTTTTCTCCTTTATATATATTGATAATAGGAAGAAGCATGATTAAGTTTGCAGGTAGTTTTGGGGAATACAAGGTCCAAACTTATTACATTCAGTTGCAGCTTCGGGCAGGTAAAACAGCTCAAACCATTTAAGAATCGAATCAAACTGGGTTTGGCTTACCGATACAAAAACTTCACGCCATCCTACTTTACGTCTATGCCCCACTTCAACAGTTGTAGAGGTTGGGTCCGTCCAATCTTTCAGCAACGTCTCACCAGATGTTTTCAGTAGATGAGAAAATTGGAGAGGGCAACAGTCTAACACCCTGCGTGTCACCGAAGGAACCCGATGGGTAACATGTGTTCTGGCGTTATATTGTTGAAAGATGACATTTCTAAGGCCTCAAAGATAAACCATAATGATCGGCTTTAAGGTATGAGAAATGTAACGCTGGATGTTTAGATTATCGATGACGCCAACAAAAGGTTCCGTCTCGTGTACCCAATGGCTTTAATTTGGAAACAAATATTCCAGCAATCATTAATCATTTCAACTACATTATCTCTTCGCAGTAGAGTGAACAAAGTTCCAATCGGGTGAAAAGTTGTGTAATTGATTTCTTTTGAAAGCGTTCGAAATCTCGTAACTTGCGGAAAGAACCTTGGAAAAATAAATAAAATCAGTGTCGAAAAACGAAACAGTCTACATTAATTCAGAGGGAAGATAAAGAAACAAATTTTATAAAAATTTTACATTTGTGCAGACTGGATTCTCGGCAGAAGTTGCTTGCCAAATGGACTTTGGGCCACTGGTGCAAGATATTTTGTAATTTGGTTAATATAAATTAATCCTTAGCTTATTCTAGGCTCTCATTCACTTTCATCAAAATTCGAATTGCAATTACATGCTGTCAGGTTATTTAAAAGATCAAAATTCTAAACATATCTTTTGCTGATATCCCCCTCCCTCCCTAGTTTTTATTAAACAATTTTAATCTGATTCTCGAAGGTTGTAAGTGCATATATTTTTTTAAGTGATTTATGCTTACGGATTAAATTTTTTTTCGAGTGAAGTGAGTGAATATTAACGCCGCACTGTTCAGCTACACGAAGGCTTTTGGCAACGGACCACGTCCTTTTGAACCATGGTCAAGGGACGAGGACGACACCTGAGTTGGCACCCCGTCTCCTAACTACCACACTACACCAACGGGAGGACGTTTGAGCTCTCGACAGATTTAACATGCATCGCTTCCCTACACGGCGGGTCGTCAGTGGTACTGGGGTAGAATTCATGACATGCTAGCCATGATCCGATGACCACTTGGCTACAACGGCCATAATGTTTTATTGAAGATGCACTATTAAGCTACACGTGAGATGCTTCAGATGGATCGTGTAGTTTTGAACTACGGAGTTTGACAGTTTGGGGACGACACTGAGCTGCCTTCCCCCCTTTCCAAACTTCCACACCAAATCAATGCGAGGATTTTGAACCTCGACAGATTTTAAGTGCATCAGCTCTCTACACGGTCTTAAGTGGATCTAGGATTCGAGTTCAAGACTCTGTAATATTATCCATAAATTCGTAACCATAAACCATTCGGAAGCCCTTTAAGAAAAACAAATTATAAATTTATTACATAACGTAAAATATTTTCCATCTGCTTTGCTTAAAAAATTCCTCTTCCTGAAATCTTTAAGATAATATGTTTTCATTTTTGTTTTTCTTTTTATGCTCTTGGGTATAGTTTCATTAAATAACGTGATAATCGATTCAAGAAATAACCTACCGATCTAAATAATTTTCAGTTCCTATAATTTAAAAAAGAGCAAAATTTTTGAAAAAAATTTATTCCCAGTATTTGTTAGAGTAGTATTACAAGAATAAACTCTGCGTAATAGTTTCAGATAATTTTATCCTCCTGTTTATTCTACTTTCATATTTTGGAGAAACATAATTCATTTGTGAAACTCATTTTTCTGTTTAAATATTACCCTTAGTAATATGTTTATTAGCTCTCATCATTCTTATTCATACAAAGTAAAATTAAATTAGTGGCTTCATCGTGACCATTTTTTTATATTTCTTATTCTTGCATAATTTTTCCGTCCTTAACTCCACATCAAACTGTTTTTATATTCGCACTGTGTGCTGCTACCTAGATTCCAATTAGTTCAGTCAAGAAGTTTTTTAAAAAATTCTAATTGTAAGCCATAAGTTGTTGTTTTTTTTTATTATTTTCAAACAAAAAAATGCAAATTTTATTTACTCTAATGCCTTTTCAACGCAATCACGTGAAAATTCAAGTGATGTTTTCTCAATAACTTTTTCTTCTCTAAGTAAACATTTAAAAGGACACAGAATTGATTTTTTTTATGCAAGTCGGTCAAAAAGTCAAATCAAATTTTTTAGCCTAAATAATTCTGTATATAATTTTCTATTATTTCAAAATTTGAAAGTATTCAATTAAAAACACTCAAATTATGATAACTTGTATGTTCTTTGCTTATTTTTCTTATTCTTGCATAATTTTTCCGTCCTTAACTCCACATCAAACTGTTTTTATATTCGCACTGTTTGCTGCTACCTAGATTCCAATTAGTTCGGTCAAGAATTTTTTTTAAAAATTCTAATTGCAAGCCATAGATTTTTATTTAATTCATTAATTAAAATTTTGTTTGAAAATAATAAAATTAAAATTCATTTAATTCACCGCAATAAAAAAAATCAATAGGTTCCCTTCATTTAAAATGTTAAGGCTTTATTTTCTATTTTACACTCAATGTTTCGATACTTTTTCTAACTACTGTTGTCCATACATATAGTGTAAATTGGCACTCATTTTTGAATCAATGAGTAGTTAATTTTTTATAGAAAAACCGTTGAATTTCTTCAATTCTTAAAGAAATTTTTAATAAGCATTTATATAACAAAAATTTATTTAATCTATTTTAATTTTGTATCGCAAAGTCCATATCAACTTTCGCTGTACATTTTTTGATATATTCATAAATCAAATTCTATATATGTACGTCAATTATTAAAAGACAGGAATAGAATTTTAAATTAAATTCACTAATATTTGATGTTTTAAAAAGTTAAATGGCTTACCTTGTGGTATTTTGTGCAAATATCCAGTTTAACATAACAAATATGCAGAGGCTACAAGCAAAAAATAAATTTATAAACCATTAAATCAAAGGTGTTTTGCTTAAATCGTACCGTTCATGTAATTCTTTTTCTCGAGTATTATTTGCCAAACTTAGACGAAAATAATTTTTCTCTATATTCCATTTTACTATTTTAATGTTCATTTTCATTCCATTTTACTATTTTAATGTTTAATATTCATGTGATACAAAAAATCAGAAGACTATGAAGCAAAGCACAATTACTTTTACTTATTTCATTCCATGCAACTCACAACTTCTTTGAGAGGTCGAAACAAGTTGGATAAGGTGCTACATTCGAGATCTAGAGAAAGTGTTCAAGTATTTTCCAGTGAAATTCCTCAAACTTTTCTTGTGTTATACAAGCTGTGTGGAAATATGTATTGTTACTGTTAGAGAAACACACACACTGCGGTACCCAAAGGATTGAAGTCTTTTTAACCGATATGCAGCTGTTTTCTCAAAGTTCAAAGTAATGTACTACATTTATCGTCAGTCAGTTGCAGAAAAATCAACACACAATAATTACCCAGTAAATTCTAAAAAAACGCGAAAAGTTTTCCAATAGAAAACCGAGAATAGATTATGAGCCATTTTTTTTTTATTCAATGCTATTTTTAACGTATCCGACAGGTTGCAACAACTTTTTTTTTTACACTGCTGACCACCGTAAATACAACACCCTGAAGGAAGCACGCAAATAACATGAAATTTACAACATGCATTAGTGGAGGCGAGATATGCAAATGATTAGAATTTCAGCGCAGACACACATCACACACGCCTGGGGCGCCACCTCAAAGCGCTATTTAAGGCTTGGAGATTTCGACGATTTCAAATTCGGCAATTGTATTTTTCTTGTGGTTTTTCAAAAAACGATCAGTTACGTCTTCTATAAAACAGCGATCAGCTTTTGATCAAGTATCCGAGTTCGACACAGGAAGGATAGTGGCCTACCGATATTGTAGGTTATCTTTCAGGGAAATCGGTAGTCGTGTTGGACGAAACCAAACAACTGTAATGCGGATATGTGACCATTGGATGCAGGAGGGTACGACGGACCGACGGGGTCGATCGCATCCATCTCAGTGCACCACTTCACGTGAGGACAGGCAAATTGTGCGCATGGCAGTGACGGATCACTTAGTCACATCACGAACCATAGCACAGCACATTGAGTCTGTAACGCATCATTCAGTGTCTGCAGGTACCATTCGACGACGTTTACAACAGAATGGTTTGTCCGCAAGACGTCCATTGCTTGGTCTACCCTTGACGCAGAACCACAGACGTCTCAGCCGCCATTGGTATGATGAAAGAAGTATGTGGACGCGGCAGAATGGAATGAATTTGTCTTTACTGACGAGTCGCGCATCTGTCTGCAGCACCACGATGGTTGGATTCGAGTCTGGAGACACCGTGGAGAGAGGATGCTGAACAGCTGGTCCTGCACCGGTATTATGGTATGGGGTGGTATTGGATATCACTCTCGCACTACTCTAGTACGCATTGCCGGTACTTTAAACAGCCAGCGCTACATCTCCGAGGTGTTGAAGCCAGTTGTCCTTCCTTACCTTCAGGGCTTGGCCAGAGCCGTATTTCAACAGGATAATGCGCTACCACACGTAGCACACATTGTCCAAAGGTCGTTCGTCAATCACCAGATTGAATTGCTTCCCTGGCCGGCTCGGTCGGATCTTTCACCGATAGAAAACATGTGGTCCATGGTTGCTCAACGATTGACCCAGATTACACCACCCAGCTACCACACCAGATCAACTTTGGCAACGTGTGGAAGCTGCTTGGTCTGCTGTACCCCAAGAACACATCCAAAGTCTCTTCGAATCAATACCGAGGTGTGTGGCAGCGGTGATCTCCAACAAGGGCGGCTACTCTGACTACTGATTCTGGCAGGAACCACACTTCACAGAAGTCTATAAATTTAATCATTTGATACTTGGTCAACTGTTTATCTACAAAATAAATTTTGTTGTGCGATCTCTTGTCTTTCTTGGTGTTGCATTTACGGTGGCCAGCAGTGTAGAAAAAATGGAGATAGGGGGATTTTGTTGTTGTTGTTTTTTAGATTTGTTTTGTACGTTTTATGAAAAATATATATATATGCTAAAATTAAGAAGAGAAAAAGAAATTATTATTACTAAAATGGGAAAAAAGGGGTAAAATTGACAAAAATTAACATAAACGCGGCCCATCCTGTACCAAATTTTATGTACAAATTTTGAATTCTTTAAATCTGATGTGTTGCTATGTTATTCTATTTTGAAATGACCTTCTGGATAAGAGATATTTTAATTTTTACAAAAACTAGTGCCCTTTATCTTACACTATTAAAATTCGAAGGTAAACAAACGTATCTATCTATCTATCTATCTATCTATCTATCTATCTATGTGCGTCTATCTTCTCACGAACAGCACCACGCAGAAAGTCGCGGAAGGTACCAAAAGATCGGGAATTTTCCGGGGAAGCCGTATTGCCTATTTATATTCCGATATTGTAATTAGTTGAAAAGATATTAATTAAAAACCTTAAAACGCCTAATTGTTTTACTCCTGCCGGTTGTTTACTTGGCGGAACTTCCCTTCCGTTTCGGCCGAGCGGTAATCTTACGTTTTCCACCATATTAAAATTGTCATCTAATTTTCGGTGTCAAAATTAGACAAAAAATAATTACAGAATCGGAAAGATCATTTATTTCGCCACGACACGGTATATTTTTTTTGTAAAATAACGATATTTTCTATTTTTTTCGAATTTTCTAAAATAGTGTTAAAACTGATGCGTTTTTATGAAAATTATTTCTAAATCGTTGGGTATGAATTACTTTTCGTGTTATTAAATCGATATTCTATACTAATTAACTTCAAGCATTTCTCTTTTAGATCCATTCATTTAAAAAATAAAATTCTCAAAACTTTTTTTAAAAGAATTTTTAAAAAGTAGTCTTAATTTTTACTTCACATTGAATAACTTCGTCATTTATGAAGATAATCTCACAAAATCTTTTTTCCGTGTGTACAGTAATATTATCCGTAACATATACAAAGATTGAAAAAATTGCTTCAAAATTACGGATTTTAAAAAACATTTTGTGATTTTCGTAAACTTATGTTTTTTTTTCTGAGAAATAAATTAAAAAGTAGTAATTTGTACATTTCTTATTTCAAAGTACGTTATTTTTGCAAATAGTTGGTGATGTTTGAGAGCATTAACGTAAAAATTACGCCCTTAAAATAAAGGTAATGATTTTTTAAAATAATTTAAAACACGCGATTTTACATTTAGCCAAACATTGGTTAACTGTATGGTGGCGGAGTGTTCAGAGCTCCCGCTACACTCAAGACTATAACTGCAGCACTGCCGTGCGCGGTCAATGCGAAGGATGATGTCCGCCTCGTAGAAACCCGTCGGTCGCTTTTTTCATACTTGTCTTAAATTTTTTCTCCTACTGGACATTGCGTCGCCACACATCATTACACACAAAAGGAAATATTCTGAAATATATTTTAATTCTCTCTTCTTCAATGATTGAATTCACTTGCTGCATCCCCACTGATCTGAAATTTACTTCATTTTCAGTGCTGCCATTATGTAAGTAAATGGTATGTCACAATTAATTGCTAAATGAGCAATTTTAATCAATTTTATTAGAAAATAATTAATAAGTTAGTTTTTTATAATATACTTTTTTTTCGCAGATACGTGTTTAAATAATTTAATTAACACAGAGTGGAATGAAAAACTATAAAATTAAAATTTAAAAAAATTAAATGTTTTTATCAAATAGTATTATTTTTTTTGAATGTTTTTTCAGTGAAATTTTTTAAAAATTAAAATGCATTCAAATGCATTTCTGATATTCATTTAAAATATTTATCAGTATTGAAATTTTTGTTCTCTTTCATAAAACTTATAGTTTACTTTAAAATAATGCGTAATTGCATGAAACTTTTTTCCCCCGTGTCGATTATTTCAAAAAATTCTCACAATTTTACTTCAAGAATTAAAAAAGTAGTGAAATTTTGTAATTTGAAAAATTTATACTTTCTGTTCTTTTTTCAGCATACAACTATTTTTAAAAATGCTACAGTTTCGTTTCCGGGAAAAAACTATCTTTCTTTAAAGAATTTTATAGAAAAAAAAACAACCTTTTTTTTTACAAAACAATGCTGTTTTGCATATTTTATGATTTTTTCTCATATGAATCAATATCGTTGCGTTTATATAAAAATGATTTTTAAAACTTTCAGAATCAGTGATTTAAAAAATAAAAAGCCGGAAACTTTTTTGAACAAATTGTAATAAAACACTCAAAATACTTAAATCAATCATTTAATAATTTCTTCATTGAAAAAAAAAATTGCATGAAATTTTTTCCCGTGTGTCGATTTCGCTTAAAAATTACGAATTTTAAAGATTTTTTTTGTGATTTTCGTAAAATAAAGTTTTTGCGAGAAATAATCTAAGCATTATTTTTGTAACCTTTTTTCTTCAAAAATTATTGTTGTTTCCAATCAATATGTGAAAACTTGGAATTTTCAATTAAAAATTGAGCCCTCAAAAATAATGAAAACTTTAAAAACATTCTAAAGGCTTTGCGCATGCGCGAGAATCATTATTATTTTATTTTCCCCTCTGTTTAACGCTCAGCGGCCAAGGTCAAACTTGCTGTTGCAATATTTTTTCCGTTATTGAAATGTGAGTGAGGGATTTTTAAAAAGTCGCACTGTTCACCTACTCCAGAGTTTTTCGGCGACGGACTTCGAAATTTTCAATTTAAAACTTTTAGAATCAGTGATTTTAAAAAAAAAGCCAAAAACTTTTTTGAACAAATTTTAATAAAACACTCAAAATACTTAAATCAATCATTTAATAATTTCTTCTTTTATAAAGGTAATTGCATGAAACTTTTTTCCCCCGAGTCGAATATTTCAAAAAATCCTCACAATTTTACTCCAAGAACTAAAATAGTAGTGAAATTTTATAATTTTAAAAATTTATACGTTCTGTCTTTTTTTCAGCATACAACTATTTTTAAAAAGATTACATTTTCGTTTCCGGGAAATAAAATATTGCAACGAAAGAATTGGAAAGTGAGTGGGTGATTTTAAAATTCACCCTGTTTGCCTATTCGAAAATTTTTGGTGACGGACCTCGAAATTTTCAACCATTCTCAAGTGACGAGAACGACACCTGAGCTTTCACCCATCTTTAATAATTACCACACCACACCAACGCAAGAACAAATTTCGAAAAAGGGAGTTTTTATGACATAGTTAAAGAAATCACTCACATCGCGCGCATGCACACACACACACACACACAAGTGCTATCGGCCTGAAGGAAACACGAAATTTCAGTGGGGATGAAGTTATTCACTCGGTAAAACGAAAGAATTGGAAAGTGAGTGGGTGATTTTTAAATTCGCACTGTTTGCCTATTCGAGGGTTTTTGGTGACGGACCTCGAAATTTTCAACCATGCTCAAGTGACGAGAACGACACATGAGCTTTCACCCATCTTTAATAATTACCACACCACACCAACGCAAGAACAAATTTCTAAAAAGGGAGTTTTTATGAGATTGTTAAAGAAATCACTCACATCGCACGCACACACACACACACACACAAGTGCTATCGGCCTGAGGGAAACACGAAATTTCTATGAGGGTGTATTCACTCGGTAAAAGCCCGTGCAACGCCGGGCTAGGCAGAGAGGAAAGAAACAAAGAAATCAAAGTAATTTCGGAAAATAATATTGGAAGTGCTGAATTTGTGAAGTTGAGTGAATATTAACGTCGCACTGTTCAGCAACACGAGGCCTTTTGGGGACGGTCCGCGTAATTTTGAACCATGGTCAAGTGACGCGGACGACACCTGAGCCGGCACCCCCTCTCCTAACTACCACACCACACCACGGGAGGACGTTTGAGCTCTCGATTTATTTTACGTGCATCCCTCCCCTACACGGTGGGTCGTTAGTGGTACTAGGATCGAGAATTTGTGAAGAGAAGGGAAAATGTTAAGCAACAAAGCCATGACACGCACTCACGGGTCATGCACTCACATCGTACGCGTCAAACCCACACCAAAGTGTTGGCGTTAGAATAAAAGGAGGAAATTAACATGGGGATTAAGTTATACCCTCGGTATAAGCCCGTGCAACGCCGGGCTTAGAGGAGAGGAAAAAACATAGAAGCCAAAGTTACTACGAAAAAGAATATTGGTCATGCTGATTTTGTGAAGAGAGCGGAAAATTTTTCTAAAAGTAGAGAAAGCCCGTGCAACGCCGGGCCATGAAAGCTAGTCTCAGTTATTATATGAAATTTCTTAAAAAAAACAGTGATAAAATTCACATAAGGGACTGTAAATTTTGTAATAAAACAGTGATTAATAAATCTGAAGGTTAAAACACTTCTACTATTATACAGAACTTACGCAAAAAATTTCAATTAATTATTTTCAAATCTTTTTGAGCATTCGCTGTCCCCGTTTGAGCATTTAAAAAAAGTACACATTTCGAGTCAAACGCGTTTTAAAGTATGACATCTTGCTTAAAGCAAGGGCATCTGCTCTTACTAAAACACTTATAGTTTATGTTCTAGTGAACAGAAAATAATAAATTTGGTATTTTTATAAAGCTAATAAGATGTCATATAAAGTAAAATCATAAGAAAGAATTGTCAATTTTTGGCAAAAATCTCAATTTTAGGGTAGTCGTATACCTTAAACACCTGGACCTATTTGCGTACTTGAGGTAACAATGAAGGGTCACTAGCAAATTAACCACCTAAAGCGCCAAATTTTAACAAATTTCAGTTTTTAGAAAACGTTCTATTTATTCACTATACGTTTATTTATCGTGGTAGTATCTTAATAAATTAGCGGATGAAGAATAAAGTATTGCTAAAGATTATTAAAATTTTCAAAAAAACTTACTGGTTCTGCTATGGTAAAATATAAATTATCTATTAAAACAGACTAGCATATAAATCACCCCATTTCTTTATTCGATATTGCAAAAAAATATTCTTTCTTGTGTAAAAGATACTTCTATCAACTCTTCCATCTGTAAGAACACAGCCATATAAAGCGAAAACCAACTATAAGTGACGACTTAGAATCTATTACTAAAGAAGTGATTTATACTTGGACTAGAACATCATAACCAGAAGCAATCTTCCAAGTGAAATGCAGCGTCTCACTGAATAGTCGCCAATAAAGAAAGAAAAGTGGTTTCTCCAAAGAGAACTTTTTTTCCCTCTCAGCCTCTATATTCTGTACGGTCCAGGTAGTTTCAATGGGAGAGCTCAAAATCTCATATTACAAACTATTACTACCAGTTATATTCGTTCCATTAGATAGAATAATATAAGTTTGAACTAAAACTATCAAGAAAAAGTTTGAAAAATCAATATGTATTAAATAGAAAACGGGCGTCTCATTTTCAAATTAAAATTAGCAAGATTACAATAAAGATCACTTTGCGAAATGTCAAAAGAATTTCAGTTTGCGCTTTCAAAATTGCTCATGACTTTTTGATGAGCTCCGGTAATACGAGTTATTAAACTTTAAATATTAATTTCTGTGACAAATTGTACTTCTGAATTCTATTCAGAAGTAGAATTCAGCCGCGGTAGCCAAGTAGTCAAGGTATTGGATCATGGCAGGCATGTCATGAGTTCGAGCCCAGTACCACTAAAGACCCGCCGTGTAGGGGAGTGATGCACGTCAAATTTGTCGAGAGCTCAAACGTCCTCCCGTTGGTGTGGTGTGGTAGTTAGGAGAGGGGGGCTGCCAGCTCAAGTGTCGTCCGCGTTACTTGACCATGGTTCAAAATTACGCGGTCCATTGCCAAAAGCCCTCGTGTAGTTGAACAGTGCGACGTTAATATTCACTTACCCTGAATTCTATTTTCGGAACAGTAATGGACTGAAGATAGAGGTTCTGAAGAAAAAATTAGCTCTTAATTTCGATTTTGTAGCGGCAGAATATTTACAGGCAAAGTACTTTGCTAATTAGAATCATTGTCAAGTGACAAGGACAACATCTGAACTGACATCCACACCATTCCGTGACCTCCAAGTGACGAATTTGAACCTCGACCAATTTTCTGAAGACCAACTCCTCTAAGCGTCTATTTCACTACACAAGTTCTCGAACCAATTACTGGACAGTCGCAACGCCGACCCCAAATCAGTGACCATGACCCTTTGCTGCAACTGAATTACTACCTGTTTGATTTAAATCCCATAAAACATATACGGGATTCTTTGAACAGACGTATTCAGCAGGATTATTTTTGCGAATTGAGAAATCGTTTCATTACCCTCGCACTTATAAGCAATACAAGGGCTGTTGGGGGCAGAAGTTTCAACCACAGATAAGTGGCGCGGATGATGACTGAAGTACCACTCGTTCTCCAAGCTTTTCTGTAATGTCAGAGAAGACATCGAGCCTAGAAAGATTTGGGGTCCATCAGTTTCACTATATGGTCAATTGATGTGGAGGGTACCTTTCTTTCCAAACTTCCACACCACATTAACGGGAAAACTTTGAGCTTAACAGATTTCAAGTGCATCAATTGCTCTACGTAGCGGGTTTTCAGTGGCACAATGGCCTTTACTCATGATACACCGGGAACTAGTTCACGACCCAAACCACTAAGCTACCGCGGTCTTAGCGATAATGGGAACCAATGATTGAGTGGTTTGAACCCATATTCCATTCACAAAAGACAACAAATTGTAACAACCCTACTTCCCGTCTACCCTGTAACCCAGCTAAAGGTGTGAAGGATGTTTCGACATGATAATTTCCAATTATTTTATTTAGCAATTTAATCGACTCAAACACAATTCAAATGCAACACTTTAAAAGGGAGGATCTAGTCAGACAACAGAGGGAAGGGGCGAGAGTCGCGTTTTGGGAAAATACATTCACTAAAGTACTTTATAATAATAGTTCCCCCTTAATATTACTTTATACAGTAGATATGTTACTAATGTTCGCTTAACCACTTTATTACTTTAAATAACAACGTAATAGGAAAGTGACAATACCTGAACTTAGGCAGTCTTCTAATCAATTTAATTTATCAATCACAACTTCCTATCTTCAATCTTTAACAAGGTCTATTAACCATTTATAGTAATCTTCATCTTGTATTTCTCTTGTCACCACCTTCTAATTTTCTGCTATCTAATCATCTTCACTTCTAATTCACTAACTCCTTTAACTCGCGAACTAGAACTATATATAATAAACTTAATTTGCATATCACGTTTTCTTCTTTGGAGAAGATTGGTGAATTTTACCAGCCCCAAAGAATACCCAAGAGGATTAACAGGAGGTTGCGTATAGATCCGTCACAAAATGATCATCAAGAAATGAGAACTCTTGACTATAGATTACGCAAAAACTGATGAGGTGAGTATAGATATAGACGATGCCAAAATTTTTTTTTCAGTTAAAGAAAGTAGTCTTATTTACTAAGGGGCATGCTTTCTTGAGTAGACATTCATTTCTACCAACGAATTACTTTTAATGGCATTGTTTTGTTTGATCAAACACAAACAAGTTTTTACAAAAAAAATTAAGAGAAGTCTATTACAATGCATTACCTGCAATGAAAGATTAAAAAATAAAACACATCAAGAGACACTCGGCAGAAGAATCCTTTTCATCGCATGGAAAATGAGATGAATAGGTCCATTAGTAAAACGTGTGCCAATTTCCTTTTTCATCTCAAGAACTCATATTATACAGCAACTGTGTGATATTTCATTCAATATCTAAATGTGGTTCTGGCGTAATATTTATGTCTCTTTTCGATATTATGTGTGGCCAACATTATCTTTATGATTTCTATCAAGAGTGTTATTTTTACTCTCATTTCATTTATTTTCCTTTTCACTATTGGTATTTCTATTTCAGTCGTAATGGAAAAAGTGTTATAAATTTTATTCATATTTCCTTTCTTTAATATTTTTAATTTTTATAATGTGGCATAAAAATTCATTTCGATACGTAGGAATAGTTCGATGTGGAATTTTTTTCACTTCTGATTATATTACATATTATCAGTCAGTACAAGAGAGAACAGCGTTAAATTGAAGTATGTCGACTCAAAAAATTCGACATATTTTATATCTATGATATATATATATATATATATATATATATATTTATATACACAATTCATATATATTTCATATATATACTATTCATCTTTTATATACATGATATTGATATTTTATATAACATGATATTCATATTTTATATGTATGAAATTCCTATTTTAGGAAATGTATAAGAAATGTAAATTTGCAAAATGTAAATAAATATTTACATTGTAGTAAATGCATGTCTCCTTTTTCTGTAGCTTAATTAGAGAGCAAGATTTTAAAAAGTTATGAAAATAAGAGACGAATTAATAATTTAGCTTCAAGGAATTTTTGGTAAGTTTTTTCCAAATTGTAACCAATTGGCAACACAAATGATTTTCTGACTAACATTTATTTTACAATGTTTTAATCCAATTGTATTTTCATCTCATTCATCAGTTTTTACTATTGAATACCATCTATTTTAAAAGCATATTTTTTTTTAAATTTGTTATTTACATATATATTCATCAAACTAATTCGTTTTTGTTCTTTTATGAACCAGCATATAATCGGACCAATATTTATCTTTTCCACGATGACGATATGTTTTTGTTGTGAAAGAGTTACTGGAATTTCGGAAGCTGCTGTAGTTTGCAGGTAGAAAATGTTACAGCACTAAAATAAAAATTTTGTATTTTCTAAAGTCTTAAGTGATTTACTGATTACAGATTGTTTCTAGCAAACAATTAGCAACTCGCGTTGATAACGATGAACAAAACGCATATTAGACTCAAGACTAGATTTAACGGTTGTATTATATTTTAGAGCATATTTTTATTTGTTTGGTCAATTTAGTGATTTAATAGTTATTTAGTGAATGACCTAATAGGTTAATTTAGTGAATGACCTAAGTTGAAATAACGAGGTGTTGGCGCAATTTGGCGCTGTTATTTTTCTTCGTCGCCAAAGTGTGGTATTTTACATATATGGTCAACAAATTTTACATTGGTGGAAAGACCAGGAAAAGCTAGATTTCATTCATTGATTCATTTAAAATATTTATTTTCATTTTTTCAAAATGACGTATTGATTAACGGAAAACATTTTAGAGACGGATGTGTCTGATATACCTCCACCCAAATATAACCGGCAGCCGGGTGATGCACTGCTGACTAACGTTTCGAACTGGTTCTGCAGGATGGGTCGTCCCCACGGAAAATAGCATTGAATGGTCTGCCGCTCGATAAGAGGGTTTGAGAGAAGTGCATATACGACTTACTAGTCTCGAAAGGGTTAATGTAAAATGTAAGGAAAATAGTTATTTCTACCAAACTATTAACAGTGACTTCAGTCTCCGGATATTTAATTCAAATTAAAGACAGTTGCTGTTGTTGTTGTCGTGTGCAACAAAATGTTCATGCATGAACGATGATAGATAGTACCAAAGGCGTGAATCACTACCTTGATAATGTCTTTGGTCTTATCTGTGTTTAATGTGTGTCCATGTTACAATCAATGTAAATTTTGAAAAGGAAACGAGCAATTGGAGGGCTTTCAAAAGGTGTTTGGGATTCAGCTGCGTGACAGGGGAGTTCTTGCAATCCACTTATGCCTTTGAATGACCTTCACAGAGTCCTCATGTCTTTGAAGTGTTTTGTCCCTGGTCTGGTTGTGGTCGTCGTTATCTTACGGCTTGTAGTTTAATTCTGGCAGTGATAATTTTTTCTGAGGGTTTGCGCAGAGCTTCGGATTTGCGGCTGCGATGGCATCAAAAACAGTGAGATAGGCGCAGGCTCAATTGTTCTGGCTTCTTTGGCAAGAGAGTCGGTCAGCTAGTTCCCCTTGATATCAACGTGGGCCGGGATGGACTGAAGGTATTCCCCTTGCCTCAATGGAGAGTTGATGTGTTAGTTGAGTCTTGTTTTTCCTCCCTGAAGGGCTTCAAGAATGGATTTGCAATCCGATGGGAGCGATATTTGTCCATTGGAGGTATGTATCTAGAACTGCCCTGATTTAGTTAGTCCAATATAATGGGAATAGTTGATGAAATGGATTTTGCTCATTATATTTGCTAATGTTTTCTGAATTCTCAAGAAAATAAAATGTTTTTGAATTAGATAAAAAATTTAAACTCTCAACCACCGAATTTCCTTCACATTTTATAAAAACTAAAAGTTTATCACATGCAGGGACATTTACTCTATTTCCTTGAACTTCTCTATTTTTTTAAATATTTATAATAATAACGTTTCGTTGGTAAATATAATCGGCCACATTAGCAGGTGGCTAATGTGGCCAATTATTCGAGAATTCGTAGTCTATGTTTTTGCCCAAGTTTTGCTTATCTTCGTTGGGCTAAGAGCCACTGTAACACTTTAAATATTTATCTTTTTCATTCAACAAACTACAATATTCATTTCAGACAGAGGCATCCCAAACTATTCCGAAACATTACTTCTTGAAACATGCAGTCTGCAATTTTTCCATTAACTCTGGTGGTTTTTCCGAGGCCAGTAGTAAAAAAAATCGTGGATGGCATGTCCTGAGTTGAAGTGCTCGTGCCACTGAAGACACGCGGTGTAGTTGGGTCGGATGTACATTAAGTCAGCCAAGACTTAATGTCTTTCCGTGTTGTGTGTTGTGGCAGTTAAGAGACCAAGGCTCAGAATTACGAGGTCTGTCGCCAATAGCTCTAATATTACTTTATAGAGTGACATTAATATTGTTCTCACTCTCATCCCACTTAAGATCTACTGTGTAGAAATATTGATGCAAGTTAAATTCGACGTATTTCGATGTACTCACGTTGGTGTGAAAATTTGGAGAGTAGGGAGTCAGATAAAAATTCATCGTCGTTACTTTGTCGTAGTCTCTCACTACCCCTATGATTATTAACTCCCCCTTGCAAATTATCTAAATTTGGCTATGTTGGATTCATGATTAACAACTTACTTAATTAATAAATCAATATTATTTATTAATCTTTCTTAATAGAGAAACACACAAATATTAATCAAACTTTAAGAACAACAAATTACAGTGGAGTGCGATAAGATTTCAATTATGAACGACGGAACACTAACTGAAACCACGGAGAATAACGCATACAATCAAACTACGCATTTATATCTAATTTATGAAAATAACTGACCTGATACCTTTTTAAGGCAGGTTTCTCAAATACTGGTTTGTTCTAAGGAGCGGCTTCAATCCTTGATATCTTCAGTTTCGTCCCGAACCGAATTAATGAACCTTTTTCAATAGCCTTCCTCAGGCGAATATACTTCCACTAGTTAAACTAATCTCTCAGAATCACCTTCTTAATCAACCTCGTAGTTATCCTCTCTCTCTTCATTTCATTTCTCCCTTTTATATTTTTTTCGAACTCGCTAAACCCGAAACTATCTTGTTTGCATAAGTCACACCTTTGGCTCTCGGCGGGGATTGGTTAAAATAAATACAATCTTTAAGGATTTGAGAGAAGGTTAGTGAAACGCGTAAGCACCCGTCACAACTTTATCACGGATCATAATGACTACGTCTTCTCCGAAATCCCTCCTGCAGCTTAATTATCGTAAATAGCCAATCAATATAAATGGAATAGTTTGTAAAATGCTGCAACTAATATTTGAAATACATGGGCGATTCACTTAAAATAAAAATATATCGTTCGTTTCAATACCTCACAGCATTTATATCAGCATTAAGTGCTCAAAATGGATTAATATGTTTTGTTTTGTAAAATGCCATATCATATTTAGCATATTAACTTTTTCATCCTACATTTAGGTGGCATCCTCTAACCTGCTGCCTTCTATAGGATAATCAATTATTTCCCCATTACGATCCGTCTGCCAACATTTTTTCTTGTCAATAGAAGATGGGAGCGTAATGCGATCATTCCTGTCTGGCTGTCATACTTCCTTGTATTTTAGCATCGTATAATTGATAGTAAATGGCTCAGACTAATTGAGTGTCTATGGCATAGACCCATAGATTCATTTGTAATATCCGGAGAATATTAGATTTTGATGTATTGCATGAATACATTGGCTAAATTAATAATATTCGCATAATATAGAGCTCTTTAAAATGTAAAAAAAAAATATTTTTAGAATTTTCAAAATTTGTAATTTATTTATTAGGTTTTGTATGAGTGAGTGAATATTAATGCCGCACTGTTAAACTACACGATGGCTTTCGGCGACGGACCACGTAATTTTGAACCATGGTCAAGTGACGAGGGCGACAGCTGAGCTGGTACCACCTCTCCTCAATTCCACACCAAACCAACGGGAGGGCATTTGAGCTCTCGACAGATTTCACGCCCCTACACCGTGGGTCTTTAGTGGTGCGGGGCTCGATCTCAAGACACTCCAGCCACGATCCGATAACCTTGACCACTAGGCTACCGCGGCCCCCATTACATTTTGAAAGATATGACATTAATTAATTTTTGCATTTTGTATTGGAGTACATACGAAAATAATTAATTGGTACTCTAAATGTTTGAGGTCGGGGTAGCCGAACGGTCAATGGTCAGCAACTCGTGACCGGATTTCAATCCCGGTTGATAAAGAGTGTAATATGAACCCCTTTTTCTGTTAAACCGAACTATATTTAAAAATCTATATCAAATCATTACTGTAATAAAATACGCTGAAATTTATTGTTCATAATCCTTCCAAATTCAGATCATACAGATGTCATCACGGGTCTCAGAACGGTGATCACATATGTGATCATGGTCCTGAACGGGTTAACATCGCACTGTAAAGTAGCACGGTGGCTATTGGTGACGGACTTTGTATTTTTGTCCATCGGTCAAGTGGCGAGAACAACGACACGCTACGTCCTCCATTACACCAGGAATCGAGTCCACGACTCTCTGATCATGAGTTTGTGACGGTAACCACTAGGCTACCACGGACACTCAATACTGTCAGATGAGTGTGAGGGAATATTTACGTTACACAATTCAGCTACTCGAGAGCTTTTGGCGACGAACTTCGTAATTTTGAACCATGATCAAGGGACGAGGATGACACCTGATCCGGCACACCCTCTTCTAACTACCTTACTAATGGGAAGGTATTTGAGCTCTCGACATATTTAACGTGTACCGCTCCCCTACAACGATAAGTCTTATGTGGTTCTGTACCACTAGACTACCGTAGCCTTACAATCCTATCGGAATAGAATACTCAGCGTGTTCTCTACACGCTGACGTAAAAGTCCTATCACTTGCGTTTTGTGGAAATTTGTGGAGGGAAGTGCAATCTAATGTCAATTTCACAATAATGGAAAGTGCTTTAATGTAGTTTATTTTCAATTGAATATTTTGGTACACATATTTGTCAAGATGACCCAATAACAAACCCCCTTTTCCGTACTAAATGTGTTGCGTTTGACTTGATGCCAAAGGTTTTTTCGAAAACATTTCCTTTTTATCACGCAGTCTATCTAGTGCCTAAACTAAACCTACCCACCTTGGTTTCACTTGAATCCCGGAAGTGAACTGCGGCAAACATAGTGTGAAAATAACCGATAAAGCAGGAAAGAAAATACCTTTCTGGCAGAAACTGGGGATCAGATACCTCCACACTTAGAATATCTTATATAACCTTGTTACAACCAGTCCTTGAATATGGGTATCAAATCTTCCAAGTAGCATCTCCTGTTAACTTGAAAAAACCGGAGAGAGTGCAACTCATAGTGCTGCGGTGATCAATCACGGGCCTTAGATATAGTAACCCTACTGACATAGTTCTGTACTAGGCAGACATAAAACCTCTGACTATGAGATTTGATGTCAATTCATACAGGTATTTTAACAAAATTAAAAGCTTTAGTTCCTTTAAAAGAACTACTTTCATTTTAAACTGGACAAGTAACGAACGTTTTAAAGCAAGAGAGCCAACTTAATTACATGTGAAAACGTGGTCTTATCAATTTTAATGTTGACACATCTACACCTTTTAGCTCTCTCTCTGCATCACTCCCATTGATTCCTTTAACTATGTTGAATTCCCGGAGGAATTATTGATCAGTACTCCCAAGCATAGCAGTCATCCGAAATTACTCGAACAGCTGGTATTTGAAGTCATAAATGACATACCCGATGAAGCTTTGACTATTTAGATAGACGGTAGCCTTTCGGATACGGGTAGAGTGAGAAGAGGTATATTTAGTAACCCCCGAGAGTGATATTAAAATTAGCATCAGGAATTCTGACCACTGTTCTGTCTTTAGATCGGAACTCACTGCTATCAGGGGTTCTCTCGATCATGCTCTCAACTCTAATAAGGACAGTATCTGAATCCTGACATACAACAGGAGCTCCATCCAGTATTTGAAGAATTGGCCAAAGATTATGGACAGTACTGGTCTACCTATTATTTTCAAATTAGCTAGGCTTAGTCAGAGGAAATAAGAGTGTCTCCAGTGGATGCCGTCGCATGTGGGTGTGCTTGGGAACGAGGTAGCTGTGTAGCTAATTGGTAAGGGTTGTTATCTCCCTAACTCCAGTCCTCTGTCTTGAGCCCCCATTCTAAAATTCTTTCCCTCCACAAAACTAAAAGAAATCTGATGTGGCAAAACCCTCCTGCTCACCATTGGTACGCAGGCTAAGAGAGTCCTGGCCTATCTCTACAATGCAGGAGATCCAGGACCATTCAGTCGGCCTTGGTGCACTTTAGAATCTATCACCTGCTTGGTATAACCTTTGTGCAGGGAGTAAAATCTTTCTTTACGTGTCTCTGCTTCGCTTGCTCATCTTCTGGACTGCTGGGCCACATCCCTGAGACAGTTATTTGGAGATCAAGGCCTGGTTTGTGGCATTCTTTTGCTGAAAGGTCAAATAGACTTGGTGTAGGCTTCCATGCTGCAAGGGTATTTGAAACAACTAAAAATTGGTTCCACGATCAAAGCGTTAAAAAGAAAATTTTAGTTTTTAGTGGTAATTTAAAAAATATGTGCAAAAATAATATTTTAAATTGTACATCGCGATTTGTAAATGAAAATAATTATTGAAAACTGCTTAGGTGACAAAGAAAAGGATATATAGGCGAAAAACGTGCGATAAAAATACACGTTTTCTGGTAAATATGGATTGTAATACCGAATACCCTTTATTTTGAGCAATTTGTACAATTTTGTAATACCGATATTCACAAGTTTAAATGCCGTTTTTTTTGGTATTTATTGGAAATTTTTAAAATTGTCTCCACTATATGTTCAGGGACCGTCAACATAGCAAAATAGTTAACGGTTTTGTTTTTATGTCTCTCTAACGAGCGAAATTCATTAGACTGGAAATATAAATTTGCGTCATACAATCAAAAGAAGGGATAAAATATGTGAATGATCCACAGTGTTGGGCCAAAACTATCCTATTACAGCTCAGAAACATGCTGCACACGCGCAGGAATGAATAAATGAGTGAATATTAACGACGCACTATTCAGCTACACGAGGGATTTTTGGCGATGGACCTCATAAATTTGAACCATAGTCAAGTGACGAGGATGACACATGTGCTGGTTCCCCTTCTCCTTACTACCAAACCACATTAACGAGAGAACGTTTGAGCTCTCGACAGTGCACACGCGCAGTATTCATAGTCTGATATTTATATCTGTGAAAACAAGGTTGTGTAGTTGTGAAGAAAGTGCGTAATATTTTGGTATTTTTTAAATTCAGTTTTGTATTCACAATGTATTTACATATCATGCAGTACAATTGATGCATTGTTTTTTAAGATCAAATTTCAAAAAAAATTTTAATAGTACGACAAACTGAATAGTGATATTTACACCTTTCTGTGTTTAAATACATAAGATGTTCCTTTACTTTTTTGTGATTCCTTTTACTGTTATAATTTATAAGTTACAAATTATTATGGTGCTATGTACAATCTCTAATAAAACTGTAAATAAAACGAAAAGTACCTTTATTTCTTATCTTTTTCTAAAATTTCTACTACCGGGGGTTAATAAAACCGGTATCCTGGTATTAAGATCTAAAAAATACGGAATACCGGTATCAAACTTTTGGTCTAATATTGCAATCCCTACTAGTAAAGCAACTGAATTAGAAATTAAATGTGCGACATTAAATTTTTTATGATTGTTAGATAGATTGTCGCAGAAAAAAACGTTTCATTAAGAGCCATAACTTGAAGGAAAGGAATTCTTCTTCTTCTAAATTTAATGAAGCCCACCTCAGTTCATCTGACTATCAAAAACTACGATAAACCTGCATCGTTTTTTCTTCATTTTTTTACGCTAGTTAAGGGTTAAAAAGTTAAAAGGTGTTATATATAAATTAAAACTGTCAAAAACACACACATTATTTAAAAGAACCTTTTAGATAAAATTGGTAAAATTTTATGTTCCTTTATTGCATTACTTACGCTGTTAAAGTTAAAATTTAATTAATCAGTTTTAAAAAAACAACAACAAAAAATACTCATAACGTTTCTACTTAATAGAGAAAAAAACTAGAATGGGAAATAAATTATCTTTAAATATGTAAAACCAAAAGTAATCATCCTACCCCTCTCAAAAAAATTTCTACTGTAATATGATAAATATTTAATCATGATTATAAAATAAAGAACAAAAATATCAAAATTATACTCATATTTCAGAAATAAAATTAGGAAAATAGTAAGGGCAGAAATTACATGTTCCTAATTAAGTATAGAATTTTTCTATCTAGAAATGCAAGAAAAACTCTCGTGCTTTTTAAATTTTTATAGTTATGATTGATTTATGGTTCATTAAAATCACCTTTTGAGGCATTCCTAGGGTTTTTGGTAGTGTGGGCCTAATAATTTGAAATTACACACTCAAGTGACAACAACGACAATTGATTTACCCTTCCACTCTTAAACGTTCACTTCACCCTAACATGAAGACTTTGAATCACGACCGATTTAACGTGGATCAGTCTTCTTACTTGGATGTTTTCAATAGCAAATGAATATTTGTTAGTCCTTCTCAAAAACTACATTAGGGCTATTTCCGCGACAGAACTTACCTTTTTAAACTTCAGCCAAGTGACGAGGATGATACCTGAGCTGATCCCGATCTCCTACAATGCAACAGCAACGGGAGGAAAATGAGCCTCGACAGATTTAACATGAAACAGTCTTTTTACACGACGAGTCTTGACTGGACATGAATCTAGAACTCATGCCGTGCCAATCACAAGTTCGAGACCATAAACACGAAGCTATCGCGGCTACTTGTTTTTAAATAGAAGAAAAAACTATATCTAAGGCCTTTTATCACACACGCATGTCTCAGACAACCATTTCGGGAATTTTTTCGAGCAACTGTAAGAGTGAAGGTTTGCCGTAAGCAAAGCGATTAGCTCTGACGTCAACAGCGCCCTATCTCACATTGAAAAATTACTCGCTGATTGTTCAAATGCAGAAAACGAACATCCAATATTATTTTTTTCTTCCGTTGGCGCTTTTGTTGACGGTCGTAAGCAGAATGGGGAGCCATTCTGTTTAAAATAGTATACGCCATTAAAATATTATGCACCAATTTTGCCATCTTTACCGTCATCGTGTTTATGACGTAGGATGACGAAGAACTCAATTGCGTGGAATTAGAGCAATCTTACAGCATTGAGTGAAAAGCCATTACTATGGGAATTAGGAAGAAATTGCTAAAAAAAGGTTGCTTGAAAGCAAAATGCTCCAAATACGTATACGCATATGATAAGGTCTTTTGTGATACAGTCAGTATTATTAAGGAAAGGAATTGTGGAATGAGCGACAACTGTTAGTAATCTCAAAACAGACATTCATTTGAACCTTGCGAGTGGACCTTAGGATGTTCGTCAAAGCAAGAGAATAATTTACTTGAAGGTGGAAGATTGTTGTGTATCCGAATGAGAGTGCTTCATATATACAAGTCTCACATATTTTTAATAGGTCTCATGTTTGTGGCAAAGAGTGTTCCAAATTTTTTCACAAAATAACTGTTTTTTTGCAGTTGATTATGAGATATATGCTTTAAAAAGAAAAAAACAAATAGCTGTCGGAAAACTTATACTTTGCATCTGCAAGTAAGTTACGCGAGCAAACAGGAAAGCCAGTCTCTTTCAGCCAACCGCTTCCCGAACATGAGGGCTCTTGTTTCGAAGGTAAGGACATCTCAGGCACCCAAAGTGTCTGTGATGTCTATTGTTTTTAATGTCGTTTCTCCCATTACTTCCTATTTTGCTTCTTTCTTTATTTAATTTTTTTAAATTCCATTTACGTTGTTATCTTACAGACTTAGAGATAGTTGCTTCAGCTAGGATGTACTTCTGGTGTCGAATTTTAATGTTAACTCTAATTTGTTATTTAAATTTCATTTAAAAATAATTTTTTTGTGAAAAAATTGTAGTTGTGGTAGAAAAATAAATTGATACTGTAACATTTTTTCCTTTTAAGTTTAGACTGAAAAATGAATTCTGGTTTTATATTTTTTTGTGGGGGCCAACTTTAAAATATTTATATATATTTATACATTCTTAAAGAAATATTTTTAGTGATATGTCTTTCGATTTACTTATGATATACAATTTGACAAATATTTTAAAAAGAACTTTTTCTGTTAGTATTTTTTAGTATAACTTAGTTGTAGAAGAATATGTTTGACAGATATGTCGGCACTTACGTATTGTCGCCACTATCGCCAACTCTATTGATAACTCGCCAAGTTGTCAATCTCGATTTCCTGTGTCAGACCCAATGAATTGGCATTCATGTGCTTTGATTCAAATAAATTCGCCAATAGGTTGCTATAATACATAAGTGCCGATATTTCTATCAGTACATTTTCAAAGCAACTTCTTTTTAATAATTTTTGATAAGATTGTTTAAAAGCTATTTTCTTTTCCATGGATCTTTATTTTACATGTTTATTAAGGCATGGCATTTTAAATTTGTTTGTAAAAAATCTTTTTGGTACTTTTCCGTTTCGCCGAAGCAAATCTCGCCGAGCACGCTTTATGGGCGACAACACACAATACTCGCATAAAAAAAGTTTGTAAATGTTAGTTATCATTAGTTTTTCATTTATTTTTGATCTAATATGAAAATATACTGATAGGAAAAGACCGCGACTTATTTTGAAAAAGAGGATGGCTAAAGATTATACCAACTCGAATATTCAGTATGGAGTCAGTCGTATCGTTTTTGGTGACTTTTTCGCCTGTGCCGGCAAAACGAAAAAGTACTAAGTTCTTAAATTTAATAATTGTAAAACTGATTTTTCTTCCGAGGATCCCCGACCTTGCTAGTCCGTGTTAGATATTACCAATGCTTTTTTCCCAAATAACGCTTCCTTTTTTACAGATTACATTTTAATCGGAAGGGGGTGTTTCGATACACTCCCGGGGCTGCCCAGACGAATTGCTGAAGAGGGCAGGCAGCCTCGAGGAACCAAAGTAGCCGACCTCCAAGTGGTGTTCCTCGGGCAACGCAGTTCTTCGAACGATACTTATGTATACTATCGCAACAATGCCAACTTTCAAATTAACTCACCAATTTGGCAACCCCGATTTCGCATGTGTCGTAGGCTCAGAGATGGGAGCCAAGTGATTCGTTTCATGCAATATCGCCAATACGGTTGCGATAATACATTGGTACCCTTCGAACTGATAACAGCGGCTGACGGGCTACTAAATACATGCAACAATAAGCTATTGTAACTTTTCAGAACAGTGATGATAATGTCTTTCAGGGGCTACTATTTGAATTGGTGAGGGAAAAATTTCTCCAAATTTTCTTATGTCTCACGGGGGTATAAAACAGAAATCAAATGTCGCCAAAGCAAGAAAAAGCCAAAAGGAAATAGTATTGCCTCAGTTCATTTTAAAGCGTTTTGGAAATAGGAAAGCTTTAATAAATTTAATGTTTCTCAGTTTACTCATCTTTTGATTGGAAATTGCATATTGGAGATTTTTAAAAAATCGAATCTTCTTCGTGTGACGTTCACTATCTCGCCCAAATTGGCGTACACTGCAGATTTTACTTGACCACGACTTGTTTTAGGTACAATACAGATATGTATGAAGGATTTGTGTACAGGATCGAATATACTATGCAATGGGAGCTAATGATACATTAAAGGTTTTTCTTGTTAAAACACCAGAGCATAGCATGTAGCATATTAAATATAGCAAACATTTAATTGTAACTGCCATCTCAAAACAACAAGGAGATTAATTTTCGACAGATTTCAAAGATAAATTGAATAAACTCGTCTTTGTGTACTTTCAGGAGGAATTGTATATTTTAAACATTTTCAAAATTTCTTTAATACGAAACAGACTTTACCTTCAACTAAGTAGATTATACATACAGATGCAATCTAAAAAGGTGGCAATCGAAGCCATTTTTTAAATTAATTTTAAAAACTTGAACCACAGTTAGACAAATGGAATGAAGCTGTGCATGCGCAATCTTATGTTAGACTATATAAACGAATAACTTCCGAAATAAAATAATCTAACTACTGATGCGGCGCTGACTAATTTTACTTCAAACTAATATCTTAACAACTACCCAGGTTCGTTTATTTAAATTAGTCCGCATCATGATAGTGGCTAGTACTTTAAATGAGTTATTGAGACAACGCAAAACAAATGACATTACTCGCTTTAAAATTAAATTAAATTAGTTTATTACTACTTAAAACACATTACGAAATTTAGATTAACACTATTAAAATTGAAGAATAAGAACTATGTACAAACAACAAGAGTTTCCCTAATTTGAAACGGAGTCGAAGTGATGTGGGCTGGCATTGTCCACCGGACAATGAACTAAGTTTTTCCTAAAATTTGGGAATCCACTTAGAATTGAGGGGAGTGAGAATCTGCTGTAAATTCGCTCGACGCCTTTTTTAAGTGAGAGCAAATTCCACTCCTTGGTGCTTGCGCGCACTCTTTCCCCGACTGCGTCATTGGTCAATTACCAAGCGCAAAGTTACAAAAGTGGCATCTTTAAATTCAATTTATGGGTCCGTTCACCCGCATGACCTTTGACAAACCCCGTGACACACCGTGCTGGTCCCCAGCTGAGGAATGTAAACAATATCCTGTAAATAAGGGGGATTTACAAATTACTGATTATTTGGGGGCCAGCTAAATTGTCGGTCAGCCTCCAGCCTCCCATCACTACCTACGCACCAATAGTACACAAGAACATCACCTGGCTCTCTGCAGGAAATCAAATGGGACCCTTTCTCCCAGATTGCTTCGCTAAACTTACATGATACACCTAAAATGTATTTCCTTTGGAGAGTGGAAGAAAATTCCACCCCACTTGTGAAAAGTGCTGTGATCCTCCAGCTTCACTGGATGACATTCTGGGTTGCATCTGATTTTTAAGGGGATCTTAACATCCGATTTCCTTATTATTACAGAAGTTTTGGCCACAAATAACCTTCTGGAGCTAATCTGGGGTATGTCACATCTTTCGGGAATAAGCAACAAAAAAATAAAATATAATAGGAACCTTTAAAATTTTTTGTTCTATTAAAGTTTTACAATAATATATGTTATAGCAGCGTTTTTCAATCTGTGGGGCGTGCCCCCCTAAAAGACCATGATAACTCTACGAGGGGAGCGCAAGCATATTGAAATGTCGAAAGCAAAAGATTATTCAAAGAAATTATTAATTTACTGGAAGTAACAAACAAAATACATTCGGACATGGTAAAGAAAAATGTACACACATATTTGCACTGATCTAATACACTTATAAAAATGTATCAGTACTTCACAATGTGTTTTATGATTAATTTAACAATTCTAAGTTAAGAACAAATATTTAATAAATACTATTGACCATGGGCTTGGCATATATAAAATTAGGTTAAAGTTTAGTTTAGGTGGGGGTTGGCGATGTCAATTTTTTTTGGCGACCAAAATCGATCGCCAGGCTACTTCATTAGCGATAAAAGGACCGGAAGCCAAAATGAATTCGTGATTTCACCCTAATATTAATATAAAAATCGTCAAATCAAAAGAAAAATTTCTAAATCAAAAGGGTCCTACCCCTATACTACTTATCTTCATAATTTGTACGTTTTATAATTAATTCCTTAATTGCTAATTAAAAGTTTTGCGATTCGTTAACCGATGCCACTGCTTTCCACGTAAGGGTGCAAATGAGAATATGGGGGGGGGGAGTAAAAAAAGGAATTATATAATAATAAAATCCTTGAAATAAATAAATCCTCCGCAAACACTGTCAAGGTTGCCAATTGCCAAGGTTGTCACTGCCAATTGCATTTCAAAGCCTTCGGAATAATTCTGTGGATAGCAGTGCAGAGCAAAGATCGTTCGTTGGAAAGACGTATATATACGTCCAAGGCATTTCATGTTTTGTCAGAGTGAGACGTTTATATATGCCGGTGGTACTTAGGAGGTTAAAGTCGTATTGTAGCTTTAACGTTAAAGTATAACTTTCTTAAAATCAATACATTGATATTGTATAGAGGGGGGCGCGATAAATATTTTGATTGAATTTTGGGTTGCAAATATTGAAAGTTTCAGAAGCACTGCTCTTATTTTTTAAAAAATTCATTGCACCATTTCTTTTTTAAATACGTTTGCATTATTTTAAGATTTTAATGTCATTTCGTGCGCGATGTGATAAAGATTATTAAGATTGTCCATTCGATTCATTTAATGACGAAAACATGATTCTCTGATAACAATCCATCACGATAAATTTAGATTAAGATCTCCATTCGAAAATACATTTTGTAATATAAATTGCTGCTACGCACAATTCTTGCAACAATCACTGAAATAGGCATACAATTGTAAATAATTTGACCATTCAGAATGTATCGAGGCCACTTCACTGTATTTTCATTTTATGTAAAAATGGGGAAAAATTCGTCCTTAATAAGAGATATTCTAGACTGTGTTTTAGACTTTTTTTTTGATAAAAATTACCCTTGAATAAAATGGGAGCTAAATGTGTTCGAAGCAACATGTACTGTAGTTTATAAAGTTCAATTTTTAAAAAGATCATTTGTAGTAAGTCCAATTTATTCAGAACTTCTGTAAGGAACTGAATTGTTATTTGCATCAGCAAACATTATATAAACTAGATTATTGTTTTATTCAAATATCAGTATTACACGTAAATCTTAATCACCCATCCGGTACAGTGGTTAGAGACGCTGGCTGCTGTGCCGTAGGACCTGGGTTTAAATCCCGGAGGAGACATGGATATTTGTAAATGTATAGTGAATTCGCGTCATGGGGGTACTCTAAATAGCCGTCGAGCCGCAAGTCCTCTCGTGTGGTTGGTGGAAGAGGAAGAAAGGTGGGAGGCCCCTGACCACCTCCAGGGTCTTCTCCTTCAAAAATGGGGTGGAACCGAGCCAAATCGGGCTGTCACCTGTATGGTACTCAAAGCTACGGCTAACGACAGGCGTACAATGTAGCCCCATGCCATGATAAATTTCGTGGGCCTCGATCTGACTTCGTCAGACAGGTGGCATTAGCAACAATAACAACACATAAATTTTGAATTGGAATCGTATCGGCCTGATATTCTTAGGACTCTTTATCAACCAGCCATTTTGGAATCGTCAGCTAACTGTTGAAACTCGTGTTATTTCTAGAAATAGTGTATCGATTTGAATGTTACAAAGTACAAATACGAAAGAAAAAAATAATAAATGCTTCTCTGGTATTATCCTTCCTTTTCCTCGCTTTATAAAATATTGTAAAATATACTTTGAAAATCTGAATGATTAACAATGAATCATTGAAGAATACACAAAAAGTTTTCAGAAATTGATATAAATACATTTTCAAATAAATGTTTATTTTATGTCGCTTTTTCTGGTGCACTTTATATCTTTCCAATGGATGCACTATTCAGGGTTTTGTAAACAGAGGTACTAGGGATATACCTCGCAATTTTCAAAACATATTTAAGCTACGAAGACCACATTTAAGGTGCAGTTTCTTTCTCTAAATTTCCACACAGGGTTAAAGTGAGTGCTCAGAGCCACGGCAGATCGATCTAATCTGCTTCAAAACCTCAGCACAATGGGTCTTCAGTGGACGAACGGTTTTTTATTCACACCGTTCTCAAAGGTTATTGGTAACAGACTTTTGAACCTCAATCAAGGGAGAATAACACTCGAGCTGGTACCTAACTCTCTAAACTTCCACACCATGCCAAAATAAAGGCTTTAAAAACAAATTAAATGACGTAAGAAACGGTGGTCATTGCAAAATAAAAAAAGTACATTTGTCGTAGTCTCCCACTACCCCTTTACATATTATCTATGTTAGGATATGTAGGATTCATAATTAATGACTACTCAAATAATAAATCACTTATTTATTATTTCTTTAAGATAGAAATTCACAATTAATAATCAACTTTAAGAACAATAAATTATCATGGAGTGTTATCAGAATTCAATTATGGACGACGGAATACTAACTGATATCACGAGGGGAATAACACGTACAATCAAACTACACATTTAAATCTAAACTACAAATATTACAGACCTGAAATCTTCTTCAGAAGGAACTTGGAAACTAGTAGAATTTATGAAGTGGCTATAATCTAGGATATCTTCAATAACTTCTGAACAGCCTTAATGAATCTTTTTCAATAATCTTCTTTCCTCTATCAAATTTCACTTCATTAAACTAAACGCTTAGAAACACCTTCTTAAGCAACCACGTAGTTTACTTTTCAATCCCAAACACACGGAGTTCTACTCTATCAAACCGCTTAGTCATCCTCTTCTCTTCATTTCATTTCTCCCTTTTATATCTCTTTCGAACTCGCTAAACCCGAAACTATCTTATTTGCATAAGTCACACTTCCAGCTCTCAGTGGGGATTGGTCAAAATAAATACAATTTAAAGTTTTTAAGAGAAGGTTAGTGAAACGCGTAAGCACCCGTCACACATTGCTTGTAGAAAATCTGTGTGTATTTTAATGCTATTGATTCCTTTGTTTTGTATTAATATCAGAGTAAAGTTTTAGATAAACAACAGACTTCCGACAATGGGACCACCACAACCGAGTTATGATCACGAACTCCGTTTAAGTGTAGATTAGGTCGTCAGTCAGCGAAGTGAGCAATTTTTTGGCGACAAAAAGCGGTGGAGTGACTATCGATATGCATATTTAGCTATTCAGAGATTGCTAAATAGTATTTTTTTTAAAAACCAATTTAAATGAGAAATACAAACAATTATTTAAGTTAACAAATTATGATTAAATAAATGTTCTGATCTTATATTTTCTTAAAAATAAAACAAACGGGAACACTGAATCAGAAAAATTTAAGAAAGGTTTACCTTTGTTTTCAAGAGAAGTTTCTCGAAAGAAGGATACATTCTTTTGACGCCCTCGAAGGAAAGTAAAAGTAATTCGTTCGGGTTGCTGGATTGGTGCATTTTACGAAACCCGTAAAGGATCGAATCGATTCCTCGTCCATCAAAATCTGAAGCGTACCCCTTTCCTCAACCAGTTATTCTTTCGTACAGTACTTTTAATATGATTCCCTGTCACTTTCGGCATTCCAAAATATACCCATCGCTCGATTCATTCTTTGCACGAATCACATGACATTCTTGTAGACCGCACATTCGACTTTTGCCGCTATTAGGCTTTGATCAACACACCATTGTCTCACAGACAGCTTTACCTTTCGCTTCCAATCATTAAAAAAACCTAAATCCTGCTTCTCAGATGTTCTGTTTCGGATAATTTGAAGCAACTAGGGCAAGGAAAGAGGGGGGAAAAACTCGTGTGTTGGCTCCGACGCACGACTGGAGTTTACTCCTTAAGTAAGTCTTTGATTGTATTGTAGACAAACCGGGTAAATAAACGCATCTCACAAGACTGAAACCATACATGTATTTTCTTTATTCTATTCAGATTTTTCATATTGATTCGGTAATACATATATAAATAAAATAATATAAATCAATTATGTTACATAAATATATGTTACTCATAGTACACGAGTACATTGTTAAGAAGCTTGATTTACTTCACTATTAACATCACTGTGAGTATTAATTACATTCTCTCGCCATGAAAAATCACTGTGACAAGAGGATTGTAGTAACTAAAGCATGATACGTGATCGTCGGTAGATAAGTGATTTACGAATCGTATGAATCATAGCATCTCTGGTTGTACCATACCTAGTCGTCGCCAGTGCTTTACCAGAAACGACTTCCAAATTAAGCTCTGATTTTAAAAATTGTACTAATCTCAATCCTTCACCTTTATCGAAATCAATATTCAAATCGCCACCAAGTCTGTGTGGAAGCACATGATACTGTTTCCCCAGTAGTTTAGAATCACCTTCAATATATGCTAAAGCTCACATTCATTATGTTATACATAAATATATGTATGTAAAATAAGACAAAAAGGGAAGGGACTCACAATCGAGGAATGGAGTAAAGCAAATTTATTAAAAGAAGAATTACATCAAGAAACTATTTACAAAAAGAAAATGTTAGGGCGCACAAAAACACTACTCCTATGCGAGCCAGGCAAAGTCTGAATGCCTCTATAAATTAAGCCTCAACTCCTTTTAAGCTTGTCGGTGATTGAGGTTCGACTCGTGACCGGCCTGGTGCCACTGAAGATCCGCCGTGTAGAAGGGCTGGTGCACTCTAAATCTCTAGAGGCACAAACGTCCTACCGTTGGTGTGGTATGGAAGTTGGGAGAAGGGATTTCTACTAACTTCCATAGAGATAGAGCTCAGATGTTTTTCTTGTCACTTGACCATGGTTCAAAACGACGTGGTCCGTCGCCAAAACCACTCGTTTAGCTGAACAAGGGGACATTATTCCCTTATTCACTCACTGATGGTGATTTCATATAAACTGACTGACGGGTGAAATTAACGTGAATCTTGGTTGATTCATATTAATTTCTTTCTGAATGTGTAATGAGATTTAGAAAGAATTTCATTTATACTTTATTGTGATAATGATTAAAAGAGAACGACTGCAACTCAGATGAACCTAAGTCTCTGTGATTCTATATTATGCTACCTTAGAAATATGCGACTCAGTTTTAGTTAAATTGTGAGTGAGTGAGTGAATAACGTCACACTGTTCAGCTACACGAGTGCTTTTGGCGACGGACTTCATAATTTTAAACCATTTTGGTCAAGTGACGAGGATGACAGCTGAGATGGCACCCCCCCTCTCCTAACTACCACACCAATAGGAGGACGTTTGAGCTCTCGACAGATTTAACGAGCATCGTTCCTCTACACGGTGGGTCTTCAGTGGTATTGGGTTCGTACTCATGACACGCCAGCCACTAGTCCAATACCTTAACCACTTGGCTACCGTGGCCACTTAGTTTAAATTGCAATAAATCCAATATTAGGCATGGCGACATAAAGAGCAATAAAAACTCGTAGCCACAGCTTATAGATGACGATATTTTGCATGGCACTAAGATAACGTTCTCAGAGAATCTACAATATGCTGTCTTTTAAAAAGCATATAACATCGCTTAAACAGCTCGATATATCATTCTCATGTTAAAAAATTAAAACGTGAAACATAAATTAAAAGATTTGTAATTTGTCCTCATGGTTTCATGTTGATTACAACTACAAATTCCTTCTCATTTAATTGCTTATTTACGTCCCGCGCTAATGCAACACTAGGGTTATTGGTGACTTATGAGATTTGTCACACACTTCACTCGATATTTCATGATGCCGAATGTATATATACATATATGTACAGGAGGTTGCCGAATTCAACCGACAAATTGATAGAGATAATGATCGGCAGCTTCGGAACGACAAATACCTTAGGACATGGGGTTGTAAACGACGTTTAGTCGGAGTAATTCACAAAAGCATTTAAGAATGATGCAATGTCGAGTGGAATGAAAAGGAGCAACAGGAGGTAATAAACACATTTATTAGACGAAAATCATATTTACAGTACAAACAATACACCCTACCTCGACGTCAGAAATTCAACTGGGTTTTTCTGGACGCATCCCACAATCCTTTGTCCCAGTGCCGCTTTATCCATTTGGCGCATGGTGCCCGGAAGTACCCGGAGAAGCCGGACTTGACCGGATTTTCCGGTTATCTTCCGGTGCCAAGATCTTTTGCTCCTAGAGCCCGAAATGAGCTTAAATCGGCAATGCTTCATCTGCGAGTGTCGGTTGTGCTTTGACCTACAATGCCGCAACTTCGAACAATCCCTGTGACACTCACTTGTCATTGTATTTCTGACGTCAAGCTGCGATGCACTGTTAGTATTGTTGTTCTTATCTTCGAAAGATCTGACATACACCAGATCAACTCCAGAAGGCTGTTGACCGCCAAAAAAGCTATAATAATAAGGAAATCAGAGGTTAAGTCTCCCTTAGAATGTCCTATGCATGCCAGAATGTGATACGGGGAAGCTGAATGGTCACATCAATTTTTACAAGTGGATGGAGGGATTTTTTCCCACTATTATAGAGAAGACATTCCTGGTGGCTACTTTTTAGTCTATCCAGTGCAGTCTGGGAGCAACGGTGACATTTGAATTCCAGCAGAGAGCTCGGGGATGTCCTTGTGTACAATTGATGTATAGGTGGAATACGCCATATTAAATTACGAGCTTAGGTCTTTCATTTAACCCGGAATTTCTCGTGCAGGTTTGTGGCATACCCACCGTCTAACTTTGTTCAAAGCTCCTTCAAAACCTTTGTTTGGAAAATGGATAGTTTCTCGTGCAGCTGATTTTAAGGTCAAACCTTTGAGGGGCCTTAGTTTGTAGGTGAGTTCTAAATATATGTTTTTGGATATCGCCTCTTCGGGTATGTTGTACCCTGCACGTGAATCCCCGTTACGCTTCTGAATGCATGATCACGTTTTAAATCTTACTGATGCTTTGGCTTTTATTGTAGTTATGATGAAGAAATGTGATATTTAAGTAATTTAATAGATACAGTATTCAATAGATATAGTACAACAACAGTATTTTCGGATGAAGAATTTCTCTTCACGGTTATGATGAGGAAAAATCAAATGATGAAGAGTATAACAGAAAGTATGGTTCCTCCACTGAAATTGATCCAGATTTAGAAAAGGGAGACACTGTTGAAAATATAAATGTTTTATGTGTAGAGACACAAAAAAATTTGAGAAGAACGTAATTTTAAAGGAGACAGTTGGTACACATCTTATCCATGTTCAGATGAACTTTTGAAAAAAAATAACTATTGTTGCAACAAAATAAGAGAAAATAAAAAAGAAATTTCAAAATTTTAAATTAAGAGAAGTTTACTCCTATATATGTTTAGTTTGAAAAACATACAGATTAAAAAAAAATTAAGATCCAGTGAAACATCGCCTTCACTCACGACGAGATTAAAGGAGTATATAAACAATGCACTGAATGCCTTTATAAAAAGAACAGAAAAACTAAATTTACGCGTGAAAAATGTAATAAACATGTTGCATTTCTTACCTATCTTCCTTTTTAACCTTTTTATACAAATTTTACGGTAAAAACACAATGTAAACACCCTTGGGTATGACACACCCTGCGCGAGAACTTAAGGTCCTTTTTTCACGCGAGTGATACTGCGTTAAGGATAACTCTTGATAAGTAAGCGAAGTGCCAGTATCCTCTTCGTTTTCAATACCCTCTTTGGACAGTTTATTTGAGATCTCATTACCTCGAACGTAAGCCTGCGATGATGTGGAGTTGGACGTCGTGGGTCTGAGAGACCTTCCTCAATTTGAGAAGAATAGAAAAACCGGTTTCATTGTTTGTGGAGGACCAACCACAGTCAGTACTGTGTAAACATGCTTTAAATCTAATAAATGTATTTCTTATCTCTTATTGCCCCTTTTCATGCCACTCGGCATCACACACTTCATAACTGTTTTTGTGAGTTACTCCGATGAAACGTAGTTTGCGATCCCATGTACTATGTCTATTTGTCGTCCCCATGCTGTCGACTATCACCCCTCTGAATTTATCCGTCGAATCCGGCAACACCTGTATAGATGTGAAACATAAATTACTAATATCCAAGTTCTTGCATTACGCACTCGATTGTACTGAAAAACCTTCTTCAGCCCTTGATTTACAAAAATAACAAGAATTGAATTTCTAAAATTGATATAAAATTATGTTTTAAGCTCTTGGCCATCTATCTCCCTATCTCCTCCCAAAGTAGATTACTGCAAAACCCCATTTTAACCAGAAAACCCCAATTTTTCTCTACTCAACAAAATGAACATGCTTGTCAAATTTCAAGACTAAGTCTAATAATTCAAAAACGGAATTCGTTTATATCGTCTCGTAACCCAGCTCCCCCTATTCCCTTAAGAGTCGATACCCGTGAGACCCTTTCTTAGCGGATTTGGATTTAACAAAAGAAACATGCATACCAAACTTCATTACTGTAGATCTAGCATCTCGAAAACGGATTTTTTTTTATCTATACTCGCCATTGACTCGCCATAACTTCCATTCAATAGGAGTAAATTTCATGCAAAATCTCTTCTGAAGCTAATCATTAATCCATTATAGGAACATGCCTGCCGAAATTCAAGTATGTGAGTCTAACAGTTCAAAAACAGAAATTTTTATCTTTAACGCCCATAAACCCTTCCAAAACCTCTTGGAGGTTAATTTTCACAAAACCTCGGTCTCAGTGGATCTCTACTCCATGAAAGGGACATGCCTACCAAATTTCAAATTCGGGGGGGGGGGTAACAGTTCCACAGATATGGTGATGAGTGAGTTGTTTTTCTTTACTATTTGGAAATATCTTGCAAGCAGATTCAAAAGAATTTTTATTTAAACGCAGATTTAAAAGATTTGAAAGATAAGGCGGGTATATCAGTACTTTGATATTCTCTTTTCCCTCATCTGGTAATTCAATGTTACATTGTTCTATAGGAGACGATAAAAGATTTATTTTAAACTTTAAGCCAAAGAAAAAATAGAATGTCATAAAACATGGTTTTCTCATGATAAATGAATATTTAAGAGTTCCTTTTCATATATATATATTTCAACATTCCCCACCCATTGTAAAACGAAACGGAATCAAACTATTAGTATTACCCTCTCGCTCTCTCCAAAGAAATCCATTATTCTTTCTAAGCAGCACTTGGGGGTTCGCTTAAGTATTGAAGGGCAACCTTCGACTACATTGCTTTTCGCATTAATGCCTCTTATAAAACGACTGCACTCCGAGAAAAACCTTTAGAAACAGAACAGTTATAAAAGATGGAAGAAAGTATGCTATCTGCTTAGAAGATTAAAGTAGAAGTTAATGCTATTATTTTATGCGATTAAATATTCTTTTCAATTCATACAATGTAGTTTATGTCTTTGTTGTTAAAGCTAACAAATTTTACTCAACCTTTAAGCTGTATTGATCCATTCTCTTTTCTCTTATATTTTTAAATTTATTTTAACAAAGAATTTTTCTGGATGCATTTAAATATATAATTTTTAAATGTCTGTGCACATTTTTTATTTATTATTTTTTGTCACAATTTTTTGGCCCCTTTTTTCAGCATGCTATCGCCATTTGATATTGGTTAATGCGATTCCACAATTTTTGCGCTCTTTTAAACATGCTTCACTGTTTCTCTTTACAAGGTCTTTTTAAAAAAATTCATAAACGGAAACATTTAATGTATTTCAACTTACAACACGATGCATTCATTTGCAATTTTGCTGGAATGCTAATTATGGACATGAATAAAAGAAAAACATTAGTTCTTCTAAAGGGAAATATGATTTTCGTAATTTTTAAAAAGAAATATGCTTTTAAATTAAAAATACAAGTATTTAATTTTGTTTGCTTACTTTAACAAGATAGAACATGTTTTTTAATCAAGCTATCGGAATTGTATATTGAAAAGGATCATTTAAATAACTGAAATAAACCACTGACCATTAAAATTGTTACTCCAGGAAGAAATGCAAATAGCAAAATGATATTTATTGGACAAATATATTATGCCGAAAATAACAAGTGATTAAGTTTTCAAGAAGTTTGAGTGCACAGATCCTGAGAAATCAGTAACTAGAACAGTTATTTCTGGCAGTAATAACAGCACTTATACGCCTTGGCATTGGGTCAAATAGAGATTTGGATGGCATATGTTCAGGTACAGTTGTCCTTGCAGCTTAAATACGATGTCACAGCTCATCAACCGAAGTGATGGCGTATGGTGACGAGCCAGTCGTTAGGCAACCATGGACCAGACGTTTTCTATTGGCTAGAGATATGATGAACGTGCAGGCCAGGGCGACACAACCAAACCTTTTTCGTATCAAGGGAAGTTCACTGAATATCGGCTACTTGCGGTCGTGCATTATCCGGCTGAATTGTAGGGCTTCACATGGATCGAACAAAGGGTAGAGCAACCGGTCGTACGTAACACACCAGAAATGTAACGCGTACTGTATCCCCATACATATATAGCACCCATACTATCACGCCAGGTGATGGGCCAGTTATAACGATGATTAATGTCCTCTGCCACCGAACACATATGTGACCACCTTGATGCTGTAAACAGAACCTGGATTCATTTGAAAAAATGACTTCTTACATTTCGTGTCCCCAGGTTTGTCATTGAACAAACTATCTTCTGTCTGTGATGCAGTTCCAAGGGTAGCCGCAGCCATTGTCCCCGAGCTGAGAGTCCATGCTGCTGAAAACATCGTCGAAATATTCTTGTAGATACTTGTTGTCTTGCAAACGATCCCAATTCTTGAATCAAGGCTCGCGATGAGGCTGCCTGATCTATTAAGGACATGCGGATAACATGCCTGCTTTCTCTGCTGCTAGCGATAGGGGGCCTTTTAGATCTAGCACTTAATATCCTGAACTCATCAATTACATATTCTGCTAACGGTTATTAGACCTCGACCAACGCGAGGAGTAATACTGTGATATGATAAAACGCGCGCGCAATTCCAGTACGCTACAATTCAAAACGTGCTGGTGTGCATTACTGTTTCTTACACGATACATCATAACAACTTTTCACCAGGCAACAACCTTCAAATTCTTTTTGTGTATGAGAAACAGGCTGGACAATTTCTTCATCTAAACACATTGTAGGTATCGCTACCGACGTCTGCTTTGTCAAAGTGCGCTAGAAAACTAATTTACATATTATAGCACCTTCTTCCTGTCGTTTAAATTTCACGTCTATAGCATGTCGTCATGTTGGTGTTGCAATTTTAATGGTGTATAACAAATAGAGATTAACTTTAACAAATCATTTCAATGTCCACTGGCTAAACGCGTAGAAGGGCCGATGCACTTTAAATCTGCCATGGCTCAAAGTCCTAGTGATAAAAAGTGGCAGAAGTTTAGGTATTTACCTTTGATTGGGAACTAACTTGATATTGGTGGGCTATGGTCATACAGCGCTTGTTGTCGAGTGATATAAAATCCAAGATGGTGGCCTATCTGTTACAAAACGTCAAGAAAATAATTTTAAGAAACTGCTTTGAAAAACATTGAAATTTATTTTTAAAAAAAAGAATACGAAGATAAATTGAAAATAACCAAAATAATATAAAATAATAAAAATTATATATAATGCTAATTATATTACTTGTTATATATAATAATAATTGTATTATATATTTATATTATAATATATACAAAAAAAAATAAAAATATGTATTAAAATTAACCAATAAGGTATATAAATTAATACTTGCTGACAACTTACAATAGTCCAGAAACTGCGAGTTCTTTTAATGAATTTCATCGAACAAGGAACGTTTAAAAATGCATTATTTAAAAATAAAATGAAGTGGAAATGCGCAATTTGTGTGAACAATAATCAAAAGCACAACCCTCACCATTCTTTCAAAAATATCCTGATATTAAAAGTATCCATATTTGAAAATAGCACAAAATACAATACAAGGCTGAAGCTACTAGCTTGAAGAACGATTGTGCAATGAAAATGGTTAATTTTTCACAGAAATGGAATCGAAATAGAGCGTCTGAAATTAATAAGGTTACAGCGGGGAAAAAACCAATTAAAATTAAATATAACATGCGTCATCTCCATGGCAATGATAAAAATGTTTTATAATGTTATCGCCCAACTTGGCGAGCATAAAAAATTTGGCGCGTAGCAATCCAATATTAAACTAGCACATCTCAGTGCTTATATTCAATCACTAGCCATTAACCTCCAGCTTCATTGGGCGTTCCATGATTCATATTTCATAAAAATTATTCATTTTATTTCGGTTATAGTAATCTATATCCAAGATTAAGCATTCTATTTCTTGTAATAATCCCCTCTTGATTTAAAAAGAATAGGACTTGAATTTCTAAAACAGAAATATATTTATCATTCACGCCTTTTTAGCCCCTCAGCTCTCGTAGTCGATTTTCTGAAACATTTTAAGCAGATCCCTACTCATTAAAATAAATGCTGGCCAAGTTCCAAATCTAATTCTTTAAATAAACGGAATATATTTAATACCCCCCCCCCTTCACCGTTAAATCCACAAACCTCCTTGGGAGTCAATTTCCGCAAAATCTATTTTTAGCAGATCTCTACTCAACAAAAGAAACATGCTTAACAAATTTCAAACCTAGTAGCTCAAAAATGGGCATTTTTGCCTACAAAAGCATCGAAACCTCCCTTGTGAGTCGCTTTTCGGAAATTCTGTTATGAGTGGATCTCTACTCATTAAAATACATATTTTTTTCCCAAATTTCAGAAATGTAGGTCTCACAGTTCTGGAGATTTCATGATGAGTGAGTCACTTTTCTTCTACATTGCTGTTTCTTCTTTTTAGACTTCTGTTTGTAAAAAATGCAACACCATGAAAGAATCATCAGAATAAAATGAACTTTGCAGCAAATATCAATTATAGAATGTTAAATAAAATAGCAAAGTTTCAGAGCCGCCGCACCCTCTAAACTGATGCTGAAAGCGTATAAATAGAGGGCTATAGCGGGACGTTGAAAATACGAGTAGTTAAGGATTATTAATTAGTGGCGAACGCTTAGTGAGACCTAAGTATGCCTCCACGGAAAATAATAAGGAGAAATTTAAACAACTTACAGAGTTTAAACGGAAGTGGATTATCGGCCTTCAAGAAAGAGGATTCTCCTATCATGCAAAAGAGCTCATGTGCAGCGGAACAGTTCCACAGTAATGCGAGTTTGGAAGCAGCAAACCGACGAGCACCGAAAAACTCTAAAAACTGGCAGGGGACGACGGAAGGTGACGTCAGCGCGCGACGATCGACACCTGCTCCGCATGGAGGTGAATGACCATACAGCTTCCTCCAGGCATTAGGAAGCACGCTGGTCTACTGCTACAGGTGTACTAATGTCGGCTTCGTCAATTCGTCGACGTTTGCTGCACCGTGGATTGCGTGTAAGGGTGCCTTTATATAGGATCCCCCTCATGGCGAACCATCGACGTCTGCAATGGGCTCATGAGCACAGAGCCTGGCCAGCTGATTCGCACCAAGTTGTCTTTTCAGATGAATCACCCTTCAATTTGTGGGACCAAGATGGCCGCATTCGTTTAGACGCTATCCCGGTGAACGCTGCCATCCAGAGTGCGTTAGCGAACGACATAGTCGCCTAACACACAGAGTTATAGTTTGGGGTGCGTTTTCGTATCATGGACGATCCAATTTGCTACAAATTGAAGCTAATCTCAATAGCAACAGATAAGTCCGTGAAGTATTACAGTTCAAAGTCGTTCCATTCCTTTAAGGCATCCCTGGGGATACCTTTCATCAGGATAATGCACGCCCACATGTTGCAAAGACTGTTCGAGACGTGTTCAGCCCAACACATGCATCTTCTTCCTTGTCCTGCTTATTCGCCGGATGTGCCGCCTATTGAGCACGTGGGGGATTTGGTTGGTCGGCGTAGCGCTAGTAGTCTACGTCCTGCAGCTTCAAAATACGAGCTTTTTCTGCGCATACAAGCAATATGGAACTCTCTTCCACAAGCATACATTCAAAATCTGTTTGACCCTATGCCACGTCGTATAGCAGCACTTATTGCAGCGCGTGGTGGCTACACCAAATACTGATTTCGGACACTTAAAATTACTTTTTTTTCTCTTAAAATTTCGTCATTTATTTGTACTAATACAAGTAGTTTGTGCATTAAATTTCATTTAATTCTGATGATTCCTTCGTGGCGTTGCATTTTTTACAAACAGCAGTTTATATATTCCTTTTACAACAAAAATAAGGAGAAATTTTAAGAAAATACAGTAACTAAAAACTTAGTGCTAGGAATTAATTTAAAAGAACTGAAACATGCAAAGATGCATGCAATGCATTTAAACTCAGAAGAAAGGTCGGAATGTATGTTACTTTAAATTCAAATAAATGTTAGTGAATAAAGAATTTTCTCAAAACTATTTGCTTTTCTGTGCATTAAAACCAGGAGCCCTTACTACTGTTTTCCATTCTAATTTCAATTAGAAGTTAGGCTTGTGAGTTTCATTCATTTAATTGTAATTATTTAAATTTAGAGAAATTTCATTTCATAAGAGAAAATTACAATTAATTAATATAACTATGGAAAACTGTTACCAAACGCGTTTTTCTTATCTGATTATTTACTGTAAAATTTTCTAAAACAAATTAGACATTTAAATTAGACAAATTAGTCAAGTAAATTTGATGATTAAGGAACATAAATTGTCAATTTTTTATATTGTAAAAATCAAATGTTTAAAACAAAATAAAATATACTTAGAAGTTAAAAACTGATATTTTCAATCAGACACATTCTTAAATTTTTAACGTACTTAAGCAACTGCATACTCACTTGTGATAGCTGCCAGACAGTGTGGCAGTGGTAAAATGTTTCTAGTGGAGCATTATTTTCCAAAAAATAATAAAATAAAAATTTTAAAAAAAGGAGTACCTATTAGTAGTTTAGTGATTCAGTTTTCTGTGATATAACTAGAATCACTTTTCCAAGCAAAAACCAACTGAAATATCATTACACTAGAATTGTGTTTCCTTCTTTACCTTTTTTCCATTTGCATCTCTTTTTGAACAAAAAAACATTGCACTGTCTAGTAGGCTTTCGTTTCGCAGTAGTCGCAGGTTTATGGGATATAAAATGTCGTTCAGTAAGACAGGGAGGATTATCTACTGCAAGTGTACTGCCAGGATTTCTTTGGTCCAGAAGCTGCATCTTTATACTCATGTAAAAGCTCTACTACAGTTTGGATTCAAAATTCTAAAAATGGAATACATTTCCTAACTACATTTTTAACTCAGCAAAAATGAGTTCCAGATTATCTTGCGTAGTAATTTTTGAAATATATTTATATAATGTTTTTCCAGCGTTTTCGGATTTCGGATGAAAGGATATTTTCTGATCACAGCAATCTATACCACTTATAGTTAAACTGTAGTGCAAAACAATCTTTTTTTAGAATATATCTTCATTTTATTTTAATTTCAAGGTTGATCAAGAAGTATCATGTTCATCAAACACCATCTTTTTTTAATTGAATCCAAACTAACTTTCCCGATATATATTCGGATTTAACAAAGAGATGAACACGAAATAAACTTCTCCCGATATGTATTCGGGTATAACAATAAAATGCACTAAAAAAAACTACCCCTTGTAATTATCGGGCATGACATTTTGGAGCACACATTTAAAGATTAATTATTATTACTGGATGTTATAATGAGCGAAAATGCTTAATTTATGTAAAATGCGATTAACGCAAATTTATATTTTTAAATTAATGAATAAATATCCACAACGAGATAATTTTATTCAATGTAGTAGTAGCAGAAAGGTACCAACAGATTTTTCTTTACTTCATTCCATGCAAAATGTGCTTAGCTCGTACAATACACATTTTTAAATATTCCAGTTAGAATTGATGCATTAAATTCTTGTAACATACCCTTGATTAGTTAAATACGTTCTTCATAAATTGACTTAAACCTTAAAACCAATTAAACCTTTTAAATATAATAACTACGTTTGCTTTGTTTACCTAATTAATTGATACAAAAATTTTAAACTTAATAAATTATTAGAAAATTTACTTTTCTTTTTCAATACATTTACACAGAAAGTTTAATTCTTATAAAGGCAATAAGCAATTACCCACCCTCGTTGCTAAATAATTCATAATGTATAACAATGCTTTTTTTTTTTTGCATTATTGACATTTAAGTCATATGGAACGTAGCTTCGGATTGAATAGAAAATCTATTCTTACAGTTCTAGACATCCGTTATTTAGAACAGGATTTGAATTTTAAACGAAATTGTACTTATATTTAACACCCCCATAGCTTATTTTTCCCAGAAATTTTCGCAAAAACCATTTTAGTGAATTTCTACTCGACAAAAGAAAAATGCAAACCTAATTCTAAAACTGTAGGTCTAATAGTTCCAAAAAGGTAATTTTTAAAAAATTGGTAATGCCTTTGTAACCCCTGCAAGCTCCTTTGGAATCAATTTAAAACTCATTCTTAATGGATCACTACATAATAAAAGAAATATATTTGCCAAATCTGTAGTCTGCAGGTCTAATACTTCAATACCGCGAATTTTTACTTGTTATTTCTCTTTCGGAGTCTATTTCCGCCTATCCATTTTTTAATGAATCTCTGTAAAAAAAAAGATGTTTTGCCACATTTCAGATTCGTAGGTCTAATAGTTCAAAAACGGGGAATTTTCATATCTATAACAGCCCTATAACCCTCGCGACTCTCCTTTTTTTTTTTTTAATTTTTTTTTTAACATTTATAAACCCCGTGCACCACCGAACGTATAACATGGGGGTAAACAACACAGACAGAAGAAAGGATTACAACACAAACATCCATGCCATCTCCGGGAGCGACTCTCCTTTGGGTGTCAATTTCTACAAAACTCGCTCTTCACAGATCTCTTAACAACAGAAGCAAAACTCAGGTTTGTAGATCTAATAGTGGTCGGTAGTGTTTTTGTCGAATCCTAGCTCACACTTAAGACTTACCGTGTAGAGAGGCATAGTATATTAAATGTGTCTTTGCTGAAGGCCGTCTGGTTGCTATGATGTGGAAATTTGGAGAGTGGGATATCAGATAAGGGTACTCGCAACTGGACCATTTCAAAATAACGGCGTTTATCGCCAATATTCTTCTTGTAGATTCGAAGTGCAATGTTAATAACTTATTAATCCGATGATAATGTATTTTAATAATATTGTAATTATTCTTAGGAACTCTTAAAAATGAATGGAAAACAGAATTATTCTAATTAATAAATTAAATAACTTTTAATAATTTACTTCACGCTTGAAAAAACTTGGTTTATTGATTGCATATTTAGGATGTAATTCAAAGATATATATAATTGAGGACTAGTGGCTATGGGCCTCAGTGTGAGTGAGTGAATATTAACGTCGCAATGTTCAGCTATACACTCGGGCTTTTGGCGACGGTCGGCATCATTTTGAACCATGGTCAAGTGACGTGGACGACACCTGAGCTGGCACCTCCCTCTCCTAACTACCACACTACACCAACGGGAGGACGTTTGAGTTCTCGACAGATTTAACGTGCATCGCTGCTCTGCACGACGGGTCTTCAGTGGTACTGGGATCGAACTCGTGACACGCTAGCAATGATCCGATGCCTAGACCACTTTGCTACCACGGCAACGGGCCTCAGAATTTTAGGAAAAAAACCCAGTCTGATGACAAGGATGACACTTAAGCTGGCACTCTACTCTCCAAATTTTTACACCATGCCAATGTTGGGTCTTTGAGCCTCGAAAGATTAACGTGCCTTATGCCCTCCACAGGGCAGGTGTTTAAAAAGGTGAATGAAATTTATATATGAAGATAGAATAAAAACACTAATCATTTAGGTAAAGTAAAATATGTAGGGGAGCTAATCTATAAATCTGTTGTATAATTCTAAAACTGGTTTCTAATTCTAATTTTGTCGTATGTTATAAAATTTACTGATACGAATTGTAGGAGAATTGAATAATCTCCAATAATTCTTTGAACTTAAAAATCTTGCTAAAAACTGTGACCAACCACTCGCGTTTCTTCGTAATACTTCGTGTTGAGCTTTGTTATTTTGAATTAAAATGCAATCCGTTTTGATCGGTGGCGTGACCAAAATATTGCGCTCTCAATGGCATGCGTGCTATTGGTTCGCATTCCCTTCTATAGGTAGATTGATTTGGGACACCGTACCTAAAAGGTTGTCAACCCCTTCTCATCACCTTCACCACAGTTACAATCACCTTTTGAAAAAATACCAATTCTAGATAAGTACTGTTTAAAACGTCCATGTCCCGAAAGAACTTGTGTTAATTTAAAATCAGTTGTAAAATATTTACACTTCAAACAAAGAAAAGTCACGCAAAAAAAAAGATTGAAGAAAGTGAGTTAAAAAAGTATGAAAAACGCAATTTAATGACGAAACTTCAGAACTGTGCATTTAAATGTAGAAAAACACATGCGGGTGTGTTCCCCTTTTAGGGGCTTTATTTCCACATATTCATCGAAACCTGCGTTGCTTCTTTTGAATTCTAATGCTACCAGTAGTTTAGATAGGCTGATGTACAATAAATTTATCGAGTCCACACGCTTTCATGGTGGGGAATGTGTAAGAGTGGGATGACTGTGAAAGCACCATTCTCGCCCTCTGCTTGTGGTTAAAAATTTCAAGGTCCCTCTCCAATGGCCCTCGTATTGTATTGTAGGTTGTTGCGAACTTAATGAACAAAAAATTAATCAATCAATACTGTCCCAAAATAGCTTTGCATATGCACAGCTTAATACTTATATTAAAATCAATTTAACCAAACCTTTTACCAAATTAATCAGTTATTCTCAACAATTTTCGAAGACCTAGATTCTATACCACTCTAACAAGACTGGGTTTTTTTTTCTGATCTCAATTTTTAATTAACTCTAGTAAGAAAATAAGCAATTTAATTAAGGGGAACATCACTCAATTCCCCATTCTCGACAGGACGAGAGGGGAAGGGAAATGTGTAAGTGACACGTTAAGCATTAAGCCCTAGACCTTTCGTTCGATCCCTTCCTTTTATCACTGTTGTCTTAGATTTGATATTTTAATCAGTGGAGCCCCTGAACGATTTTGGAGAGTGGTTCATTTTAATCAATTCGTAAAGGGAAAAAGATTTCACAATAACAAATTCTGTCGATTAATGCTCGAGTGTGAATCGAAATTCAATTTCAAATCATGGTCGAAATCAATCGAATGAAATTCAAGTTTCAAAATTGGTTTATATTTCCGATACAAATGATGCTTTTTCACCCAATCTATAGACCATGGTAGCCTAGTGGTTACAGTCATGAGTTTGAGCCTACTGTCATTGAAGACTCGTCGGTTAGAGTGGGCCGATGCATGTTAAATTTGTCGAGGCCCAGTGTGCTCTCGTGGGTGATGTGTGGTAGTTAGGAGAGGCAGTGCCAGTTCACAGGTGAAGTTCTCATCACTTGACCGAGGTTCAAAATGACAAGGTCCGTTGCCAATATCCTTCGTAATTCTTTATATTTTAAGGCGTTAATATTCTCACTCACCCAATCCACAGTTTTTGAATGTAAGCATGATGTTGCACATTGAGGGGGGGGGAGTCCAGGGAATAGGCACCTCTTGGACTCCCTTTCCGGTCACCCCTTATGTCAATTGATTATAATCCTATGTGTATAGTACGTTTTTACAATTTATTTTATGAATTAATGCAAATTTATTGAGTAATTTATTTTTCCTCCGATAATCGAGGAAATAAGAATAAGATAATCCGATAATAAGAAAATGATGGACTTCTAACCCTCGACCCCCCCCCCCCCCGCGTCTCAGAAATTTCTGTGTGCACCACAGCGTACGCGTGCTACATAAACCTGGTTATGGTACAGAAGCTCTACACAACTCATAATAAAAGGGTAGGGGAAAGAGACTCCTGTTCGCCAAGCATATTTACTTGCATTTAATGGTCATGTGAATAGTCATGAATTAATTTTTCGATATATTTGTAACATATTTACTTAAAATTCTAAATTATGCAAATATTTTTTTTTCTCTTTTCTGTTTTCCTCTAATCCAAAACATCCTAGTTTGAAATGAGTCGCATTTTATCTTGCATTGTTGGATTAAAACTTATAACTCTTGACAAATTTATTGGCTATTCCTCATTGAACTTATTAGACTAAGAATTTTTGACCGATTTATTCGCGATTCTCAGTAAAACAAAATACCTTATTAGTTTACACGTGCCGTAGTGTGCAGTTGTAAGTTTTTCCTAAAATACTAACGTAATCTATAAAATAGCTAATATATCCCTTCACTTGGGCATGTGATCTTTTTTTTTTATTTTATTATGTTACATCCTTCCCAGTTTTTCCTCATATTTCAACGTCTAGAAAAAAGATAATTATTTCTCTGGGTATTTGGCACTTGGTGAGTTGTCAAATTATTATGATCACCTCTTCTATACAGTAGAGTATCATCTTTTGTCCTTAATACTGCAGAAATTCTTATTGGCATTGACTCTATAAAATGTTGGTACGTGGTATGAGGAATCTGAGACCCTATCCCATCAGCTTCCAATACCTTCAGATTCCAATGCCAGCTGCCTGATGTCACGTTTGATCTCATCCCACAGATTCTCAATGACGTCTGGTGATTTTGCAGTTCAGCTAAGCAAGCTAATGTCTCTGCCATATTGTATAAACCATCTGAGAACAATGCTAGCTGTAGGACAGGAAACATTGCTATGCTGAAAATATCCATCCCCACCTGGGTTCATCATTAACATAACTTGATCTGCGATAACACTGAAATGCAATTGGGGATTCAAATATTTTTCTGGAAAATTCAAAGCACCCATGGTGAGGGAAAAATCTCTTAAACTATTATACTCCCACCCCCAGTTTGAAGAGTTGTTTCAATGTATGAGGAATCCATATTTTCCTTCCTTTTTGAATTCCTTTTTTTAACGCACTCTTCCCCCGTATATATATACATATACATTCATTTATATATTTTGTTCAAATTTTCAATCGTTAATAAAATACTGTCTATTCATCCAATCAAGTTCAAATTTTTTTAAACTTGTAGTGGATGACACTTGATGATAATGCAGTTTTTCAAATATTAATTCATTAATTACCGGTCTTTGAAGCCAACTTTGATTCGTCTGAATTGTTGTAACAATGTAACTGTAAAACAATTACAAAAGATGGTGTCGATAACCGGTTTTCCAGCCAAACCGGGTGTGCATTGTTAAAACAATACAGACAAATAATTCTCTTTGTTTCAATTCCTACTACTATCTCTCCCTATATTATATACTAGCTGTTACCCGCCCGCTTCGCTGGGTATTTCATGATGTTTTATAAACTTTTACTGCTTATATATATGTATAAATTATTGATATCTAAGTCCTAGCATTAAGAATTCGATTGAATTGAAAAATATACTTATACCTGTAACTGTCACCTGTTGATAAAAAAAAAGCGCAGAACTCATCTAATTTGTATTTTCTAAAAATCTCTAAAATTGAAGCATAGAATGATGTTTGCTCTTTCGTAACTCAAAAACCAAGTGGATTCCCGCAAAACCAATTTTCGGTGGATCTCTACTCCGTAAATTGAACATGCAAGCCAAATTTCAAGTCTAAATCTAACAGAAAAAAGCAAAAGTTTTACCATAAATATCCTCGTAATCCCGTTGAGAGCCGTTTTCCAAAATTACCGCTCTTAGCGGATTTCAATTCAACAAAAGAAAAATGCAAACCAAATTTCATTATTATAGTCCTTGTAGCTCGAAAAAAGTAATTTTTTTGTCAATACGTCCCAGTAACCAACTGCAACCCCCCAGAACTTGATTTGCTTAAAATTTATTCTTAGTGGATCCCTATTCAACAAAAGAAACATGCTTAACAAATTTCAAGTATATGGGTCTAACAATTAAAAACAGGAATTTTTTTCTGTAACTCCTCTTGACCCCTCGCAAACATCTTTGGGGGGCAATTTTCATTTTACTCTTTGTTAGAGGAACTCTATTTCATGAAAGGAACATGCCTACCAATTTTCAAGCAGGATGATCAAGTAGTTTAAAAATGGAAATATTTATCGATTACGCCTCTTAATCTCCCGAAATTAAACTTGGTAGTTGATATTCGCGAAACCCATTTTGTAGCGGTTCTCTACTTTACGAAAGGAATCTGCTCATCAAATTTCAAGACTTTACGTCTAACAGTTTAAAAATGGGGATAATTGTTTATAACGCCACTTGAGCCCCCGCAACGCCACTTCTGGGTCTGTTTTCACAAAACCCATTTTGTAGGGGAATTGCACTCTATGAAAGGAATCTGCTTATCAAAATTTGAAGACTGTGAGTCCAATTAATTAAAAATGCAAAAAAATTATCAATAACGCCCCTTGAACCCCCGCAACACCACCTAGGGGTCGATTTTCACAAAACACATTTTGCAGTGTATTTCTATCCTATGAGAGGAATCTGCTAACCAAATTTCAAGACTGTGAGTCTAATAGTTTAAAAAAAGAAATAATTATTTATATCTGCCCTTAACCCCCTGCAACACCCCTTGGGGGTCAATTTTCTCCAAACCCGTTTTGTAGCGGATATTTACTCCATGAAAGAAACATTCCTACCAATTTTCAAGCAGGTAGGCCAAATAGTTTAAAAACAAAAATATTTATCTCTTACGCCACTTATTCCCCTACAAAGCCACTTAGAGGTCTGTTTTCACAAAACCTTCTTATAGCTGATCTCTACTCTATGAAAGAAATCTCTTTATAAAATATAAAGACTGTGCGTCTAATAGTTTAAAAATGGAAATAATTATCTATAACGCCCCTTAAGTCCCCTCAACGCCACTTAGGGGCAATTTTCACGAAATCCATTTTTAGCGTATCTCTACCCTATGAGAGGAATCTGCTAACTAAGTTTCAAAACTGTACGTCTAATAACTTAAAAATAGGAATTTATAACGCCCCTTAAACCCCCCGCCCCCACAACACTCCTTAGGGGTCAATTTTCCCAAAACCTATTTTGTAGCGGATGTTTACTCCAAGAAAGAAACTTACCTACCAATTTTCAAGCAGGTAGGTGAAGTAGTTTAAAAACGGATATATTTATCTATTACGCCCCTTAATCCCCCGCAACGCCACTTAGAAGTCTGTTTTCACAAAACCCGTTTTGTAACTGATCATTATTCTACGAAAGGAATCTATATATCAAATTTAAAGATAGTGCGTCAAATAGTTTTAAAATGGAAATAATTATCTATAACGCCCCCTAAGCCCCTGCAACGCCACTTGGGGGTCGATTTTCAGCAAACTCATTTTGTAGCGGATCTCTACTCTCTGAAAGGAATCCGCTTACCCAATTTCAAGATTGTACATCAAGTAGTTTAAACATGGAAACAATTATTTTTAAAGCCCTTAACCCCTCGTAACACCCCTTGCGTTTCGAATTTCGGAAAATCCTTTCTTAGCTGATGTCTACTCTATCAAAGGAACATGTATACCAAATTTCAAGTCTGTAGGTTGAATAGTTCCAGAGATTTCGTGATTAGTCAGTCAGTGAGTCGCTTTTCTCCTTTATATATATATATATATATCTTGTTCAAATTTTCAATCGTTAATAAAATACTTTCTATTCACCCATTCAAAGGAAGAATTTACTTAATTTTTTTTTTTAAATTACTTGTTTTATTCATACAAAAACTCCGTAACGCGATATAAACAGAATTAAAAAAATATGTTTTTAATCAAATTTATGATTAATTTTGGAACCAAGAAATTGGTGTCTTTTTTCTTAATATCTAGTATACTGGAGAGTATTTAACTTTCTTATTGGAGAAAATTGTATGAACTGTTAATCCATTATATTAAAAAGCGAATTATACTAGCCATTGAATGAACAACGACATACCTGACATCACTTGCTATTGCTTTCTCACCGACCACCGACAAACTTTTTTATAGATGTACAGGTCTTTTGGAAGGCTTTTCAAGCTCTTAAATTTACATTTTTGTCAATTCATTTTACCATGCTATTTTCTGAATTCCTACGATATTTGAACAAGATATATATATATATATATATATATATATAAATTTCTTCCATATATATATATATATATGGAAGAAATTTATATAAAATATAGAACATAACATGGAGAAGAAAAAAAAATTAAGATCAAATCTAATGAAATACAAATATGAACCTAGCGAGTCAAAATGCAATTTCGGACTCAGGACCGAATAAGTGGGGTTAAACTAGTTTGAAGGCGCCAACCTTCCCCCTTTGCAACTCGGTAGGAAAGACCAAAATAAAATAAATAGAAATTTAAAGTATAAAAATTCTAAATATAAAAAATCCAAAGTATAAAAAATCTCATAGAAATATGAAAGAACAACCGACTATTATTAAACAAAAAATTCTCCCAAAATGTTTAAGCAGAAAAATATCAAAAGAATTACCCAGTAAAAGGATTCTTCCAAAAAGATTTTAAAACTTCTGCTCACAGAGCTTTCATTAGATTTGATCTTAATCTTTTTTTCTTTTTTTTTCTCCCTGTTATGTTCTATATTTTATATAAATTTCTTCCATACTTATTTCATGCATTTATGTGGCTGCTTTGCGCCTATTTATATATGAATTTCTTTAATCATGAGTTTCTTAGGATATTTATATATTTCGGCAATTTTGCTTATACATATATATATATATCTTGTTCAAATTTTCAATCGCTAATAAGAGAGAGAGAGGGGTCACACACATATTTAATATAATAACCACTTAAAAAAAAACTAAAAATTTTTTTTATCAAGAATCTTTTATTTAAAATATTTTTTTATTTTCATTAATTTATTTTTAATTTTGTAATATTTATTTGTTTATGTTCTTTGATTTTTTTTACGAACTCATTTATTTTTATTTTATTTATTTTTTATTTAGAGATTGGCTATTATTTATGTATTTACTTTTAGAGCCTTGTTTTGATCCAAAATTTTTAAAAAAATAGAAAATCCATCAAAATTTTTATATTACTTTTGTGTTTTGATCCACATTGAGAAAAAGAACCGAACATTGCAATCTTGCACCTACATCGGCGGTTATTATAAATGTTTTTGAAGTGCTCTTTCGAAAAAATGTATTGTTTCATCAGTAAAAATGTTTGTACACGTACTTCTTCACAGAACTTAAAATAGTATTTATCCAAAATATTAATATAAATTTTCTTTTGTGTGGTTTATTTGGAAGCAAGCTGCAGCCCATAGCCCAACATTGCAAATATTACACACGTAACGACACAATCCTTACTTTTCAATTTTTTTTTTCTATTTCTTTTAGCAAATGACGTTCGGTTAGACGAAGAATTCCAGAAAATTTTGGTCTACCCATTTCTGTTTATATATATTTTAATTGCTCTGATAACTTTGTTTATAAGTTTTTCTACTAATTCGCTTCTGAAATCTAAATTTTTTCATCTCAATTTTTTTTATACAAAACATTTATTCCTAGTGCTGATGTCTAGAAAAGGAAAGAATACTTTTTAAAAATGTTTAACGTGGCCGCAGTAGCCAAGTAGTCTAGGCATCGGATTGTGGCTAGCATGTCATGAGTTATATCCCAATACCACTGTAGACCCACCGTGTAGGGGAACAATGCACGTAAAATCTGTCGAGAGCTCAAACGTCATCCCGTTGGTGTGGTGTGGTAGTTAGGAGAGGTGGTGCCAGCTCAGGTGTCGTCCACGTCACTTGACCATGATTCAAAATGACGCGGACCGTCCGCAAAAGCCCTCATGTAGCTGAATAGTTGGACGTTAATATTCACTCACTCACTAAAAATGTTTACCTAAGTTTACGAAATCACGACGGCGGATCGCAGTCAGTCTCACAAGTGATCGCTAATATTCGAATGCGAAAATTACAGCTGCGTGAAAAAGGACTTTGCTCGAGTTATCTCGATACTAAGCCCAGTTTGGCAAGATGAGTGGGATCGAATGAACTCTATCACATATGTTGATGGAGTAATTCTTTTCAAAGATTTTTAACAATACCATTATCCATGGGAATAAAAATAAGTATCAGATACTTTTCTAGATCACTTTATTGAAACCTATATTTGTTTAACACTATCGAAGTTTGTTATCTTAGTATTATCTCATTCAGCTTATACAAACGATTTTCCTGCCAGCAATACCTTTGTGACAGTGAAGCAAAAAAATTTAGAAATTTTCGAAACAATATAATCTTAGCAAAAAGTTTGAAAAGACATTCCTGGAGATTTCCCAATAATCTCAAACAAAAAATTAACCTATTCCAGTAAGAATTGAGAAAATATTTTATCAATATATACTTTGAAAACCTTCTGACTCTATTATTTACCTAAAGCATACAGTTTGTACTACCTAGTTCGAGGCGGTATTGCTCTCATCACCCAAGAAATACAAAATATATCGATAAAAGTAACTCAACAGGGAGAAGATCTGTGAATCCCAATAACTTTGAAAAACAAGTCATCTCCTACAGACTTGCAATTATGTCACTTGGGCAATGGGGTTATTACATCATCCCTAACATGACCTGTATTGATTGGCCATCTTCTAATAAGAGCAAAAGACCGTTATTTTGAAGATAAGGACATAGAAAATATTCTGAAGGGAAAGAGCTTATAGTGTCATAAGGTAAACTTTTTTTCAGTTTCTTAGCTATCTATAAACATATAGAATAAGCCGAACTTTTAAAAAGATTTTAAAATAAAATGATATTAATTTTGAAGAAATGTTAAAATGGTACTTTTATAGGAAGTTTTATTATTTAAATTTAGGAGTTTAGTATTTTTAGAGTTTAGATTATTTAAACTGCTTCATACACTCCTCAAAAGTGCTGCTCTAATAAATAAATATAGTGATTCATCTATTATTTTTTTTGTTTCGATAACGCTTACAGTCTATTAAATTTTATAATTAAAGAAAATTTAATTCACATTTTTCTTCTTTCTCATAAATATATATTTTCTGATATAAAGATATGTTTTTTAAAAAAGACCACTAAGGATGAGAATTTTAAATGCAAGAATTTATTGTTGGATATTTAATTTTTACCAAGCATTCATTTCACATCTGTGTTATCATAATTATATTTTGTAATTTATGCATGTTATAATATAAATTAATCCTTATACTTCTTTCCTTACTGGCATGATGCAAAATAGTTTGGTATTTTGCATTTATTGGAAAATACCTATTTATGCGTATTTTATCTTGAATGAGCTTTATTAAATTTAAAGTAATACTTTTTTGTACCTCCTTTATAATTTATGTTAATTTTTATATATAACCGACAAAATTAAACATTATTTATAAAGCAAAATTTTTTTTAATGACACTTGGATGCTCTGTATGTTATTCAAAATTGACAAAATAGAGATATCAGAACTTTTCTCCCGATAACTTTTCTCATATTTGTTAATCACAATTTTTTTTCTATATGCATGTTAAAATCTAATCAAGAAATCAGATTTATTTTTTAGATGCATTTCCACAGTTAGATAAAAATAACGCTTGATTATCAATTAAATCATTTTTTAATTTAATTTTTTAGTTTTTTTTAAATAAATGTATAACGATGTTACAGTTTGAAGTAAATTGAAGGATCGTACCTTGCAATTTTGAATCACTGTCAAGTGACGAAAACACTACGCCATTTTCCAGGTTTCCACATAGCTTGCGAACCTGAAGATTAGGCATGGACCAATTTAAACAGCAGAGTTACTATGCACAGTTTCACCTGAATTATTTTTTTGGTGTAATACATTTGTTACTCCTAATTAAATTCCATGAGCATAGCACAATTGCTGATTTGCACCATTAAATTTTCCAACTTTTTTCATAATTGTTGCTCCATCAGTTTCTCATTATAGATACAATTTCTTCTTTCATGGATAATCCATTTTTCACTTGTTTAGATTTAAGCACTTCCACACATTTTTTGGCTGGCATACTTCTCGAGATGTGTAAGCCCATTATACTCCAATTTCTTTTTTTTTCTGAATGAATATTTATATCGAAGTAGCGTATATTTCATACACTTGTCCATTCCTCAAATGTAAGAGTAAATTTTTCACCATTTACTTCTAATTGTATTAGCTTGTGTTTCAAAGAATTGCGAACACCATTACTGTAGAGAGAGAGAGAGTTTATAACAATTCTTCTTATAGTATTAATCAATGTTGGTAGACATTTAAAGCTTCTGGTGGATAGTGATTTTCTTAATTTAGTAGGTGCAAAACATTGGAAATAGCGAACCATCTAATACTGTCATTTTACTTATAATTTTTTCCAAATTATCTTTTTTTTTCTTCAAAATAATCTAAAATCCCCGATGGCTTGGTCAGAGAGATTGTGCTTAAATTTGTATCTTCATCACCATTAGATTCTTTCCTGTTTAGCAAATTTGTGTCAAGTTTCATTTTAAATGCGTAGGGAGTTTTGTTCCTATTTACCAGTACAAGAGATTCTCTTGTACTTCTTCCATTCACTCTAATAACTCTTGAGCATGTTTTTACATTATGCCACCCTATCCTTTTCATCATATAAATAATGAAACCAAACCGATGTATTACCAACTGATATAATGAATTTGAAAAATATTTTGAACCTCAAAGTATGATATGAAAGTACAATGCTGATAACAAACTCGCCAATTTTAAAAATATCGAAATATTACGCACTTTCTTCACAACTACAACTTTGTTCTCCCAGATGCGAATATCAGATTAAGAATCCTGTTCGTGAGTAGTATTGCTCTGTAATAAGGTAGTTTTGGTCCGTCTTCTTGGATGATTCACATATTTTATCCCTTCCTTTGATTATACGATGCAACTTTATATTCCCAGTCTAATTAATATCGCCCGTTTAGGGAGACATAAAAACAAAAAAAACGTATACTATTTTACTCCTTTGGGTTTCCCTGAACATGCACCTTCCGATAAAAATTATCACCCTTAATGATATTCCAGTTATTTGAAATTTTCTTATAAAAGGAAATATTATAAAACAAATAAGCTATATAATACTATATTATTCAACGATATGTTTTTGAACGCAAAATAAGAAAAAAAGTTTCCTCATTTTTTGCAGAGGTAAATTAATATCAGATTCTTTTTCACTAAACGGTTTCACCCTTAGTGATATTCCAGTTATTTAAAATTTTCTTATAAAAGGAAATATTAAAACAAATCTATACAAATAAATAAAATTGAAGTGTCTGTTTGTAATTTCAAATTAGCAGCTTTTTACTTAATGCACTAAAAGTATATACGGTACTCATAACAAAAAACCAATTTTAAAAATGTTTGTCTGTCTGTCAGAAAATAAACAGATATATTTATAAAACGTCATGAAATACCCAGCGAAGCGGGAGGGTAACGGCTAGTAAGCTATATAATTCAACGATGTTTTTGAACGCAAAATAAGAAAAAAAATTTTCCTCATTTTTCGCAGATTTAAATTTCAGATTATTTTTCACTAAACGATTTATGCTTTAAATGTAACTGGATAGTAACAATTATTAAGAATTAACTACTTAGTAATTTCTTTTCATACTTGATTCAACTTGTGAACTGTAGATATTAAATGCTTAAGTTCAAACTTGCTAAACGAGAAAAAAAATTGAATCTTCAATCTGGGGGGGGAGGGGTGCAAAACATTCCTGATATGTTCAACTTCTCCTTTTTACTTTGTTAAACAGAAATTTATCACGGAATATAAGTGAATTCCTTTTGAAGAATTTTAGGAGTGTAACAATATGCCTCCTAATGATCTGGAAGTTTTCAACACCGTCCTATATCAAAGAATGGTAAAAAAATTACAAATATTTCTAACATTGACAACTTTGATTTTAATCAGCACACTGTGACGGGGCTATCCGCGTGAATTCAATACTAATCCTCTTGGGAAACTTTGGGCCCAGCATTTTTACTATTTCACAGCCTCTTCGGGAAAAACACGAGATAGTTATATGTTAATTAGTTCGACTCTATAAAGTCTATAGATTTCGTAAATGTAAGGGAGAAGGAGTTGCCAAGCTGTCATGTAAGTACCGTCGGTGAATTACTTCACGACTTAGCGCGCGTTTGATAAACATAAATTATAAAAGTAAATGGTTAGATTGACCATCGAAGATAACAGATTCAGTACCGACCTGAGGTTAGCAAGTATTCGTCTCCTTGTCCATTCTGATAGCTGAGATTACTTAGACGGGAATATTAGAATTGAGTATTAGGATTAATCGACGTATTAGGGAATCACTCCTAGGTTTCCACTTATAATTAAACTTGTGATTGTTATTGTGTTTGTCAGTCCTGAATAAATAATTGTTACTATGGCTTTTGTTGGTGATGATATGTTTCCTCCCACACTTAGAGACGCGCCGGGCAGTGTGAACGGGTTCCAAAATAGGACTGAGTCACGACAACACGTGTAAAGAATACTTATATATTACACGATGTTTTTGAAAGGTGAGTTTTTTTTTTACTAATAATTTTAAGAATAGAAGATAACGTTTCTAAAAAGTTCTGTTTTAACCGACTTGTTCAACATTATATTGCGTACTTTTAGTACAATAATTCAATGAATAAGTATAGAAATTGTCTAGAATATCAAAAATATAATACAAAACAAGATATATAATAAATAAAACTTTAATGTTACTAAATAGTTTGAAAACTTTGAAAATATTACTTCAATACATCTAATTTCATTGTAAAATTCCTTAAAATTTTTTGCCTAAATAACAATTTTTATAATTAACTGTAGAAGTTCAATGAAACTGAAAGGAATTTTTTTAACAATATTTGGTTTTTTCCCAAAAATTTGACATTGTAAAGCATTAAGAAGTTAATATACCGTAAATTCAGTTAGAAAATTAGAAATAACATTAAGCGGAAGACACAATTTTAAAAATGAAACTATACTAGCTTGTAAAAGTGAAAAGTTGCACATAAAAAGCTTTACTTTTAATATAACACGACAAAAAACTCTTTTTCAAATACTCCATACACAAATAGTTGTGAACCTTATCGCCCCAATGAAATTAAACTGTCATTAAGCTTTATATGAAAATAAGGAATTTAAACCAATATTTTTTTAAGGTAATAAAAGTTTATCATTATTTATCAATATTGAAAAAAAAATGATTTTTTGAAGCAAATTTCAAGAAAAGCAAGAAACAAACTCGGTAAGTAGAAAATATTTAATCCCATTTTGAATTGTGACAGTAATTACAAAATAAAAGAAAAAATTCCTTTTGAAATTTCCGAAAATTATCTTTCGCACTTTTATCATACGAAACTCTTTTCAATCCTTATATATGCTTGTTATTTTTTAAGCCATCATTATGTAAAAAATAAACGTTCTAAATACATTTAACAAGCAGTTTTTCCAACAAAAATATATAACGAAGGATGCTACAACCTCGAACTATTTTAGAAGCGGGATTAAATTTCTCCGAAGTAGCACAGTTTAGTATAAGTAGATTACCTGTCTTAAGAAGACGTAACAGTCAATATAATTATAATTTTTAAATATATTTAGAACGTGCTCCTTAAATTAAAAATTCTTTAACAGTGTGGTCAAACGTACTTATTTACAGTTAAACTAGAAATTCGAAAATTAAGAAGATTCAAGATAATTATTTATTTTTTAATATTAACTTCCATTTGATAATATCCATTATTCTTTTACTGAATTTTAGAAGGACTTGTTGCAAAACTAACAATTTTTCTCGTGAACTATTTTGAACGAAATCATTTGAATATTTCTAAAGTTGATGTCATTTTTTAAACTCTTTGGTAGATTTATAATAAAATACCTTTCAAAAAACAATATAAATCTCGAAAAAGAAATACAAATCTTTCACAGCTTTCTGAAGTGTAAGTAATTCAGGAATTTCAGATTTCTCGAAAGGTAATAAAAAGATTCCACTTCATTTACTGTTACCTACATCGAATACGTCAAGGGGTAAATCATCCGTTTCCAGTTCCACAAAATGGGAAACAAGTTGAGTGAAAATAATCGTTTTGAAATTTACTTTCGAATGTTTATTTTTCTGAACTGTAATGAACTGATACATTGTATATGTAGTCATTCATTCTTCTTGTAACCTCTTTGAAAATGTGCTTTGTAAACAAGGAAGATTGTTCTTTGAGATATAAATTTCTTAAGCAATTAGTGTGAAATCTCAATATTTCTGTTTTGATTTTCCCTGCTATTAAATCATTTGAATAGATAATTCTTTCATGTATTTGGAATGTACACCACCGTAAGAAGGGTCTTATTTTCAATTCCAACCATTAGTTAAAACTCTCCCTATATATATATAAATATATATAATAGCTTGTTCTCAAATTTCCAATCGTTAACAAAATATTTTTTATTCATTCACTCAAGTTGAAATGCATTTTTCTAAACTTGTAGTGGATGACACCATCATTTCAAATATCAGTTCATTAATTCAATTTAATAATGAATAAATTGTAACAAACAAAAATAATAGTCCAACTCCATAGATAAAAAGGAAAATCGCTTGGTGTGTTCCTGTAGCGCAATAGGTAGCGCGCTGGACTTCTAAACCAAAGGTCGTGAATTCGAATCGCACCTGAGATGGCCTAACTTCTGAGAATGTAATTTCCTTTTACTGTATACTATTTTATTTTACTTCCCTTTTTTTCCATCGCGTCAGGATTTTTTGTAAAATGGATAAATATTTTTGCTAAGACCCTATTTGAAAAGAAATTCCCTCGAACAATTTAGCCTGGGCAATTCGCAGCAGAGATCTATGCAATATTGGCTCTTGGTGAGACAAATTAATTTCTCAGCCATTCCAATTAGTTCAGGAGAATCTACGTATATAAATAAATTTGTGTGTTTTTATTTATCTTACACATATATTTTTTTAATTTATTTTACCTATTCTATTCCTTAATTTATTTTGAAAATTCATGTAATGTAAGTGCCTTTATCATAAAGAATGCTGACCTGGTGGGTGAAAGCTCTTCCTGAGAGATGGTGTGTAGCTATAAATACCAAAGGTGAGCACATTCCTTCTGGTTGGAAAAAAATCTTAAATGTTAACAAGTTTCTCGAAAAGGTAAAAAACTCCACGAGATTTAATTTTTCTCGTTTTGTAAATAACGAAGCTGATTCACGTTAGAAGTGAGGAAGCGCAAATCACTCACGTGGCCGTGGTTTGGAAGATTGAAAAGTTGGGCACCAGTGTTCCACACGTCACCTTTTAGTGGTTCAAAAGTACGAGGGGTTTTCCGTCAGTAACTCTCGCGTTGCTTTCAAGTGTTACGTTAGTCAACAGTCAATGGTATAATCCCCAATGCCGCCCATCTGGTACAGTGACGCTGACTGTGGTGCCATAGGACCTAGGTTTGAATACCAAAGAAGGCATGAATGTTTGCAAATGTATACTGTCCTTGTGGCATGGAGGTACTTTAAATAGCCATCCAACCGCAAGTCCTCTCGGGACGATGTTGAAAGGGGAAGAGAGGTGAGAGTCCCCTCACCCCCCAGGGTGTTCTCCCTTAAAATTGGGGTAGAAACGAGCAAAATAGCACTCATCTGTATGGTGCTTAAAACTACGAATAAGAGCAGGCGTAAAAATCAATCCACTAAAGCTACGATGAATTTCGTGGGCCTTGATCAGATGTTACTGTCGATCAGGTGGCATAAATAACAACACAAACACCAATTATTACGTTATGTCAACTAAGTATGATAATTTTGCATTTATGTATTGTGTTCATTTCACCGGTTGGATGGCGTAATCGGTTTGTCACTGGCTTTGTACGTCCAAGGTGGGTCGTGGGTAGCCTAGTGGTTAGAGCATCGGACGCTAGATCGGAAGGCCTGGGTTCGATGCCCGATGTCACTGAATGCCCTCCGAGTACACACGGTGTACGTGTTCGTTAAATCAGTGTGTTCGAAAGTCTTGTGGGCGGTCGTAGCAGCTGTCGCCATCTATCTTATTTGAGCTGAGCCAAATCGTACTGTCACCTGCACGGTGCTCAAAGCTAATAAAAAGCTAGTGACAGGCGTACACCTAGCCCCTTGCCACGATGAATTTCGTGGGCCTCGATCTGACACCGTCAGACAGGTGGCATTAGAAACAATAACACACACATCCAAGGTTGCGTGTTCGACCCTCACTCAAGTCCGTGGATGTTCATGATGCAAAAAATCGACAGCGTTCATGTATGATTAGGCGTCCTGTGAAACATCCCTAAAGTGCCTGTTCAGCTTGGATTCTCTCGGCAAAATTAAATTCCTCATACCATTTCGCACCATAAGATCTTAGGTGTTTCCCTCTGGGGAAGAAACTGTGAGACGAAGCTACATTTCATTGATTGGTTTTCCACCTATATGGTGCCGCACTTAAACATTATACCAACTCATGGGGAATCGAGGTTAGGTCACCAATTACCAGGTCTGCAATGGTAAATACCAATCCACAGCCCCATTGGAAATAAAAAGAATTGTGTTCATTTCTATAATACTTCGTCTACTCTTAATCATGAATACACTCCTCCCATTTTCATTTCCTTATAAGACGAATTCTCATACGCTAACTTCCGGTACTACTTTACGAAGATTGCTTTGTGAAGGTACCATGATGCACTCCTACTTAATGAGAAGGCCATATGAAAGTTACGAGATTGAATGACCGAGAGGGATATACTTAGTCTACGTTATAGAAGTGTTTCTGAGGTCAGAGCAACCTCACCGGAAGAGATTCAAATTCCTCTATTAGAAGTCTACTGTTTAGCAATTTGTGTAAGCTATGTGAATCATAACCGACTGCATCGAAATAAAAGTTTATGAAGAGCTAAACCACATACTCAACATATTTAATTTATTTTGGTAAAGATTAATCAAAGATTAAATAAAGGGGGAGATTACGTATCTCATTAGTAATGAAGTAGATTTACTACAACCTGAATTGGATCATTTATTTCATTGTGTACCTACAAAAGTGAACATTTCTTAAGTAAAATGAAAGGAATGGAAAATACGGAAATAAATATAGAAAACATCACTTAATTTTCATAAATAAAATTTAATATCCTCAATGTCATTTAGACAATAAAAAGATCTATTGAGAAAACCTCTTCCGATTTAAAACAAGTCATTATTCCAAAAAAAGGGTTCATTTTACCTTTGAAAACCTTTTTAACATGCACTTAAAAGACAGTTTAAGGAACAATCCTCAAAGATAATTTTATTGCGTTACTTCGATGCTGTAATGGAACCCCGAGGACCACGATTTAAGAGCAACTGTTAAAAGAAAAATGCATGTTTGCCTTTTTAAAATTAGCATTAGTGTTTAAGCACTTTAAAGGTACTGTTGTTTCTGTGGGATTAAATGTCAGTTCAAATTAGTAGACATTTGTTTTTTATGTTAATAAAGACCTTTCTTAAATTTCTAAAGGCTTTACTTTCGATGATAGAAAGTAGTTTTTTAAAGAAGCTATATAAATTGATTATTTCTAAAAAAAATCCAATCTGTTGATCATTAAATTCTCAATGATTCAATAGCAATTATTATTATTTTGAAAGAGTTTTGAAGCAATACTTTTGAAAAAGAGATTTTTAAATTGCAAGAATAGTATGATAATAAAATATGTGTTACAAGTACTTTTCAAAGACACTTTCAAATGATAACTTTCAATAAACTTATATGTATTGAAATTAAATATCCCAACTACGTTCTTCCAATATTTTTATTTAATTTTTTTTAAATTTTAGATGAAGTAAATTTTCTTTCAGATTGTATATTCCCGATATAAAACGTATTAGAAAAAATTTGTGATGCTTCGCTAATAGTGTGTGTGTGTGAGATACATTTACTTAAAAAAATCACCATCAAATATTTGTGTAATTCTTTTAAATCATTTAGGAGTCAATGATCAAAATATATTATATATGTGTAGAGTGATCTGCTTCTTGGTTTTCTAGCTTAAAATTATAGTTATGATATCTATTTGCCTCGCGAGCTATATATATAATTTTATTTTACTATCTGACAAAATACACGTGTTAGTTTTAGGCCTAACTTTTCAACATGGCTCTGTTTTTTCTATTATGTCGAAAATTTCTGCTGTACGGGGAAGGTGGATCCGTAAAAAGTATACTTAACCCTAAATTGCTGGTCCTAATTTAGCAACAGCTTTAGAGTCAGTCCATTGACTCTTTTGGTTTCTTTCATTTTAAAGTTCTAACTATATTTCCTGTTTTATATACGTTTATTTAAATCTAGTACAATATTCATTTCCACCATTTATTTTATAGTTATGTTTCTTAGAATCTGGTTTCTATGTTTTAGCTTTGTTGGTTGTATAATTCTGTCTTATTTTCTCTCTATCTCTCTCTCTCTCTATATATATATATATATACATTCACTTGTTTTTTCACTTTTCTCCATTTGGTGTTTAAATTAAATTCGTCCTTTACAATTTTACCTTTTGCGTCTCATGTAATTTAATAAATAAATCTGAAAATCACAAAAAGACCTGATGTCTCAATTTTAAAAACAAAAATGTTTTATAACCCTTTGAACGAAGGTAACATCCATTTGCAGGCCTTTCCCAAAATGAGATTCGTATCACTCTAAACAAAGGTTGGTTTCTTAAAACCTGATGAAGCCTTTTTTTTTCAGTTTCAAATCCAATCTTTGTTCCCGGCCAGAAAAGTTACTGAAGCTTCAATAATGATATCAACTTAAATTTTATCTAATACAATCGACTAGAATTACTTTTCTCTCAGTAAAATAATAAATGTTAGCATAAACCATGATCCCGAAGCTCTGTAAATGGAGCGATTTACTTAGTAATTTAACACGTAGGGAAAGTTAATACATTGTAAAAAATACAGATCTATTTCTGAAGTTACTATGGTATATAAAGCAATTCGGCAAAGTAATTCAGTTTAATATTTCTTCCCAGTTTGTTTCCTAATTTGGTCACTCACGTTCTGAAACAATAAACTGAAATTAACGGTACATCTATAAAGAAATATATGCAACTTCTGCAACATTTCTAAAAGAGAGAATAAAGCTATGAATTGGAATCTCTAATTCACTATTACATTCTTAAATTAGTATTGTCTTCTATAAATCGTGATATAATTATCTTCTAAATAAAGACAGTTCAGCGTATTTCTGTTTCCTTTCACAGCCGACGTAAGATTAAATAAATAACATTGAAAAAGAAAAGTTATAGAAAACCACCGCGTAAACTGTTTTTGTGAATCACTCCATGCATTTATTACACAGTAGAAACGAAATCAAATTACAAACCTCTTAAATTGTTATCTTTTCATAGAAATAGCTGAACTATCAGCACTTTTGTATAAAAGCCACCTATTCGATTACTTCAGTAACAGTATCTGGGAAAGAAAAACTTTAACTTAAACACATTACACCATCTATTGCAGGAAAAGAAATAGGGAGAGGGGCAGGAAATCAGAAAAAGAGAGGTGGTCACGCATACCTGAACTTTCAAAATGTCTTATATGATTCTTTATCGTTGAATGGAAAGGTATCTATTCGAGTGTACAACAGAATTCAGATCGAACTCACTCTAAGACTTTAAACAAGTTGAAAGAATAGACTTAAAAATATTAAGGGGAATAAAATAAAAAAGGGAATATTAAAAAAAAAACACTTTCATTCTTCCTTTTTTTTGAAAAACGCATCCAATCTTTCCCCAAAGAGCCATTTTTTTTTCATGTTCTTTACATTTTCTTTATTCTTACATTCCACTTTTTTTCTTTTTCATGTAGTCTATGATAAATTACTTGCAATGAAATGAAGTTGATATCACAGCATGCTTATGCACCAAGTGCCCGAAAAGTGCGATTACACTTTTCTAATATTAATATATATATATATATATAATCAAAATTTCTCTACAAGAGAGAGATGAATTAACATGATTAATACATAAAAGAATAGCAATTGCTAGATAACAAGACAACAGAATTTAGAAGGAGATATGAAAAATTGAAATAACAGAGTAAAATATAAAAGAATGGATGCTTCAGTATTAACAACATTGCTGACTTAGGACAGCTTGTATACATAAAATTTTCCTTAAAAAAATCTTTCAGTATAAAAGTGGGGGTGAACATGTTTTTTGGCCAGCCAACCTTCCCCCTTTTTCTATTAATAATACCGAGCAAATAGCAATTGAAAATAATGGATGGGAAATCTAAATCCATTATAAGAAAAAGGTAACTTACCTAAAAATTGCATACTGAAATGCAGAGCCCGCGCTAAATCTGAGTACAATAAACAAGTTATTGCCAGATACTGGACCCAAATACAATTTCAAAACAAAGAAAAGGCTGAAAAATAGCACTTAGCAAAAGTATTAAAAGAATCGAAATAATAAAATAAGAATTGTAAACATACTACCATTATCTTAGAGATTCTTAATATGATTTAAAAGTTATGATAAATTTTTAAAAAGTAATTTTATCTAAAACTAGAAACTGGGGGTATTTAAAACTATCTAGGAAGAATAATAAGTCTATAATATAAACCTTTTAAAACTATGGAAATTTAATCCTTACTATTTAGAATTTCTTTATTTAAGTATCCTTTAATAAAATTAATTGGGTAGTTTTGAATTAAACAGTATTTAATAAAATGTTTATAATTTTTTTTCTGATTTATTAGAAACTAGAAATTTATTGCGTATTGTGTCATTAAGAACAATATTTCTGAATATAGATACATGCACATTACTCTCCCAATGCGGTACTTTTATAATATTGAAATTAAAGTCTTCTCGTTTGTCGTAAATATTAGTAACTATTTTATAATCTTTTAATTTAATTTCTATATCAAGAAAATTTGCTTCGTAACTGTTACTATTTGTCTGTATTAAATTAAGATATTGTGGATAAAAATTAATATTAGGTTTAAAGTTGTCTTGCTTGCCAAAAATGATTATATCATCTATATAACGAAAAAAGTAAAATTCTAAGTTGTCTGTGAAACTATTTTCAAAATAATGTAAAATATAATTTTGCAAGACAGTTGCTAGCTGGGCAACCTTGTGGTAGACCCTTAATCTGTTGATAAAAATAATTACAATTATGATAAACATAATTCTCTTTTAGAACTAACCTAAGTAGAGAACCAAATCTATCATATTTCACATTTTTAAACAAATTATCTTTATGTAATTTTACTAGTGTTTTTATCATATCATCAATATTAATTGAGTTAAAAAGATCTTCAAAATCTAAACTAAATACTGAAAATATCTTTTTATCTTTAATTTGTGCAATAAGTTCTGTACTATTTTTAAGAATGGCTGAAGTTTTTAGATTATTTATTGTATCTTGTAATATGTAATGTAGAATTTTGCCTGATTTGCTGATATATGTATTAAAACCATTAGTAACTGTTCTAAACTTTACTGGATCTTTATGAAATTTAGGAGTAAGAAATACATGTGGAAATTTAAAATTATTATTAATTTGTATTTTTAATTGTTTATGAAAAGCCAAATTCGATTATTTATTTCACTATCAGAAATTGATGACCTAATAAAAGCTGTATTATTTTCAAAATGTTTGTTGAGGAGCATTAAATTATAATAGTATTTACAAATGAAGGCAAAATTTCCAGGCACTTTATCAATATAAACTATAATAAATTTATTTTGTATTTTTTTAATCTGATTTTTAATATCATTAAAAAAGATGATATTATCTGTACTAAAGTTATATTTATTAATCTGTTGTGTAATGTTACATTTAAACTCTGTGAATACCTCTATAGGCATACTATATTTAATAGCAATTTTGTAAATGAATTGCTCAATATCATTATATAACTGATTTTTGATAATTTTATTATTATTGGAAATCATAAGTCTAAAAACCAGTACCTTTATTCATTATATTTCTACGATTATTGTCTTTTACAATATTGAGATCACCAGTAATAAGATGCTGGTGATAATTATCTTTGAATTCTTTAAATTCATTACAATAACATTAAATTTTCTTGCTTGATAGGTGCATTATAGTTAAAAATTGATCTACCTATTTTTTTGTTATATTTAAAAGCCTTTTTTTAATAGTGATATTTTGTATTGTGAAAGTTGGCATGTGTTGTTTAAAAATGCTAGAAAAATTAATATTATCAAAAGATTTATTCATATATAATAATGTACAATATTCTGTTTGATATTTTTTTATTTACATTGACTTTTATTTTATGTTTATGCTTCAGAAAATTGAGCATGTCTCTTATGATATGTAAAGCATGAATATCTATAAATTTATCTGAATTTAGTATATTATCCGTAATACATATTTCTGTCTTACTTAATCCAAACATGAAAGATTTAATGTGCTTTATATTAAAATTGTTCTCGAAACTATTACATATATCGCTAATACTTTTTGAAATAACATTTTCGTATCTGCTTAACCTTTTAGTCCTATTACCTCTAGTTTTTCTTTTATTAGTCTTTTTGATTTCTTTACTGTAATAATAATCTTGAGAATTTTGTTTAATAGCATTAAGAATATTTTTTCCTTGATATTATACATTTAGTCCATAAGGATAAATTGTATTATAATACTTAATGTAGAAATTTTTCCACCATAGTCTATCTTTAACATTAGGGACTACTTTAATAATATTGATCACAACATTTTCAAAACCATGCGTATGGAAGTGTCTAATTTCTATTTAATTTGAATTTTTAAACTATTAAAGTCTTTAGTATCTGATCTATGTTGATTATATAATTCTAATATTAATTTTATTACATGTCTGTCCAATATATTTAAATATGTATATATATACATAAACATTTGACTTTTTAATGTTCAATAAAGAGAATATTTAAGTTTTCTTTTACAATGCTTCATTGCACGATTTCAACGTGCGCACCATTAGATGCGCTCAACACATCGAGATCATAGAAAATTTCTAGCCACGTTCTGTGAAACACCGCAGGATCAACACTCTGATTCGCCACTGTGATTCGACTTTTCCCTTCATTAGTGACACTCATTGCAGATTGGTAAACGATGTTGTTCCTTACTAGAGTATATCCAAAAAGGTTATGTCTAGAGATCTGGGAGGGCGTGGTATTGAACTTCTGTCCCCTTTATATCCATCACCCGGGGAACTTCTCGTTTCCATACTCCAGTACGTTGGTGCCCCATTTGTACATGTGTTACAAATTCGATAAAAAACTGATACACCTTGCGATTGTCCCTGCGGTGAAACCGTTTTGAAACAAAAATGTTCAAGAACGGGGACGTTGCGCTATCTAGTTTACATTTCAACAAAAAAAAACTATATATTTCATTGTTATTACTATTATTTATGGCATGTAAAATACCGTAGATGAACAACTATGTTTGCTTATTTTTACTTAATTTTTGAAAGTGTAGTCATAGATTTCGGACACTATATATTGTACAAATATTTCATTACGAAGAATTCTTATGTCGAATTACTGTTTTGATAATCATTGCAATACCTTTTCAATAGAGTTATAAAGTGTTACAAATGTAAAGTAATTTTACCACTATAAATAAAATGAGATGTTAGGCTGTCATCAGCAAAATAAAATTACTACATCGCTTACCACTTTCGCTTACCTGTTATTTACCCGGTCTTTCGTGAAATTCTTAATATAATCCTTTGTTTGTATATAAAATTCAAGAGTCTGTTTTAGAAGAAAATATTAAAGTAATGTCTTCATTATTTAACAATATGATAAAATTATTGTTATATGTAACATTTTGCCGTATCAAAAATGCCAACATGTATAAAATGTTAAAACTAATTTGTAACACTTTAAAAATCCAATATTTAACGTATTAACTTTATGCCAGCAATTTATCTTCATAGCTGAGCTGCATGCTAAATATTTATTATTCGCCAAAGGTTTTAAGGATTACGTCTCAATGTTTCATTTTTAATCTAAAACTAGCTTTCATGGCCCGGCGTTGCACGGGCTTTTACCGAGTGCATACATATGTGCATTGATAAAAAAAACGTACAAAATGACAAATGAAATTCATAAAGTGTCTTTTTTGAAACTAAATTTTTAAAAAAAATAAAGATAATCAGTTTTATAATATTTTTTAAAAATATATGGCTAACTATGTTTTGCTCATTATTTTGCATATGTGTATAAAATGTTTCACATATTCAAGAAATATTTTTTATAAGAATTCATAAAATTATTGGTAATGAATTCAGTGGTATGAAATTTTTTCTAACAGTTAAAAAAAACATGATAAATGAAATTGATGATAACAGTATCCATTTATTTAATTTTTGTAACATTTAAAACTACCTTTGTATTGGAAAAAAAATTGTGTGGAACCATTAGCCTGTGCATTAAATATTATATTTAAAGCACAGTTTCCAGAGTGAGGGGCGAGGACCCTGTTCCACATTTCACTCCACAATACACAAAATAAGTGTTTACATAAAGAACTGTTTTAATAGTTAATTATGTGTACAATTATCTTGCATTATTAATGTCTACATTTTTAAATTTTCAAGGGTACCAGCACATCATACATTTTAAAAAAGAAATTGACTTTTGCAATTGCAGTTTTAAGAAATTGTGCATATTTTTCAGAATCAAAAATTTATCTTTTTAAATTTCAGACTACCCTTTTTTTTTAAAGAAAAAAAGTAAAGATTATCAGTTTTATTATGTTTTTCAAAGATAATATGCAGGTATTTAATTCAAAAACTTGTTAATTATATTTTTTTCATTATTTTATACATGTAAAATATTTTTCACATGCAAGAAATACTTTTATATGTGATACATAAATGAAAAAAAGTATTACAAAATTACATTATGTTTCATAAAACGAAGGAAAAAATATTTTGAAGTTAAAATAACTTTCGTAACTTTAAAGAATGCTTGAAGTATAATTACACTGTAAACATTACATGGAAAATATGGGTTCAACACATCAAAAAATTTCATACAACTATTAATGATTTATAATTTTAGAAATAACATTTTCTAACATTTATAACTACCTTTCTATTCGAAAAAAAAAATTGTGTGGAACCATTAGCCTGTGCATTGAATATTATATTTAAAGCACAGTTTCCAGAGTGAGGGGCGAGGACCCTGTTCCACGTGTCACTCCACAGTACGCAAAATAAGTGTTTACATAAAAAACTGTTTTAATAGTTGATTATGTATACTCCTTTGAAAATCGACAACTAAACTAAAACAGAAACAATCAAACAAAGTAAAAATATTAATTAAAACTTAAAAAGAGAGTACTTATCTTTTTTTCTTTGTCCAAGAAATGCTAAAAAATGTTTTAGCTTTTTTTTCTTTGCCCAGAGAAATTCAAAAATATTTTAGAAATGGCGGTAAGCCAGAGCAGCCAGATTCACGATTGTCACATAACGATATTCACATAACGATTGAAAAATTTCGATTCACGATTACATTTAAATGTATTGTAAAAAATTTATTGATTTTTGATATTTAAAAAAAAATTAATAATAAAGAATATATAATATGAACATAGGTTTTTTTTTTTGCCTAAGGAATTTATGTCTATTTAACTGACTATTTCCGGGGGAAAAAATTAAAAATCAGAAAAAAACCTTTTTCAAGGGAAAAAAAAATACGGATATAATTTCGGGTTCATGGGTTTCTGGGAGCCCTCAGACCCTTATCTGGCTAGAAAAAGTTCTGTATAGGTCTTGGTTAAGTTGCATTTTCATGCTGGATAGTATGGAGCTTAGCAATTGGATGAGTGGCGATCAGGCCGGTAGGCGGGGCTTCGAGGCGATGATCTTTGGCGGCTCGGTTTTGGAATCTGGTGGAAGAGAGAGTGTCTTCCAATTTGGATGTAGTAGTGATGAGGATATTGGCTCAAAAAAGGCTGCCCATGGGGGTCTGAGTGTGTGTAATGATGTGTGACGACGCAATGTCCAGTAGGAGAAAAAATTTAAGACAAGTATGAAAAAAACGACCGGCGGGTTTCTACGAGGCGGACATCATCCTTCACATTGACCGCGCACGGCAGTGCTGCAGTTATAGTCTTGAGTGTAGCGGGAGCTCTCAGCACTCCGCCACCAGACAGTTAACCAATGTTTGGCTAAATGTAAAATCGCCTATTTTAAATTATTTTAAAAAATCATTACCTTTATTTTAAGGGCGTAATTTTTACGTTAATGCTCTCAAACATCACCAACTATTTGCAAAAATAACGTACTTTGAAATAAAAAATGTACAAATTACTACTTTTTAATTTATTTCTCAGAAAAAAACATAAGTTTACGAAAATCACAAAATGTTTTTTAAAATCCGTAATTTTGAAGCAATTTTTTCAATCTTCGTATATGTTACGGATAATATTACTGTACACACGGAAAAAAGGTTTTGTGAGATTACCTTCATAAATGACGAAGTTATTCAATGTTAAGTAAAAATTAAGACTACTTTTTAAAAATTCTATAAAAAAAAAAGTTTTGGGAATTTTATTTTTTAAATGAATGGATCTAAAAGAGAAAGGCTTGAAGTTAATTAGTGTAGAATATCGATTTAATAACACGAAAAGTAATTCATACCCAACGATTTAGAAATAATTTTCATAAAAACGCATCAGTTTTAACACTATTTTAAAAAATTCGAAAAAAATAGAAAATATCGTTATTTTACAAAAAAAATTACACCGTGTTGTGGCGAAATAAATGATCTTTCCGATTCTGTAATTATGTTTTGTCTAATTTCGACACCGAAAATCGGATGACAATTTTAATATGGTGGAAAACGTAAGATTACCGCTCGGCCGAAACGGAAGGGAAGTTCCGCCAAGTAAGCAACCGGCAGGAGTAAAATAATTCGGCGTTTTAAGGTTTTTAATTAATATCTTTTTAACTAATTACAATATCGGAATATAAATAGGCAATACGGCTTCCCCGGAAAATTCCCGATCTTTTGGTACCTTCCGCGACTTTCTGCGTGGTGCTGTTCGTGAGAAGATAGACGCACATAGATAGATAGATAGATAGATAGATACATACATACATACGTTTGTTTACCTTCGAATTTTAATAGTGTAAGATTAACTCCGCAGCCATTCTTTTCAATGTATAACTCGACAAAGGTTTGATACCTTTCTTTCTGAGAAATTCACTATTCTGTATCATTTTGTATTATACAGGTTGATTCTGTACCAGACCGACAAACTTGCAGAGTGCGTATGAAGAACAGAGGCAACTCGGAATAGGGAAGGAATACAGGGTCGCACACACACACACACAAATACCGTAGTTGCAAAGAAAAAGAACAAAAATGGCAACACATTAATTAGATCGAAAGCACTTTATTGGAAGATTGTACAACAGGTGTTCGAAATTACGACCAGATGTTATCTGGAAAGCCTGACAGTGGTGCTGCAAGAAAATCCTTAGTTCTGGAAGATTCCTGGCATGTCATGTATCCTTCCGACAGCTACAGACATTCGTGCGATGAGGCCTTGAACTGAAGGAACGGTCATCTTCTGCAGCAAAATGAACCAGTGAACTCGTTACAGAACAAGTATCACGTATCCTTCTGTCCACACTTGCGAAGGTGGTGTGATGTGGGACATGCCTGCTCGGGTAACATTCCTGGAAGAACCGCCGAGCGGCATACACGTTACCATCCGCATCTATGTGCACTATCAATATGTTGACCAGTTCCTCGTTTGTATACAAATTCATTCTACTACCTCGGGAAACGGTTTGCAAATGGTGACTTAGAGAAGGATCAGTGTTCACGAAACCATCCGTTCAGCGCCATCTACCGCAATACTGCGCAGACTCTAGGCAGTATTACGAGATTTCTCTCTAGGCCCTAAAGAAATCTTTCAGAATGTCAGTAATTCCATGGAACGCCAGTGTTAAACTCTCCATATGCCTTCTGGTCGTAATTTCGAACACCTGTTCTAGTACAATAGTTAAATAAAATGTTTTCTGGCACATTCATGTTCTGTTCTTTTTCTCTTCTTAATGAATGTGACTACCTTCAGAGCACTTTTTTTTAAATATATAAATTTCAAATAAATATACACTTTTTTTATTTGACATGGGGCATAAAACTAGGAATTCAAGTACAATTTACAAAAAAAAAAAATAATTTTGGATTTATTGGGAATTTTGAGTGAAATTTTAGTGAAGTATTACAGTTACGGTAAGGCTTGTATTGAAAATTCTAATTAATATATTCAAATGATATTTACACAGTACATAAATAATATCATTATATGGGCTTAGAGCTATAAGATTTGTAACACTTTTGAAAGTTTCTGAAATATGCCATTTCTTATGCAAGAACTAAATTTTTTACAGAAAACTAATTTTATTTTCTCACAAAAAGTGACATAAAATACATAAATATATGCACAGTGATTAGATTATAATCTATACTTCAGATAAAACTAAATAAAACATTTTTTAAAAATTAAAATTCAATATCTTAAAAAGAAATCCTGCAGTGAACTTTACCGTGAAGCAAAAAATTGAAAAACACAGTTTCTCAGAAAATCCTTTTAAAGATTTTAATACAATACAAACATTTTTCTCTACTTATTGTACAATACATTTTTTTAAATTTACGATATTTATAGGACAAGATCTCTTTAGCTTCATGTTTAACTGATTTGGATTTTTTTAAAACTTTTGCTGTTTTCTAGAGAGTTTTATAGACTATAACAATTGTCATTTTTAATGAAATTTTGAGGAAAAATTGCAGTTACACAAAATTCTAATAAATGTATTCAAATAATATTAACACAGTACGTTAATAACATCTTTATATCCGTTAGGAGTTAAAAGATTTGTAATACTTTTGGAAGTTTTTAGATATGCCAAATTTTATGCAAAAACACGATTTTTTAAAAAATTAATGATTTTTTTTTTCATTAAAAAGCAACAAAGTACGTAAATATATAAACATAGAGATTAGATTTTGATTCTAACACAGATAAAACTAAATAAAACATGTTATGCAAATTTCAATTCAATATCTTAAAAATAATTCTTGTAGGGACCTACTTCCGGTTTTGTAAACTCCATTTCCGGTTTACTAATTATGCTATAACTTAGCTTCTAAACATAGTAGAAAGAAAAATAGAGTGTTTTTGGAATCTTAAATGTATGAGCTATAAAAAGAAAGCATAAAAGAAATTTCGAAAATTTTCACCAAAATGGCTAATTTTGGGTAGTCACATATCTTAAGGTATCCGTACACCTTCAAAACGTCATTTTCGCTGAAATTTTTGATTTTTGAATTTTGATTTTATTTTAAAATTTGAACTTTTTCTTTAAAATGGTGCTGAAATTTTGTTTCTATCTAATTTAGAACTTAAGTTATGGGGATTTGAATTTTACTCGGTAGCTACTTTTTGAAACCGGAAGTACAAGTCTACATTCCGGAAGTTGAAAAAAATGTTTGTTTACATTTCTATTTTATAAAGTATTGCTTAATTATGCAATAGTAGAAAATTTATACACTTTAAAATATGAATTTGAGTTTTCAGAATCTTCAGAAATATAATTGGCAACAGGTTTTTACTAATATTTTTATCCAGAGTCTGGCAGGAAAAGAGAGTGTGTTATTGTTTGTTTACATTTGCTTACTATTGCGCAGCACTTTCTAAGTTTCTGTTAAATCCTTTTTTATTCCTGAAAATTTAAATTTTTTCATTTAAAATGGGAAATTTAAAACGCAGAATTAGTTTAAAAAGAAAACGACAATTTCGTGGTAATGGATCTACTAATAAAGATTCCAAAAATTGTAGCTCAACATCTACCAATGCCAGTTCTTCAAAGATCAAAATGCCTGCTGTTTTTGGTGAGGAAATGGCAGAGTATGAGCATAAATCACTTACAGGAAATAGAATCATAGATATTCATGTCCTCTTAAATGTTTTTTTACAACTTTGTTGCCCAAGATGTTTCGAAGAAGGCTCATTGCTTTCTGAGGATTCAAGGTATGGTTTGTGTTCAAATTTTGTTATAAGGTGTAAACATTGTAACTTTTACTCAGGGTTTTCTAGTTCAAAGAAAACTTTAAACTGTCCTGAAGTAAATACAAGATTTGTTTATGGTATGAGACAAATTGGTAAAGGTTTTTCTGCTGGGTTTAAATTATGTGGTACGTTAAATTTACCCAGGCTCAGTAAAACTGCGTCCACTAATCATGAGAACAAACTCATGTCTGTGATTTCAGAAGTTAGTGAACTATCAATGCAAAAAGCAGCTTCTGAACTGTTAGTGCTACATCCTTCTAAAAATAAAATAGTTGAATGTGGTGTTTCAGTGGACGGAACATGGCAGCGTAGGGGTTACACTTCCACGAATGGGCGTGTCGCAGCTTTGTCAGTTGAGATTGGTTAAGTAGTGGACATTGAAATAATGTCGTCATATTGCCCCATCTGCAGAAAGATTTCTAAAATGCCTAAAAGCATTGAATCGGAAACTTTTGCAGCAGATCACGTATGCCATAGCAATTTTCAAGGTTCTGCGTTGAAAATGGAAGCTGTTTGTGCAACTAGAATATTCCAACGTTCTATTGTGAAGCGAGGCCTTAAATATGCACAATATTATGGTGACGGAGATTCCAAGGGCTTTATCAGTGTCAAAGATACTTATGGTAAAGATAGTGCCACAAAATATGAATGCATCGGTCATGTTCAAAAGAGAGTAGGTGCGAGATTGCGCAAACTAAAGTCAAAAAATAAAAATCTGTCTGGTAAAGGCAAACTCACCGACTCTTTTATTGACCGATTGCAAAACTATTATGGAATTGCTGTTCGTAGCAATGTTGGAAACCTCTCCGGTCTTTAACAAAATGTTATTGCGGCCCTATTTCATTGCTCATCAAGTGCCAAGAAACCCATGCATGGACAGTGTCCCATCGGAAAAGATAGTTGGTGCTACTACCAGGGAGCACTATCTTGTGGCCAAAAACCAAAAGAAAATGTAAAGGCTTATCTAATGAAGTTTTAAACATGATTAAGCCAACATATTTAGAATTATGTACCAAAGAACTACTAACTAAATGTCTGCATGGCAAAACGCAAAACTCAAATGAGTGTTTTAATGACATTATATGGCAGAGAGTACCGAAAGAAGTTTTCGTGTGCCTGAAAACTTTAAAATCTGGTGCATTGGATGCTGTTATACAATTTAATGGTGGGTACAAGGGTTGTGTTGACATTTTTAAAAACTTAATATAACTCCTGGTTATTTTACTTTAAAATCATACAAACATCTTGACGTAAAAAGAATTAACGATGCAAAACGTCATTGAACACCAAATGTAAAGCAGCGTAGAAAAATTTTAAAAGCAACCAGGAAAAAAAAATCAATGTTTTAGAGAGTAAAGAGGGTGTTATTTATAAATCAGTGGCATTTTAAGTATATCTAATTGTGTTTAATATTAAAAATTGCAGTTTAAAGTTTATTTCTGATTTATTTCAAAATGCATTTTTTTAACGTATTGGTATCTGACAACGTAAATATTAGAAAAAGTTATGAACCAAATTAGTTTAAATTTTACAAGTACATTTATTTATAGATTTAACGAACCCCCCTACTATTTTCATGTTTATAGAGTTGATATATTTTAAGTAACTAAGATGTATATCATGTCTCGTAATAATTTTTTAGTGATTTTTCAATGTTCTTTTACTCGAACCTTGATAAAAATTGTAATAATTTGATTATCATTAGAAAAATGGTACCAGCCCTAAAAAATGTTACGATGATCAACATCAAATTTACAGAAAAGTGATATTTTTGTTTTCATTTGAGTTATGTGCGTTATTCTAACAATGAATTTAATTACCAATTTTCACTATGTTTTTCTCCCTAAATTTTTTTTTTTTTTTTTGTGTTACAAGTAAAATATTAAATGTATTTTTCATAGTTTTAAGTTATGTTTCATCAGTAAAAAATATTTCAATAGCAAATATTACAGTTTTTCAAAAAATTTTCTTCGAAGGTGTACAAATACCTTAATTGCACCAAAGCTCACAACTGCGGCATTTGAGATCCTGCATTCCTATACCATTCCGTGTCGCCTTTGGATCCCCCTACACACCCTACAAGATTGTCGGTCTGATAGCGAACCGCCTTGTATTTACATTTTAGTTACCGATAACGTATCGCATGGTTACTAAGACATTGATAAATTGTCTAAAAATCAAACTTCTCCTGTCTTGGCATATTTATTACTCTTTGGAAGCATGCAATATCAATTGAGATCTTATTGCATAAAAAGGCAATAAATAAAAATATATTATTGTGCAAAAATCTTTATCAAGGGAAAAAGTATTACTCAACATATTTATAAACTTGTGAAGAAATCGTAGATATTATCTAATAAAGGTGCGATTTATTTAGTGAAGTTTTGATTAAAAAGATTGAAAATTTTTTTCAATGTACGAACGTTCTTTTTTAAATTTTTTTTTTTATAGTTTTTTGTAATGCTCTGAATCAGTCCAATCCAAGTTTTCTAAGAGAACAATAGGCTGAATCCATGTGACTATGACGTCACATGATATCTACAAACACGGGTTTCAAGCCAGTGAGATCATTCACTGTTGCCAACCTTTGCTTTTTGCAGATTTTTTTTTTTTTAAAAAGTATATGTTTGTAAATTATACAAGTACAAACTTGTAATAATGCCCATTATTAAATAAAATGCACTTGATTAAAATATACACGTAGAATAATATACACGTAGAATAATATACACGTAAAAAATTTGTATAGTTTTGAAAAACTTTTTGAAGAGTCTTAACATGAGAACATTCTAATCCATTCTATCTAATTTAAAATTTTGTTTAAATTTTGCAACAAGTACAAAGCAAATGTCAGTTTTCAATTCAATGGAGAACAAGTGACCTAATGGAAATCGAGGTAAACGCGCGCGATTCTTTTCTTACTCTTCAATTTAGACGCTTGTTTAAATGTATTGAACGAATAACCAAAACATTTTATGGAATTTCAACCGAAAATAAAGTCAAACACAACTTCATACATTTTACCATAATCTTGTATTGTAAACTATTTACTGGTATAATTAGAAAATATATATTTTAGTTAATGAAACTATATAATTAATATGATTAATTTGAATTCAAATTTGTTAAGACTGACGACGTGAAAGAGCTACATTAAAAATAATTATATCAAAATGATTCTTTCATTCACTGAATCAACGCTGTATATATATAATCTCTTCCTTCCCCTTTTAAGATATTTCTTTCTCTTTCTATGACGTGTGCTTTTAGTGTTATCCTTCTTTCTCCTTCCTCCAATTAACTACGGGTGAATGATTTAAATTCGTTCTCATTTTTATTCACCAGTGCGTCATCTAGTGTTTATGTAAAGAAACTTCGATACTTAATTGGAGATAGTTTTCTCTTTAATTAGAAATGAGAAAATAGTTTATATTTCGATTTCTTCTGTGGAAGCAGGAATAAAAAAGGAAAAACATTGTAGAAACGGCATTTTTACCTCTTGATTATTTCTGTTTGCGATGGAGGTTTGGAAAACTGAAGGTTTCATATTGTTTGAATAGAAGAAAATTTGTTTTCTTTTGTGCCGCCAATGAACATGGATGCCTGGATTTATACTCAAATCTTCTCCATGAATAATTTGAAACTTAGAAAGAAACTATTCTCTTATAAGTTTTACTCGGATCATTATTCATAAAATGTTGCTGTTGTTGTTTGTTTCATACGAAAGACGACGGATTGATGAACAGAAACAAACAATAAATACAAACACAGAAGAATAGAGACTTTTTATCATGAACGATGACCCCACCTTTAAACAGAAAAGAAGCGCTTCTTTCCATTCGAGACGGGAATCCATTTCAGGCAAAAAACCGACTTCTTTTCCCAAAGATACATCTATGCCTTATTCGGGATTCGAACCCGAGTGGCTCAGAAATTGTTGGTTTATGTTAATATTTTCATATATTTATCATTTCAAATCTAACTTCAAAATAGCTTAAATAGTCACGCTATCAAATATTTATGGTTATGAGCTGGCATTGAATTTTTTGAAAAATAAGATAGAAGGAGAGTGAGTGAGAGTTTCATTAACAACTCACTGTAAATTATCACGAAGGTAACTGGAGACAGACCTCGTACTTTTGTACCTCGGTCAAAGAACGGGGACGAAAACTGACCTGACACCCCCTCATCGAATTACCACACCAACGGGAGGACATTAAGCTTCATTAGATTTAACGAGCACCGGCTTTCTCTATACGGCGGGTCTCCAGTAGCAACAGGGCTCGAACTTGGCCACAAGTTCGAATTCCTAACCACTAAGCAATCGTAGCCACAAAATTGAGGAAAGTAAAACTAAGATAATCTTTACAGTTGTATTCATAAATGAAAAACACAACATGAAATTATAGTTTCAAATGACTAGCTCAGCAAAAAGAGTTTTGTTCCTTAAGATAATCTTGAGAAGATATTCTATAATTTTCTCTTTCATAACTAAAATAAGAGAGAAAATTTATTTCACTTATTAATTGCAATTACTTAGATCTGAAGGGAAGGAGACATCATCATCTCTCTTCAACTGTTCTTAAATGAAATGGTGATAATGGAACTAAAGACGTGATGAATGGAAGGACTTTAGTTTTCCGAGCACTTTGCAAAGGAGACATTTCACTGAATGGTTTAGCTAATAATGATAATGAGAAAAACACTCCCTTTTTAGTGAGAGTTAAACATTTCCTTTGTGCTACTAAATGATGCGTGCAAATGTGTAATTACTTTGAATGTTTTGTTCTCACAAATTTACCTTCAAAAAGCCGTCACCCTTAATGCGGTAAGAATACTGTTTCATATATAGTCCCATTTCACGTTAGATATGCATAAATCAGAGTTTTTAATCTAATATAGCAGTGCTAAACACATTTAAGGGTACATGGGAATTTAAATAATGTTACTGCATCATGTAATTCTGAATGATTTGCTTATAAAATATTTCATAATGCATATATAACAATAGTGCAAAATGCCTTAAGACAAAACAAAACCTGTAAAAAATGGTTGCATGTATGTGTATATATATATATATATATTGTAAATAATTGGGTGTTTTAACATTTTAGGTTATTTTGCTGTTTTACTTCATGGTTTTTAAAATATTTATTTCTGATTTAAAATATGAACGAGTCTTTGTTTCGTAAGTTTTTACACACATTTAAACAAAGAAAATAACTGATCGTACCAAATTGATTCAAACCACACTTCTGGTATAATGGCTAGTGAGGCTGAGTGCTGTGCCGTAGGGTCCAGGTCCGAATCCCGGATGAGTTGAGTGAATGAATATTAACGTCGCACTGTTTAGCTACACGAGGGCTTTTGCCGATGGACCGGGTAACTTTGAACCATGGTCAAATGACGCGGACGACACCCGAGCTGTCACCCTGCTCTCCTAACTACCACACCACACCAACGGGAGGACGTTTGAGCTCTCGACAGATTTAACGCGCATCGCACCCCTACACGCCAGGTCTTCAGTGGCACTGGGCTCGAACTCATGACATGCTAGCCATGATCCGATGCCTTGACCACTTGGCTACTACGACCACATCCGAATCCCGGAGAAGGTATGGATGTCAGTAAATGCATAACGTCTTTGCGACGTAGTGGTACTCTAATTAGCCGTCGAGCTACAAGTCTACTCGTGAGGTAAGTAGAAGGGGAAGAAAGGTGGGAGGCCCCTGACCACCCTCCAGGGTCTTCTCCCTCAAAAATGGGGTGGAACTGAGTCAAATCGGGCTGTCACCTGTATGGTACTCAAAGCTACGGCTAACGAAGGTGTACATCTAGCTCTTTACCACGATGAATTTCGTGGGCCTCGATCTGACATCGTCAGACAGGTGGCATTAGCGAAAACAACACTATCACATTTATTCATTCATAGAAGAGAGATATATTTTGAACTTCTCAATGCTATTTGTTTTTCTGGGTAAGTTAGTATTCATTACACGTGATGCTTACTCGTGATGCTTTAGCATCACGAGGACTACTCACATCATAATTTTCAACCAAGGTCACGTGACGACGCTAATACCTGAGCTGGTAATTCGTTCTCCTAATTACCACATCAACAAGAGAACATTGAGCCAAGACAGATTTAAAGTGCGTCCCCTCCGTTACGTTGTGGCCACGAACTTGGGACCCCACAACCATTGTATATATAATATAATTACTCTTTCTTTTCTGCAAATACGCTCAAAAAAGTTTAGTAGTGGAATTCCTTAAGAAATGAAACTCATTTTTTTATTATTTTAACTAGACAACACATAGCACAGTTAGAAGGCTAATTATCTCAAGAAAAATGTGAATTGTAAGAGCAATGTATGCGAAAAACGGTATCAAAATTAATGTTATAAAAAAGATTAGATATGTAGAAAAGTCTCCTAGGTTAAAAAGCGAAGGACAGAAAAAATTATTACATTTGTGACGGATCTATACACGACCTTATGATTTATCCTCTTGGGGAAACTTTGGGGCTGGCTTTCGCGTTAATTCACAACCATCCCTCAAGAAGAAACTCTGATATGTAAATTAGTTTGACTATATAAAGTCCACACACACAACACACACACACACAGATTTTGTAAATGTAAAATAGAAGAAGCAGCGAAACTGTTGCGTGATTCGTAGGTTGCGTGATTTATTTCATTATCACAACTTGAGTTAAGGAAGGAGTTTGCTACTATTATAAATTAGTGGTTTAAGAATCTAAGATAGATTGAATTAGATTAAATTAAACCGATCACTTGCGCTTGTTTACTTAGAGTTCTTTACTTAGAATAGATTGCTCTCTTTATATATCACTCCTAGGGACTCCTCCTGTAGTTTCACTTGTGGTTGATCAGTGTGTTTGATTACTATTAAAATAATTATTATTAGGGAAGTTTCTGGTGATGCTTTGTTGCCCCCCCCCACACATCCTTAAGTAGGCAAGATGGTGAAGGAGCGACTTCAAATAGGTCGCTCTCACTCATTGATAAGTTTCCTTTTCTTCCCCTCATAAAAATATGTCTCATCTGTTTTTCTTAATAACGAAAAATATTAAGGAAATAACTTTTATGAAACAAAAGATTTGCATGTATAAACATTTGGATAGTCTCTATTACTCTTTGGATGCGTAATAGTCAGTAAATTAAGGAGAGAGAGAAAGCTACACACAAAAACGAGTGTCGCACTATAAAGCAACACGAGGACTATTGGTGACGGGGACCCCTTCATTTTGAACATCAGTCAAGTGACGAGGACGACACTTGGACTTGCACCTCCCTCACCAAACGACCACAACAATGGGAACACTTTTAGTTCTTCAGATTTAACCAGCATCTGCCCCCTCTACACAGTGGGTTTTCAGTTGCACAAGTACTCGAAACCGCGACATGCCGGCCACGATTTCGTGACCCTAAACCCTAGACTGCCACGGCCAACAGTCAATTGATAAATTCATTCTGTCAATGACATATAACTAAATTTTAATGAAAAATCTGAACAGATATACCTGATTCATTGTAGTTTGAATCAAGTCGTAGTATGTAAACAAAGCAAGCATGAAACATGCTATGGAAATACGCTTTCGGGAAAGATAAATAAGTTCAAATGTCGAAAAGGATCATTACCTCATCTCTTTACCTTTTGTGAATAGCTTTGACACTTAAACTCTGAAATAAAAAGTTAATTCAAGAAATTCGTTTTGTTACAACAAGCATAATCACGTAATATCAAGGTTTTATTTTTTTGTAAGCATGCTATTTTTACTTATAAGAAACAAAAATTTCTTAAGACTTTTTTTTTATTTGGATCATAAGACACAGTAAGTATTTTTCTTTTTTTCAGTGAAATGAATATAAGGAAAGCGACTTTGATATAATTTCAAAATCATTAAGAGCAAAATTAAATTTAATGCATTAAAAATGCTTTGCGACAACTTCGGAATAATATTCAAGCGCCAATCGAAAAATAATTCATTCATTCTTACATTCTGTGTGCATTCTACACACTCACACAAAATGTGTGTTTGTTTGTAATGTAAAGAACATGTGGTATCCTAATATATTTATTTATCGAGGTAGTTATAAATGTAATTTAAAAAATAAATTTTGATACCCTTTATATAATTTTAAATCTCTTTTTGTCAGATTAATTTATAGTTTTTTTTTATTTAACATTTGTTTGCAGTACTTTCTCTCTCCAGTTATATAAATATTTAGAAATAGTTCCAGAATTTTAATTTATAGAATAGTGCTGTCCAGTGCTTATACATTCTCCTTCGACGCAGAAGGTTAGATGCTTTGAAGTGGTCTTAATTCCAAATTTCTATCCATAGTCAGTAACTATTCTGATGAACACAACGGCCATGTAAGCCTAGGAGCTAAGGTCCCGAGCTCGTTGCCTTCGTGTCACACAGTCCTAGTGCACTAAGACACCGTGTAGAGGAGTTCATACACGTTAAAACTGTCGATGCTCAAAGTCGTCTCTTTTGTGTGGTGTGGTAAGAAGAGCAGGTGCCAGCTCAGTTGGTGTCGTCCACGTCACTTGACTGAGATCAAAATTGAGAGGTTCGCGACTCTGAGGCCGGCTGTGTCGAGCCATGGATTCGAGTAATGGTGACATTGAAGACCCGCCATGTACAAGGAATATACGTTTCGAGGCTAAAAGTTTTCGTATTGGCGTGGTGTGGAAGTTTCGAGAGTGGGGTGCCCTTTCAGATATTGCTCTCATCACATGACCGAGATTCAAAATTTGAGGGGTCCATCACCAATAGTTCGTTGTAGCTTCGAAATACAGGTTAATACAAAATTAAATTCGATCTAATCTGAAGATAAAAAATTGAATGAACTACATCAAAAAGCACGAATACTAGTATATTTCCTCTCTCTCTCTCACTTGGAAGATTAATTTTATGCAACATATATTTTTGTAGTACGAATTTTAGATCAGCTGGCATTATAAATCCTTTCTGTGTTCATACTTATTTTAAAATTATACAAAAACATACCAATTTCGTAAAGATATTTTATCACTTTTACATATTCTCCACAGTCAAACACAGTGTATATATTTTATTATATAGAGTTATTAATCTAAATAATAATTTAGTAACATATATGAACAAAAGTCTGGTCAAAGGAAAAACTTATCCCGCTCTTGATTATTTTCTTTCTTTTTTAGGAAACACACACAGCTACATTTATCACAATTTTAACAACAAAGTAACTAAACGGAATGTATTTCAAAGTTTCTTAAATACTAAAAATTAATTCTCCATTTTAATCACTAATCTCTAAGTTCTTAATTTTCCATCGAGGGTGATTACTTCCGAAGCAAATTATAGAGAATTTCTATAATCTCTAAAATTGTATAAAAAGTAACGGACAATTTAAGAAACTTAAATTGAATAAGGTCCCCAAAATTTTTAAACGTTTTACTTCGAAAAATTCGCTAGAAAAGGATATCATTTATCTGTCTTTCTTAACTAAATACCAATTAATTACGAGTCCTTGATTAGTTCGGATTCAGTTAACCGGAGCTTTTCAGCAGCCATTTAATTACAGGAGTGTTGTCCAATGACGGTGTCCTTAAGTGTGTGGGACAGAAGAAGAGAGAAACTCCAAGACAATCAATTTTCATTAACGCTCCATTTCGTGTTATTACACCTCGAAGAATTTCATTACTCTTGAGTGTCTTGATAAATAGTGTAAAAGAGTGTAAATGTTTCAGGCGACAAAGGAAATTTAAATATTTCATTAGAACTGTCCCTTGCGGTCGTTTTACAAATCGTATATCACAGTTATGCCAGTATCTTGTATCCGAAAGGCTGTCCTTTCACTGTCAATTACTTTAATTCTTTATGGTCTGTCGGTATTAAGTAATCAATGCTAAGATTGATTATTCTTCTAGTGAGTGAATATTAACGCCGCACTGTTCAGCAACACGAGGGCTTTAGGCGACGGACCTGGTCATTTTGAACCATGGTGAAGTGACAAGGAGGACACCTGAGCTGGCACTCCTCTCCTCTCCCAATTACCACACCGCACCCACGGGAGGACGCTGAGCAGATTTAACGTGCATCGCTCCCCTACACGGCGGATTTTTAGTGGCACTAGGAGTCGAACCCAAGAAAGGTGAAAGTAGAATAGCAAAGTAAAACACAATAAATCGCTAACTTATAAAAGAATAAATTGGGTTCGACATTATGAGGAATCACATGACGGATAGTTAATAAGATGCAATTACATATGCATCCTAATGAAATTTGCATGGTATTTAATATCATTTATAGAAACAAATCTTCAGAGTAACTATACTCATCTTATAGTTAATATGTTAGAAATGCATTTACAAATCTTCTTGTATTACTCTTTTTTGATAGCATTGCCTCATTAATTCGATTGAGAAGCATTCTGCTTTGAACAACCCTATGCAAAATCAGATAAACAGAGGCAGTCAATTCATTTCGTGAGAATTTATCATTTCTTTTCGTGCCCTCTCTCGGGATTAAGAAAGTTCTTCCGAGTTAAAATCAATTGTTTCCGAAACACAATTCCGTTTCTAATTTCGATTTCAATTAACTCTTTGGAAAAACGGAAAAGTGTCTAATTAGAGGACACGTTGTTCAGTTCGAAAGATTTAACGTTGGAAAAAAAGAATGACTAATGGCACCGGTATAAGTGACAGCTAAAGTACTCCTTCAGTCTCCTCTCTTTCTGTAATCGTTCAAGTAAGAACTTAAGAAATGGGTTGCCAATCGTATTACTGAATACCTTATAAACCATTTCAGAAGTGATGAATGTTTTAGAAAGATTTATTTGTAAATTACGTTATCAGGGAGGAAGTTAGATTACCGTTTCGCTAAAAAGGAACACGATGGCTACTGATGACGGACCTCGTAGTTCTGAGCCTTGGTCAAGTAACGAGGACGACACCTGAGATGGCGTCTCCCTGTCCTAACTACCACACTCCACAAACGGGAGGGCATTGAGCCTCGACAGATTTAACGAGCATCAGTCCCCTCTACATGGCAGGTCTTCATCGGTCGTGAGCTCAAACTCATGACACGCTGGTCACGAATTCGTGACCATAAGCACTAGCTACCACTGCCACTACACTTTCCGAAACTCTAATATTAATTTTCGTGAAGTGATAATAAAATAATTCTTCTTTCTCCCTAGAATCTATATCGCCGTGTAGGTCAAATGATCATGATCACGAATTCAAAAATTTAGGTCTCCCAAGAAACACTCCAGTGTAATTATTAAGAGCAGAATCCATGAATATGTAATCGTCGGAAGTTATAACGAATATAATAGTATTTATAATCGTCATAACTTCCTTTGTCAAAATTTTTTAATTAGCCTTAAAGATCTGGTCTCCAAATGAAAGATTAGTGTGGGATATTTATGAAATTTCTTATAAATATAGAAAAAATCAATATTTTTCAAAAAAAACAACATCCTCCAAGAGAATTCTGCGTTTTTAAAATAGATACTCTTCAATCGTTCCCGCCTCCACCGACTTATGAAAGTCATAAAGAATAAAGTCATCTATAAGAATTAATTGCCTTTTCAAAACAAAAATCTTCCAACTATCACAGTGCAAAATATATTTATTGATTACAACCAAACAAATTTTAATAGCATTATCCTTATAGCAACAGAGATGGTTCTAAATCCACAAACCAAACATCCGTAGAAATCTTGATGCCAATAAAAGCGTCTGACAGAATTTCCTACTGACAGAGATTAATTCAATTTTCATTGTTGAAGCTATAGTCATGTGAATTGGATTACAGAAAATTACAATATCCTGGCTGACAATTTATTGGTTTTCCAGCATTATAAAGTCTCCAAAATATTAATAGAAAATCAAATACGAACATTTTAAATTTAGTTTCTATTTTGACAGAGGCTCTTCATGTATAGTTCAACCAATAACATTCATTTGGGCACCGGCACGTAGAGGAATAGAGATTAATGAAGATGTATGTAGATAAAATAGCCAAAGCATCTCTCCAAAAAAAAAAAGAATTTTGGAATATTTTCCCTTGGATTCCAATGAAGGAGAGAATGAAAAATCTACGCATATATATTTAAAAAACTACAACATAAAAGTAAAAATGAAGCATGGAGAAAAGCAGTAGACATAAAAGCTTTAATTATATTTCATATTTTCATTAACTGGAATAGAAATGTGAAAAACAATAGATATTTAGAGGTTTTAATAAGATGAGAGTAAAGAAAATATGTACCATTGAATGACACATATTTTTTAAACAAGTAGATTCTCCGATGTGTTCGGAATGTCAAGTACCAGAAGCAAATAAACATTTCATTTTAACTTGTAGAAACTACAAAACCCAGCAAAAAATTTTGAAAAATATTATCTCCAAACACGGTAAATGGTCTTACTCAACAATAGCGAAATGTGAAACAAGAGAGCATGTTCAAAAATAAGCGATACCAAAATACATACCAATTGATTCTAAAGTATCAACATATTCATCCAATTCTTTCAGAGCAAAAGGCGATGACCATGTCTCCACCATTACAATATGACATCACTCTGCTGAACTGAATTCCTTAATTGATATTATTTTTGTCGTGCTATGAGCTTGAGTCCTAGCACTATTACAAATCCGGTGTGCTAAACAGCTGTTAAATATATCGATGCTAAAAATCTTCAGATTGGTGGGTTGGGGAAAGTTGAAGAGTAGGTGACATTCTCGTTATGTTATCTAATACAAAATAGCAAAGTATTTCTCCATTTACCCTTGACTAGTAAATATCTGTGCAAATTCAAAGCAAATTCATAATTGTAAAATCAAAAATACTGAGAATTCAAAGATTTCTTGGGTCTGTACCTTAATGAGTAATATTCTTAACTCGTAAGATTTCTTATTTTTTCATCAAACGCTAATGATTGTGTGGGGGACGCGGCAGCCTAATGGTCAAAGTAACGGACTCGTGGCTGGCATGTCGTGAGTTCGAACCTATTGAGTCTGTCAAGGCTGAAACGCCTTTCCGTTGGCGTATTGCGGTAATTTTAAAAAGTGTGGGCTAGCTCTGTTGTGTGCTGTGTCCTTACCACTAGAGCACGGTTCAGAATGACGAGATCTTAAAATAACTATTTTCATTTCAAATATTAAAGTTTAAATGGGTCAGTCTTAAGTTATACTTATTCAATTAACGCCACTTGATCATCCACAGCAAGCGAAACAAAAAAATAAGATATACAATAAAACATCATCCTTTTTGTTTGATTAGCCTAACAAATAAATCTAAACAAAACTCAGACATTAATATAGTTGGAAGAGAAGTACTTAATATTCTAGAATACATATGGTAATAAATCAGAGAGAATTATCTTTTTCCTATTGCATCTAAAAGGAAAAAAAAAAGATTTTTAAAAGATGGCCGAGTGCTTTTATTATAATTCTCACTTGAAAAAAAATTCATGAAAATGAAACACAATGAAACTTAATTTTCATTTTTAATGCAATTCGTACCGATTTTCTATCTAGGAGACTTCATATTTCATGCTGATGGATAGTAGACATAAGCAAATACAGAAGGGAACAAGTTATCATTCCTTCTAAGAAGATTTTAATAAACTCTAATGTTAAAAGAAGATTAATTTTTCCTTTATCAATACTTTTGATGAAACTTGTAGAAGTGTATCAATATGTATCATTTCTCGTTTCATCTTTTATGTCAAAAAAGGGCAATTCTACGTTGATGAAAAGAAATCCTCATATAACTACCTTTTTTTTCATTTTTGCTCCTTGACTACATTAATTTACTTTTACGAATGATGTCTTTCGACCTTAGTTTCAAACTCTCCATGTATAATTTTAGAAAAAGAGCTATACGGTCATTATTGATAAAATATGATGGTACTTTTAATATTTTATATTTTACAAGGCTTCTGAAATTATAGTAGCGATTTCTAATGAAATTACACCCTTTTCAATCCAGTTATCTAATAAAATATTGCTATATCATGATTTTTCAATTTTTTAAACCCTCCTTTGCGTGATTTGGAATTAATATACTATTATTAATAACGTAGAAATAATTTTTAAATCATCTCTTTTTCAACACAAACGCGACCAAATTACAATATGACACAGCAGAAATAAAAATATGTTTTGCGTCAAAGAAGTATTTTAAAATAATATATTTTAACAAAATAGCATTTCCGCGCGAACAACGTTGAAGAAGCTTAAGGAAGTGACTTAGTGAGAAAATTATTAAAAACGTATTGTATTAGAACTTATTGTATTCAGAAAAAAGAAATTCATTGAAAATTTTTTCCTCCATCACCCACTTTGCCGGTTTTAATTTTTAATTATTTTTCTTATTTTTAAATAATTTCAAATGTTGTTGGATTTAAGTTGAAAATCGTGAAATATGAGTTATTCAGTATCTTCAAAAATTGATTTTGAAACAGTACTAGGGTTCTCAATCAGCTATTCTAGACGTTATCTAAAGCTGCTTACTCTTCTTTTCATGAAAATCAGATGCTGATTAAGTGACTGGTGGACCTTGTGGCCGCCAAGGGCCTCCAACGTCAGTAAGGGCTTCCAGCTTGATGGATTCCAGTTATAGCTTTAATAAAAATATCTTTAACTGATATTGTAACCCCGATAATTTTCATGGATTTAAGTCGGGTAACATTCTTAGATATCGTTCTTCCGTATATCATCTGTATTGTTAAAAGCTATACAAAATTCAGCGTGCAGTTCTTTTTTTTTTTGCACAAATTTTATTTTGAACAAAAGTACTATTCTCAGATTCAAATATACTCTCAGACACACCTCACACTGTTGAAATTTGTTTCCCATCATCAAGAAAAAATTATTGTATGCTACCGAAGCATCATCAATACATTTATCTAGGTAACATATTTAATTGGTTAAAGTTTTAAGATCATAGGATTAATGTAAGTGTGAGAACAGTCATTTCAAATGTGAAATCAAGGTACATTAAAAACCTGTGTGACCACCAGAATTTTAAATGCAAGCATACAAACGTGCATACAATGTGTCGAACAAGTACTGTATATTAGTTTGTGGGATGGAATCGCATACCTGTAGATCTAGGTCGGTCAATATAGGGTTGCTTCATTCCGGTTGAGGAGGGCGCTTCAATGATGCCTCATTCGTGCTCGATGGAAGAAAGATCTGCCGATCTAGCAAACCAAGGTAACACGTTGATACTCTATAGAACATCCCAACATGACAAGGGACCCACTGTAAGGTCACAGTCCAGCCATATGAGACAAGTTCCGCAATTTTAGTTCGGCACTGAATTGTGCTAAGGCAATCAATTGGTGTATTACTGCTTCAAGTTAAAATTGCAGCTCGGGAGTCTATGAAAAAAAACTTTTGCAGGAGCTAGGCCAGCAGCTAGTAATTGCATTGCTCCCACATACAGCCGAGACATCGCCGTCATAGCTGGTGGAGTTTTTTCCACTTCCAATGAGCCCTCAAAGAGTCTAAAGAACCACCCCACGCCTGCTCAGTTTGTTTCTGACAGGTATGAGACGTCAGTGTAGACATGGAACCACTCATTCGCTGGCTAACCTTTGTTCGATCATTTCCAGAGTATAGGATTTTTAGCTCGCCATGAATGGCATCAGTCTTACTTGATGTCATGTTAATTAGGTTGAGCCGTTTAGATGGAAGGGCAGTGGCGACTGTGTAGTGGAACTAGATAGGAGCAAGGCGATTCATTAGCGGCGGAAGTTGGTGTTTCATCACAAGAAGTTCCGCATGTGAAAGAGGAGAAATCTGAGTCTTGAGTCTCTGTATTGCCCAAATGAGCAATACAGAGACTTCCAGTGCCTGAAATTTTCTCTCTCTTCTAGTTCTCTCTTAAAATTTGAGAGGGAATTGGTCTCTACGACTAACAAGAGGTTCGATGTCGATCTGGAGTTCCATTGCTGTAATCGGAGTTGATTTGGCTCCATCGGTAATAATTCTGAGGACGCTGTTCAGAACGACGTCGTACTTCACAAGGTTGGTTGTACTTGACAGGGTCACAACTTGACTATCATAGTCCAACACTAGACAGACATAGGTTTTGTACATCTTGGGTAGCTCCCCACTTGTCAGCAATTAGCCTCTTTAGAAGATTCAGACGTTTTAAGCCCTTTTCTGATGTTTCTGCGATGTGAATGCCCCAGTGGAGTTTACTGTCGAGTTTGATTCCAAGGTATTTGGAAAAATACACCTGTTTAAGAGGAAGCCCTTTGTATATCTGGTGGAAAAGATGTTGCTTGGTAGACAGAGCGAAGAGTTGGGAAACTGTCTTCTCAACACTGATTTCCGTTTTGTTGGTGTTTTCCTTTTGGAAATCTGCATCTAATTGTTGCACTGTGAAAGGGAACACATGCCACACCTTGTCATATGCAGTTTTGAAATCTACTAAGGGTGGCTTGCTTTCGGTGAAAGTCGTTGCTTACTGCCTGGTTGAGTTTCATAACTTGGTCTATAGGGGATCTATGTTTTCGAAACGCTGCTTGACAGTCGCTAATGGCGACTTTTAAATCCAAAAGCTCCCGAAGTATGCATTCAACCATTTTTTTAGAAACTTTATAGAAAAAGCTTGTGAGTGAAATGGGCCTCTAGCTATCAAGACTGTTTGCAGGTTTCCCTTTCTTCAGCAACGAAATTCTGCTTTTCTCTACAGGTGGGGTACTCGCGTTTTCCAAGTTAAATTCTTGATCTTAAAGAAAGTTCTCAAAGCCATTAAACCAATGTTAATCATGAGTTGTAGCAGAATCCCATCCGGTCCAGAGCAGATTTTCTTTTCTCTCATAGAATCTGTTGTGTGGTGTACTTTCATAATATCGGATCATCCTTATCATAATATCGGGTGATCCTTACTCACAGTATCGATTCTTGATCCTTGCATCTTATTGGATTTCAAAATGTCTTATTGAATTGCATTGGTTGGAAGAAATGTCTTCTGTCATTTCTTCTATCTTCCCAAAATTCCACTCTGACGAAGGGAATATATATATCGAACTTATTTATTCGTTGTGTTGTGTTGGAAATAAAGTTTATTTTAGATAATATTGCCATTTTACTTTGCCACTCAACACACCAAAGTCGCAAGAAATAGCTCGTCATAAGAAAAGTCCTTATTTAAGAATGGAGAGCCTTGTTTAGTTGGGCTCGGGGTAGGACCTTTGCCTTAAATTGATTTTCGGTCTTTCGCAGTAATGTGAAGCCTGCTACTGTATAATGTTTGCTGAGGGCAGTAGCAACTTCTGGGAAGTTGGTAAGTAAGTTGACATTTGCTGTTATAGGTTCCCAATCCTGAGATGACTTTTCGTTGAAAAGGTGAGTTACAAACCTGTGCGCTCTAGGGCCATTTTTCTCTAAAGTCCAGGTTAGAAGCAAATGATCTATAGGTTGTTCTCTTGGAAAGAATAATGTCACGTTTCAGTTTAGTTTAGGCTTTCCCAGGAAGAATGCAGTCAGTGATATGGAAACTTTCTGCTGGACATCTCGCCGCGTTTCTTTCTGACTTCAGAAGGTCCAAGAACTCACTCCAGAAAGGTAAGTGCTTTTTTACTTGTCCCCTGGGTATGCTTTCTTTAGTTGTGCGTAAAATTCCCTTAACAAAGAGTTCAGCAGATTTGTCAGGGTTATCGTTTATTAGATCTTCAGTGACATATTCATCAGAGAGTCGGGAATACCTATCCCATCTGTCCTTCCTGAAATTCCAGAGAATGAGCTTTCGTGGCTTAGGTTGCGGACTTTTGTAATGGAACTGAAGGTACATAAGGCGATGACCGCTTCCATCCATGGGATCTTTTAGAGAGAGTGTTGACCTGTGTGACAGGTTTGAGTGAGTGAATGCAAGATCTGTGGAGTACTGGAATCATCACCGTAAAACAAGAAGGAAGGTCTTGAAGGGATTCTTATGAGAGCAGAGTTGTCCATAATTCTTCAACAGCTTTACCAGTTGAACTTGTGTGGAAGTAACCCCATTGAGTTAAATGGGCGTTGAAATCCCCCACAATGATAGTGTTCCGGTGACTGCTTATGTTGGCGATTCTCTCGAGATCTGTCACGTTGTTAGGAGGGTTATAAAGGCCAAAATCTTTGAAGTGGATCCCATTCCTCCAGGCATCTATGCATATTGCTTTGAGTTTGTCGTGACTGTTCATTTCATGAATGACAGTATCATTGCTCGCAATGGAGTCGCGTACGAAAATAATTATGCCAAAAGCAATTTGTCTTGATCTTTTGATTAAAAATGAGGAAAAGTCCGGTACTTGATAAAATTGTGTAGCATCCGTTGAAGCACCAGCTTCAACAATAAAGATAATGTCTGCGTCTAGTTTAAAAATATTGGTTTCAACTCGGAGAATTTAGAGTTGTTTTTTCCACCAGCGTTCCAAAACAAAATGCGGAGGTGGTTGTCTTCTCTCAGAGAAGGCCTTTTTCTTGTAGCTTTAGAAACCTGAGGCCTCATTCTAAACTTGTAGCGATCTCTTGATTGCTGTTACATATTTAGCACCACCCAGGAAACACGTGTAGCTTCAGGAATGCTACGGACGCGTGAACTTTACTTTCCATTTCGAATGTATATTATAATAAAATATTATATATAAAGAACAACAAAAATTTAATGTTTGCATCCTGACGCTTAACATTTCTATTTCCGGAGAAATTTGGTAAGCAGTGATTACTTTCAGAACTGACCGAAGATGAGCGCCATTGATACTATTTCTAACAGAAGACTTATATTTCTTTTCTTAATTGAAAATAACTCCTCCAAAGATAAGTATTTCCAAAAAATGGAAATAATTTCATTTGCGATATTTCGAATACTTTCAAACATGGCTGATAAATATTTGTAAAATTTGGTCACATCCACTTCAAAAAATTTAGCCTTCAAATTCGAGTCGCATTGATATGCATATGACTAGATAATATATATGATATCTCATATATATGCATATAGCTGGGTGCTGAATCTATATTTTTCAAAGAAATTGAAAATAAACCAAATGCGTCTTCTAAAGAATTAAAAGAATTTGTGAGACGTTGCAATATCATCGAAACTTGTAGTAGCCATATTGCACGCAAGTTGCTTTTCCTTAAGATTATATATTATTGTGATTATTGTATTATTGTATTAAGATTATATGATATATTGGCCGGGTCACAAAATTGTTTGTCGCGAGCCCCATGCGGCCTCCGGCCGCGAGCTTGACATCCCTGTTGTACATTTTTTTCACGAAAAAAATCTGTTATCTTTAAGAATCTGCTTAATATTTCATCGGTTCTCTCAGACTCTGTCCCAAACACCATTGGTTATTTAGGGCAAGATGCAGTCCAGCGCATGTCCTATTTGGTGAGGGAATATTAACGTCGCACTGATTAGCAACACGAGGGCTTTTGGCGACGGTCCGCGTAATTTTGAACTATGGTCAAGTGACGCGGACGACACCTGAGCTGGCACCCCCTCTCCTAGCTACCACACCACACCAATGGGAGGACGTTTGAGCTCTCGACAGATTTAACGTGCATCGCGCCCCTAAACGGCGGATCTTTAGTGGTACTGGGATCGAACTCATGACACGCTAGCCATGATCCGATGCCTAGACTACTTGGCCACCGCGGCCACATGCCCTATTTGGTACCACATGCCATACTCGTAAGTCTCTTCGATAAGTCATAAATCGCCATGTCAGCCCGACACAAAAAATACACAATCCTACATACAACAGCGGACCATCTTTTCTGAATACACGTGTAGAAAGGCCACGTGTTGAAGGAAAGATATGGACAGCTGACAACAAGTGCAGTCGGTCTATTGTCAAGTTGAAAAAGGAAAGCAATTAATGTGTATTTTTGCCTGAGGAACCAGGAATGACAATGAATAGATGATAGACAGATATTCATCAAGGAGGGTATTCATTCATTCACGTTACAGGGGCGACTTGCAGAGGTAATACGACACAAAACATGTAAGTTACAACCTGTTTGCTGCAGGACTCTACATGATAGTGAGTGTTGTCGAGAGTTATGTGAGATAACTTCGAATTTTCACGTGTTGTAATCTGGTCAAGGGCAAATTTTAATTCGAAATATTCAATGTACCAAAACATATTGATTTAGTTCGAAACATCAAGAGTTTTTCTAAGGTCTGAGGATATTCTTCGAAAAATCGAGAGGTTGGTATTATCGAAGGTTTAAATTAGCGAGAGTCGACCTTATGATAAAAATATTCCACAGGCATATTTTAAATACTCTTCTATATTATATGTTAATGTTATATAACTCTTATATATTTATGTCTGCTTAATGTTTTCTTTTGAAGATACACAAAGTACATTCACAATTCCATATTACCCTTTAAAAATCAGGAGTTCAAACAAATAAATTTTTTAAATTTTTTCCTAAGGCTAAATTTATTTCAACAAACAGCTCTTTTTCAAACTATTTTTGGGTAACAAAAGTTAAGTTCTTTTATTTATTTATTTTCATTCAAATATGCAAACAAGTTAAGAACAAATGCTGAGCTTTATGCCGAATCAATACGAAAAAAAAAACGGATAAAAAAAAGCGGTAGGAGATCCTCACACAAAAAAATGTGATATCTTTACATATTCGTAAATGGAAAAAAATTCCTTATCTTCCGGGTTAAAATTGAAATTCATCCCAAGTTCTGTCATCACTGACAATTTTTTTTCTCCCAAAATATGGTCTCGCCAGGTGAATATGATTGGAAGAACGTGGCACCCATTTCTGAAGGAAATTTGCCACCAACTTTTCGTGTTCCTCTAACAAGACACAGGAAAGAGGAATACATATCCGAGTTCTTTCTTAGCATAAAAATGAAACAACGTGAAATGTAAATTTTATTCACCGAGTATGATAGTCATCGGGATATATATCCCCGATTTTATTGATTTGAAACACATTAACAGTTAAATTATATTACATGTTCGTGTTTAATAGATATCGGTACAAATATCGTCGATTGTGGACATATGTGAATATAATGTCTCAATCCTATAAAATGATTTTTTTTTTACTTTTAAAAACCATTTTTTATAGGAATGTTTGTCATAGATTACTCAAAAAAAAAAAATGATGAAATAATATTGAGTACTTATTTTGAAAAAAGTTGTACGTAGACTTCGCAACGTAGTTCCGAAAAATTTGGTATACATCCAGTAAAATATTCAGATCCAACATGAAACATTGATAGTTTACCTGACCAATATATGAAAAGTAACTTTTTTTCCAATTAGATCATAAGTTCTCAACGTGGGCGTTTGAGACTTTCAGTTGGGCGGTAAGAAACCCAGAGCAAATTAGAAGGCGTTGAGATCGCACGGAGGGACTTGGGCAGATTAACCAAATATAGTCTAAAAAAGACTAAGAAAACACTCTGATTATTACTAACAAAAGTAAACTTTAATGCTGTTTATTATGTTGATTGTATATATTTAAGTCATTTTTATATCACATGTGTACGAAAATTCACATATTTCGGTAGTGCGGGAAGTGGATGAAAAACTTAAATGTTACATTACATTCAGACCTACATTAAAACGAATGATAAAGTAAATTTTAATTTCTGTAGTGCACGTGTTGTCGTTGTCTGTCAGCAGTAGGGAAAATGTTTCATCCACTAGATTTCATTACAAATATTATCCAAGAAGCATAATAAAATATGTTTATCAGGAATTAACGTGTGATTCTTTAAAGGCTGAAACTGTCAATTTATATTTATCTTCTTATGTCAAAACCCCTGCCTGTCTTTATAACAGGTAAGCTAAAACTTTTTTATTCCACTCTTTTAAATGAAGAAAAAATTCAGTAGCGTTTCAATTCCAAAAATCAATATCCTTTCTATGACTAAAATATATAATATTACGCAGTTAATTATATTTGTGACCATAGCTATTTCAGATTCACAAATAAAAAAAATGGAGCTTTAGAAAAATTAAATTAAAAAATATATTCTATTAGTTTTAGGATATGTTTTTAAAGCTTAATTCTTGTTTTCACCATGTATTTATACTTTTATTCCTCTAGAGTGGGAGGGGGTGGTATGGAAATATTCACTAAAAAAGGGGGCGGTATGGAAACATTCACTAGAAAAGTGGGCGCTAACTCAAAAAAGGTTGGGAACCTATGAATTAGATAATTCGCTCCATTATAGGAAATTCGAAAATAGAAAATGTCTCCGAGTAACACACAGAACGCTTTATAACCTACCATATTCCAATGTCAAGTTTTTTTCTTTCATACATAATTCATTGTCTATAGTTATCAACGTACACAAACTCAGGTTTTTGAATAAAATTAAGTGGAACTGAAATGTAGACAATTGCCAACAATATGCGTCTAAGGGTTAAATATTTGAAACTTCTCCTTTGAGTGAGAGGGAGACTGCATTTTGAAAGAACACCTGAAACATTCGCTTAAAACTACCGTAACTCCTCTTAGTTACACATGTTGTTATTTTAATAATAAACATTCTATGTCAAATCATGGATTTTCGTAGCAGAAAATCTTTATTCGGAAGGCAAACGGTAGAATCGGAAAAAGGGTATTCAAAGACTGTTTTAGAAATAAGATAAATGTATTTCATTGTGCGAAACATATTGTAAAAGTAACCACACTATTTAGCAAAAACTTTAAATTGCAGAAAAATTACGGAAAAATTAATGTATTAATTATTAAATGCTTCCTTGATTCACATTATGCAAAATCAGTTTGGATAAAGTTCCTTGACACACACACACAAGTAAGAGTATACATACACAATTTAAACATCTTTGCAACATTTCAAAATTAATGAATTAATGGCATCTGTAGAGTTCGAAATACTGTATCCAATGCGTGATGTCTCTTCTGCAGAATGAGTAAGTGAGAGTTATATTAACGCTGCATGATGGCTATTGGTGACGGACCTCATAATTTTGAACCTCAGTCAAGTGACATGAACGACACCTGAACTAACACTCCCTTCTCCTAACTACCACATCACACTCCATCAACGGGAGGACACTTAGCCTCGACAGATTTAACCTTCATCGGCTTCCTCTACACAGCGGAGAGAGAAAAATTCTCCTTTGATTCATCTACTTTATTTTTTGTAAAGTAATTCGCATGGAGTTTTGGTAAAGTTTTAGTAACAGAAACTAAAGACATACACACACACAAGATATATATATGTTGTATACGCTCAGGCGACACCAGCGCCATTCTCTGTAAACCCCGGATGTAAGGGGGAGAAGGAATAGACTTACTGTTCTCCCAGCAGCGCGCGCCTAGTCATGTTTAACAACCTGTAGATGTCATTAAATATCCTTAAACTTTAACGTCTCTCTTTCATTCAACATACCCCTAGACACCACCCTCTCTGTTACATGGGGGCTCGGCCTCGCAACCTTAATGGTTTTTGAACCCGTGTTAAAATCAAAAGTCACCCAAAATAAACGGCGCTCATCGAAATCGCCCAACACAATGGCGAATGCTTGATCAGCGAATTCCTCCGACGCCTACTAAGAGCCAATCCTCCGCTCCGAAACCAATACTACCGTCTCCTTCGCCAAACCAAACCAAAGCTTGAGACTCAACCAAAAAGTCTCTTCGGCATCGTCCAAGTGTTCCAGTGAAACAAAAAGGCCAATTTCCCCGCCTATTCATCGCATCAAAAGTGTAAACTCCATCTGCTTCGTATCTCCAATCATCGCCGTGAAAAGTGAACAGTGGTGAACTCATCGCAAACGGATAGCTTTTTATAAGCGAAGTCTATCTGCAGTCTACAAACACTCCGATATCGTCCAATCAGGTAGGATCAAACTTTTTTTACTCAGCATGTATCGAAATACTAAGAAAGAAGATCTAATAACCGCCGCTAAAGAACTAGGTGTTACTGTCCCAGAAAATGCTACGCTTGTGAATTTTTAAAAGCACTTATCGAACAAACTGACACTTTCAAAAACGAACCTGAATTCGTTAAGGATATGCTTAATTTACTCGTTGAGGAACGAAAAGAATCAGAATTAGAAAAAAACAAGCAGAACTAGTGAAAAAAGAAGCCGAGCAAACGGCCCAAAAAATCATTCAACTTCAAAAAGAAATTGAACTCGCGAAAATAAACTCCGATATAAATTCTAATAATTCAAACAATACTACTGCAACATTCGAAACACCGTCAACTAACGTTTTAGAAAGTCTCATTAAATCCGTTAAGACCCTTAGTATGCCAGTTCCTTCTAAACCTGAAAATTATAATTTATTTTTTCATTCACTTGAACGTGCGTTTACAACCAAAAATGTTCCACAGGAATTAAAATCAGAGATCTTAATTAATATTCTCGGTGAAAAAGCTAACAGTATTTTACTTTATATCCCCGAAAACGAACTCCAAGATTACGAGAAAGTTAAACACATTATTTTACGAGAATTCCAACCAACCCCACAAGAATGCTTAATTAATTTCCGTAGGGACCAACGATTGCCAAACGAATCACACGTACAGTTTTCGTCACGATTAACAAGTTCTTTTGAATATTATTGTAAACTTCGTAATGCGAATGATTTTAAAACTTTGTGTGAGTTAATGATAGCCGACAAATTATTTTCCACCCTCTATCGAGAAACGCAACAACATATCGCGATGCGCCAAAACGAATCTTGGATTAAGCCTACTGAATTGGCTAGGGAATGCGATGTTTTCTTCGTAGAACGGTGAAAGTCGTATTCCGACAAAACACAGTATCGTCAACCACCATATGACAGAAAAAAACAAAAATACAACTCGTCTCAAAGCTTTAATCGCTACTACTCGCGTGATAAAAATTTCACGAATTATTCACCAAACACTTCAACAAATAATCCGCGTGGTGTTTCTCACAGAAACGAAACTCATTTCAATTCTAGACCTAATTCAAATCACGGTTCTGTTTGTAAAGTCGAAGGTAAAATGTTTAATGAATCCTTACATGAATTGCAATACGAAAATATTTTTGTTAATGATAAAATCGTGAAAACTTTAATCGATTCGGGAGCGAATATTGTGTGTGTAAAATCCTTCCTCATTCCACCCGAAACAAAATCTTTAGGAACTGTTCAATTAACATGTGCTTTCGGAAATGAAATTCAAGCTGAACTTACTAAAATTAAATTAGCTCTTGCAAGTTTTCGTGAAAACCCGATAATTGTAACTGCAGCTGTCTGTAATAAATTGTATTGTGATTTAATAGTTCCGCGTAATATTTTTGATGATTTAAATAAAGCAGAAAAAGAAAATGCACGGATTTCAGAAAAAAATCCTACTTCCTTTCCATTTTAAGAACATTCTTTCGCCTAAAAATAAAAATGATAGACAACATAATTTCGCTAGCCAAAATATGTCGAGCTTGCATTCTTTTGCACCGCAAACTATTCCAAATCATTCCGGCGAAGGTTCAAGGCCAAATGGCTCAATTCGATTTCCAAACATTCACAGCGCGAGTAATGTAAAACACCCAATGAATAAAAAAGAATCGTTAAACTCTTCAAAACAGAAATTATTCTATAAAAAAGAAAATAAGAAATATGAACTGACGTCACAGCCCAGATCCGATCAAACATGTTATATAACTGATTTTCAGCGCGAAGCTAACGTAAACAAACCTTTTTCTGAATTGAAAATTAGCGATTGTAATTCTTTACCAGTTAATAATAAAAACGAATCTCTCTCTTTGCTTTTTCAAAATGAGAATTGTTATTTATCAAATTTAAATGTAATTTATTCTCAAGTAGATTTATCGCATATTTTGAACGTTGATACGCGTCGCGAAGTTGAAAACCTTATCCAATCTTACAAACCAAATAAAATTAAAGATACAAACTTACAGATGCAAATTATCCTTTCTGATGACACACCCATCGCGTTACGTCCTTGAAGATTAAGTCAAGCGGAAAAATTATCGTCGAAAACCAAATTGAGCAATGGCTGTCTGATGGAATAATTTCCCCAAGTTCATCTAATTTTGCCGCAGCTTTAGTTCTTGTCAAGAAAAAAGACCAGTCAACTAGACTCTATGTTGATTTTCGTGCTCTTAATTCTAAAACAATTAAACAAAGATTTCCACTACCTCTCATTGAAGACATTTTTGATCAACTGCATGGAGCGATACTTTTTTCAAATCTGGACTTAAAAAACAGTTTTTTTTCACATCAAAATTGATCCTGATAGCCGTAAATACACCAGTTTCATAACACATAATGGTCAATACCAATTTAATAGAGTTCCTTTTGGTTTGTGTAATTCTCCCTCACTATTTCAAAAATACATTCAAATTGTGTTTAAAGATCTCTTAAAAGACAACACTGTTATTATATACATGGGCGACATTTTAATTCCGGCAAATTCTGAATGTGAAGGGATTGCAAAGCTTAAAAAGTATTTGATGTTGCTGCTACTTATGGTTTAGAGTTTAATTTTAAAAAGTGTAATTTTCTTCAGCGGAAATTAACTTTTCTTGGCCATATTATTGAAGAAGGCACTATTCGTTTTTCAACAGCTAAAACAAATGCAGTCATGAATTTCCAAACACCTAAAAACACTCGGCATGTCCAATCATTTTTAGGACTAACAGGCTATTTTAGAAAATTTATTAAGGACTATGCATCAATCGCACGACCTTTAAGCGATCTTTTACGAGACAAAGTTCCATTCACCTTTGGTGCTATACAAAAACAAGCTTTTCTGTCTTTGAAGCAAATTTTGTCTCAGGAACCTGTATTACATCTTTATCAGCAAAACGCTCCATTACAAATACACTGCGATGCCAGTGCGAAAGGGTTTGGCGCTATACTTCTACAAATGGACTCAAATCAGAACTTTCATCCAATACACTATACGAGTCGTAAAACTTCTCAAGAAGAGAAATACTCCAGCTACGAGCTAGAGGTCTTAGCGATAGTTACAGCATTAAAAAAATTTCGCCACTACCTCGTCGGCACAAAATTTCAAATAATCACAGATTGCCAAGCATTTCAAAAAACTAGGTCAAAGAAAGATTTACCACCTAGAATAGCCCAATGGGCTCTCTTCTTAGAAGACTTCGATTACGAAATACTTCACAGGCCAGGTAAACAAATGCAACATGTTGACGCGCTCAGTCGTTATCCAGTCATGCTCATACAGTACAACGAGACAACACAAAAAATTAAAAAAGCACAAATTAATGATGAGTTTACATCCAGTATTAAACAACTATTACAATCATCTTCAGCCTCTGATTATACATTAAAAAATGATGTGCTGTACAAAATTGTCAACGACCAAGAACTTCTAGTCGTTCCACTTGAAATGCAAAAACAAATCGTACAACTCGAACATTCTAAAGGACATTTCGGCATCAACAAAACTGAAAATTTAGTCAAACAACAATTCTTTTTCCCAAATATGCGTAAGACTGTAGAAAATGTTATTGCAAATTGTATTCCTTGCATTCTTTCATCCAAAAAATTTGGCAAACGAGAAGGATTTCTACATCCCATACCAAAAGGTGATATTCCACTTGATACCTACCATATTGACTTTTTGGGTCCACTCCCAAGTACTAACAAAAATTACAAATATATCTTTACTGTCATCGACGCTTTCACCAAATTTTTGTGGATTTATCTCCTGTAAAGTCTCCTTCAGCTAACGATGCTTTAGACAAATTAAAATTACAACAAGTAACCTTTAGAAGTCCCAGACGAATAATTTCAGACAAAGGAACAGCATTCACTTCTACAGAATTTCAGAAATTTTGTCAGGATGAAGATATCGAGTTTATTTCAATCACAACAGGTGTACCGCGTGGGAACGGTCAAGTAGAAAAAATTCATGCAACGTTAATACCAGTCCTAACAAAGCTTTCACTTGAAGATCCCAATAAATGTTATAAACACGTATCATCAGTTCAACGAATAATTAACAGTACTGTTTCCATAGCCACCAAATATACACCATTTGAACTTTTAACAGGCGTCAAAATGAAAAATAAAGATGACATCAAAATCAAAGCCATTCTCGAGGAAGAAAATTTCCAATTATCTTTACAGAATAAACATCAAATGAGAGAAGATGCCAAATCCAATATCCTGAAATTACAAGAACAAAGTAGACTCCACTACAATAAACATCGCAAAGAAGCAAGAAAATACAAAGAAGGTGACAGAATTGCAATCATGAAAACCCAGTTTGGAGTAGGTGTGAAATTGCGACCAAAATGTTTTGGCCCATATGAAGTCGTGAAAGTTCGTCCAAACGACAGGTACGATGTAAAGAAAATAGGAAGACAAGAAGGCCCGAATTTGACATCCACATCTGCTGATCTGATGAAACCATGGGATAATCCCTAAGACTTTTCTTTCCAGAACTCTAATGACTTTATTTTTTTTCGATATATACTCAAGGGAATTTGAACTTTAAAAATTTGTTTAATCCTTTTTTCTTTTCAGTTGTAGTATTTGTATAATTTTTACTTGCATATTTTCCAGCCTGGTCGGGGACCGACCACATCAGGATGGACGAGTGTTGTATAAGCTCAGGCGACACCAGCGCCATTCTCTGCAAACCCCGGATGTAAGGGGGAGAAGGAATAGACTTACTGTTCTCCCAGCAGCGCGCGCCTAGTCAGGTTTAACAACCTGTAGATGTCATTAAATATCCTTAAACTTTAACGTCTCTCTTTCATTCAACATTCCCCTAGACACCACCCTCTCTGTTACATATATATATATAAACGTGTGGCTACATATTTTGTTTTACTGAATAATTATCGTTCACCCTCCCGTTGGCTACAAATAAATTTCTTTATATCACCTACTTTGAAATGTTTACTATATAGAGAAGATTGAGCAAGCAATGATTAGAAATGATAGGCACGAGCGTTTACCTACCATCTCGCCAAAACTCATTGAAATTCGTCGCCAAAGCGTACTAGTGTGAATTCTAATCTAAGGCTTCTGCTATGTATACATGACTATGCGTTAGTTCGAATTTTAAGGAAGTTTAATTTAATAGAATAGTATGGGATATATACTTTGTAAGTTATAATATTTTTTCATATTATTTTACATTAAACATAAATTAGATTAATCATTCTTGTTAAAACAATGATTGCTGTTAGCTAAATATTAAAAATATCTAATTAAAAAAGAAATACTGATAATTATGTCTTAAAATAACTATTCCGAAAAAGAATCTTTATCCCTATCGTTATATTGACCCCTTGCGTACAAGACAGCGTTTTCTAGTATCCTCAGAAATCTGGCTTTTCTGAGTCCTTGTCGTTGCGATGCACATTTCATGTTTCCTTTGATGCTGATTAAGGTGCATGTTTTCATGTTTCGCTTTCTGAAGTTTGCATAACTATTTTTGTTGTTTAATTTGACTTTTTCTTGCCAATACGACGTCGTCGTAGGATTTCAATGAAAATTATATTGAAGGAAAATATTAGCCGGAAATAAAAAAAAAACACGACTGATACAGATTTATCAATTTGTGATGAAGAAATGGAACAAACATAGCAATGCACTTATGTAGTGCATGTGAAAAAGCGTTTTGTTCGAAAGAGCATTTCGAATTATTTCACAAATATTTGTAGTTTAGTTTTAATTTTCTTATTTTTTAAAAATTTTGTAACCCAGACATTTTGTAACCTAATTTTTGCAATTTTCTACAATCCCAATAAAAGAAAATGTACCTTATAATGTTTCCTGTGCTGGTTACTGGTTGAACATCTAAATAAGACATGCATCCACACGAGGTTACAATGGGATTTTGCCCTATACATAACATGTATTCACTAGTCATTATATGATACGCAAGAGGTTAATTGAGAAATAAAGTATTCAATGTTATATTTGCACATTAATGAGTGAATGTTTATTAACGTAGCACTATAAAGCAACCACTAAGGCTATTGGTAAGGGTTTTCGGGATTTTGAATGTTTCAAATGACGAGGATGAACCCCACCCTCTCTCTGAACTATCACGCCACACCAACGGGAGGACTTTGAGCCTCGACAAATTTAATGTGTATCAGCTCCTCTACACAGTGGGATGTCAGTGTCTCAAGCGTTTGAAATCATGACACGCCAGCCATAAGTTTGGGACCGTAATCACTGGGGGGGGGGCAACCTCGGCCACCCTTCCCATGAGATTGATGGCATTAGATTAATAACAATAATTATTGATAGACGGAAAATATTTATTTAAACTTTATTATGAAATATTTTTATTTTCACAAAAATTAAACAAACAAAAACAGTAAAAGCTGTCACTAGAAATAAACAATTATCACTCTATATTAGTGCTTCCCCCCCCCCATAAAATAACAATGTATTGAATACAATAATAATGTACTTTGACGCTAAGGCTACAGTACGACCTTAATCATAAACCATACAAATAATAAAGATAAGAATGAAATTTTATACATGTTTCTTTTAAGTAATACATATCGTAAGTAAGTTACTTTTTAAGTAGTAGGATAACTATACTAAAATACTGTTCTTTTCGACATTTATAAATCCTTGATATCAGTGTAAAAGTATATATTTTATTTTTTTATTATGTCGAAGCATGCATATATACATTTTGTTTTGTACTTTCTTTGAATAAATTAATATATATTTTTTAAAATAACTTTTAGTGTCTACTTTTGGATACACTCTCACCCCACATGTAGGGTTATCCCCTCCCCAGGGGCCGCCCCACTGTTTGAGAATCACTGCTCTAAAGGATATAACGTTAGAATTTTGCAAAATCCGCGCCTTATCCAATAACTATAACTGGCCTGTGCCTGAACTTTTCCCATTATAATGTTACTAATTGGCATTATACTAATTTTTAGTCAAAGAAATGGCAGGCAAATTCTAGAAACTTTTTCTTTCCGATTCGGGGTTCTCAGGGTTGAAAAGGAGGGATAGGGTGTGCTATCCAGAAATATTCTAGTTATATAGCCAGTTATCTATGTCTCTCAACGTGCGTATGTTTTGCTTGCTTTTTTTTGTGTGCGATTCAATCAAAAGTGAAACTGAAGAAAAGACTTCTTGGCTTACTCCCGAGTGCACCGAGAAATCTCATTCCATAAAATTTCATTACCCCCAACCAAAATAAGCAATCTTCAATATATTCTTCGCACACATACACGTATAAAGGGACTGATCAAGGCAAAATCTATCAAGGATCAAAGTCCTTCTGTGTTGATGGGGCGTGAAAGTGGGAGAATAAGGTGACAGCTTAGGTGTCGTCCTCGCCACTTGACCTTGTTACAAAATTTTGAGATCCGTGTGTGTGCCCATTACCCTAGTTTTATTTCCCAGAGTAGGGGTAGTAATTTTCTTTTCTCATGGGGTTGCGTATTGGTATTTTTTACCTTTACAGAGCTAATTCATTCCCCAGGAGATGGTATCACTCTTTAGTGCGGCACCGTATAAGCGACACCAATTGCCGCAAGTAATTTTGACGCTTAGTTTCCTCCCCATATGGAGGCTCCTGAGCTCTGATGATGCGAAATTGAACTTGGGTATTTAATTTTGCTGAGAGCACCCAAGCCAAACGGGCACTTCAAGCGGTTTTTTACATGGAGCATAATCATACGACATGGCCGCTGTCGATGTTCTGCATTATGAAAATCCACCGACTTGGGCTGGAGTTGAACCAGCAACCTTGGGTACAGAAGGCCAGCAACAAACCAACTACGCCACCCAGTCGGGGGGGGGGGGGTGTAATAAGCAAAATTTAATCTAATATGGTCTGGGCTGATCTCAAGGAAAAGTATGGATGTGCTACGAGGCAGAGCAGTTGAGGTCGCTGTAAAAATCGAATAGCTGTAAAAGACGACATTGGCATGCTCGTTATCTAAAGGTGTTAGAGGTCACTGCAGGAGTGAAACAGTTCGTTGAAGTGTGAGGGGGAGACGTTGAGTGTCGAAACTTGTCGAGTGTTGACGCATCTTAGAGTATACGGGTGTCTCCTTTTGGTGTCTCTTTTAAGGCACGCCTACAAACATGATACGTGAAGCAGAATTATTTATGTTTGGACGTAGTCGGGATTACTATATGATCATTGGTCCTTGACATCCTTTACGCGGGTGACTTTGAAGTCGGAGATTGACGTGGGAACTGCATTGGTCACCTCTCTGTTGGCTGGATAAAAAAAGTTCAAAGGTTGACTTGCCTTAGAACATAGACTTCAGAGTGTCAGGTCTTTAATACTTTTCCACGCGAAACTACGCAACCGAAACAACTGTAGTTCCCTAACAGAACATGAGTTCTTTGGAGCAGACCACTGCAGACGCAAGCTGTAGGGTAGACGTAGACCATAGAGTTATGTAAGTGATTCGTATCATGTAGCATTTCCGCTCTTGTCGAGTACCATATTTTTTTTACTCTCTCAAATTGGAAACTTTTTTAGAATATTTTAAAACTATTTTATACATTAACTTGTTATTACTATAAATAATAATTTATTTTAAAAACTTAAACACATCGTAATAATTGTAACCAGGAATAATTTCCTAAATGCATTATTTTGACTAAATAATGAAACCCATTTTGTGAATTACATATAAAAAAATTTAACTTATTTTTATGTTCCAAAAAATGTTTCTCTTGGATAAATATTCAACTCCAAAAAACGATAGACTCCAATGTTCTCTACCTACAATTTCTTTCTTTTTTTAAAAAAAAAATGTCAATGTGCAAAAGTTGGTCTGAGAAGGAAGGAAAAAAAAACCATTACCGCAAAACAGTGCTTCATATAAAGTGAAATAAAATTTTTGTTTCTTTTCGTCTTAGATTCAAAGAATTGTGTTTTGAGATGGAACATCCATAAATAAAACTTCACCCGAAGATGAGAAACAAAAGAAAGATACTTCTTTTATTGTAGTTAATCTCATTTTCTTTCACAACAAAAGATTCCGTCCGAAAAGAGAGCTTCACATTGCTGGGGTATTAGAGAAATTTAATAACCCGAGATATATCCCGGATGGGAAATGGATTTTCTTAGTGAGACAGAAAGTATTAGGACAATTTTACTCCAGAAATATTTTTAAATGTTTATTTCCTAGATGAAAGAGGGTTCTTTATTTAAAATGTTTTTTTTTTCGAATATTAGAACTGGAAATCTAAATCCCTTAATCCTTTCTAAAGAAATTTTGTAATAAGCATCAGCACTTACATATATTGATCTTAACTGCTTTGTAGCTTTTTAAGAATTTTTTTTTCAAATGGGACTGCATTTTAGTTACTTCGCCTTTGATAAAATACACGGTATTTGGGGACACGGCAAGTCCCCAAATCACTGGTGGCACCATCTAGTGGCTGCTTCGTTACTAGATTTGGACGCTTGATTTATTTATAATTCAAGCTCTCGTCAGATGCTAAATGTCGCCGTGATTTAATTTTTCCGAGAGTACCAAAGTCAAATTGATACTCAAGAAATATTTTACATGCCCCATAATCATATATGACATGATTGTCTATGATTTCGCATCTTACGAAGCGGGCACACTACCTCCAAGTCACCGGAGCCTTTTAAGAATACAGTTTGTTACAATGGGCTATCCCCGAGGTCTACACTCTCTAACTCAGGATTTCATTCATTCACCAGAACTGACATTTTGAGCTAGAACAACTCCATACAGCAAATGAAAGGCACTACCAAAGGGCATGTAAACAGTTTGAGGGATGGATAATAGATATTAAGGGGACGATATAGCCACGATAGTACAGCCGGAATCAAAGTCGCTTATTCCTGAATTTTCATCCGTATTTATACTCGTTCTACTATTAAAAATATTTATAAGATTTGTCTTTGACGAGTTCAAAGGTTGTATCTCATTAAAGATAAGTACACATTATTTAAAACTATTTCATTGATTTGTCTACTTATCATGTAAGCAGATTTCATGTTCAATTAATAAAAATGAATTATTGTGTTGTGAATATCTATTGGTCATTATTTCGTGTCCGACAACGATGTTTTAATCACTACTGCGTTTGAATCCCCCCGGGAACCTCAAAAATCAGCGAGATCTCCACCCCAACCAACTCGAGGAGGATGTACCGTGGCAAGTTTCAATATATGAGTTTAAAGCCACCGACTATATAGAGCTGTTTGAACTACGATATTAACTTTAAATATCTTGGCATTTTAATGGCTTTTCATCCAAAAACATTTTTCAGCACATATCTTCGTTTACGACTAGATATGATCATTTAAGACATAAGATCTTGTTAGTGCTCTATGACCCCGCTGCACTTCAGTTCAAAACTGCAGCACGTCCGAGCGCGGTCGATGTGAAGGAGGGTGACCACTTCGCAAACCCGCCGGCTGCCTTTTTCCAACTTAAAATTTTTTCATCCCTTCTGGACATTGCGTCACAACACACCATTTCACCCCCCCCCCATGGGCAGCCAATCTGAGCAATTATCCTCACTCCCCAACAGCCAATAAAAAGACACCATCTCTTCACCAGTTTCCAGCCATCTAAAAGACATTTACAACCAAGATCTGCACCTTGAAGCCCCGCCTACTAGCAAGCCGCCGCTCGTTCAATGGCAATGTAACACTACCCCAGCATGAAAATACAACGTTCGTCAAGTCTTCTAACAGAACTTTTAAAGCCAGATACGGAATTGAGGGTTCCCAGAAACCCATATACCCGGAAAACATTTCATAGATTTAAAAGCGAAAAAAATTAAATCTTCTAAATGGTAAAATAATTAGCTATTACCCAATTGCAGTCACCAGTTCGTTAGTTTGAGTCCAGCTATTGTGACACCTGAATATGGCTTGCACAACTGATGTTCCTACATGATGCAGTTTATTGAATTGTCAGACGTTATCAAGACTTCAAAGGGTCGTTCAAAATAAAAGAGGAATGCTGATTTATGGAACCGACCCCTTTCATGACAATGCTCGTTCTTATAGAGTTGTTAATAAGCAGTTTAAATGGGCTATGTTTTGTCACCCGGCACCGACTTAGAGCCAAGGGATTTTCTTCCCTTAATTGAGCACAATTGGCTAGAAAACCGAAACATGAGTGAGTGATTGAATGTGGAGTTTTTTGGCGCAAGAGCCAAATCTGGCTATACTGCGCCAGCCGAAACATGACATGACATGACAAATGCCAGAATGTATATGTGCGGGCATGTTTGGTGGTTCATTTGTGACTGTTTTCCTTGGGTTTTTATACTAATCCTCAAGGGCAAATTCTTTTAATGACCTGTTCGATCTGAGAACCTCTTTCCGTAAAGGGTAACCATGATTCACGCAAATAGGGATTACTATTTAAGTGTATCGAGTTCGTTGAGGAAATTAGCGGTATTATTGACAGTGTTAGTCTGAATTACATTTGTGAATGTTGTATTTTATAAAATAAGTGTATCATGGTAATCTTATTATCATGATCAACTCGTGCAGCTGTCTTTCTGCATACATGCTCATGCAGATTTTATTATTACTAATAAGAACTCACTCCCATTAGCTATCTGCAACCATATTATAATTGAAATTAAACTGGATCAAAGTTAATGATTCTTAAAAATGTCTCTCCTTTCAGTTGCACCTCACGCAAGCGTGAACTTTGATTAGCCACAGATTGATTGAACAATAACGAGCCAATACGTGCAGAAATAAATATTTAAACAGGCTTTAACACGTTGTATTACTTTAATTAGAAAAGTAGACACCTTTATATTTAAATAGAGAGACAAAGGAACATATCGTACAAATACTGTTAAGAAGATACAGAGCGATAAACTTGACGCATATCGATCAAACATTCAAAAAAGCATTTCTATAGCACAAATATTCAAAGATATAATTTTAGAAAATCCAGAGTTATATGATAAAAACTTTTGATTTGTTTGTATTCACACACACACACACACATCTCGATAGTAAATAAAAATTTAAAACTTTTACTGCAAAAAAAAAAATCACTGACTTTTTTTATTAATTAACATGTTCTAACTGTTGTCCTTAATATAAGTAACAAAAAAGAGAATATTTTTAAATAAAAGCACATTTTAAGAGAATAATTGAATTTAGAATTTATGCATTTTTGATGAATTAGTAATAATTTTTTAATGAAATGTATTTTACAAACATCAATCGCGTTTCCACAAAACCCACAGTAAATTTTATTGTATATTGGTGGACAAAATGTTAAAATAAATTCCGAGTACGTACAACTATTGCAAGAGTAGAAATATCTTAAATTCACTCCCAGAATCTTATTAATTTTCTAAATAAATGTTTTACTTTTAGTAGTAAAAACATTAGTATAAAAAAGTTTTTTTAAATAAATGCTTTACATATTGCATTACACACCAATTTTTTTAAAACAAATAATTGTAATTTTTAAGTAATCGTAGAAAATCCCCTTAAAATGGAAAAAAAAATTTCGAAGAAAAGTCAGGAGAAAATTTTATTCGTCTCTTTTTGATATAATTATTTAGACACGTTTACCCCAAATTTTAAGCAAATGTTTTCCTCACCCCAAACACAAATTCTTTGTTCTAAAAGCAATCGACTCTTTCTGGAGAATCAGGTGTAAAAGTAATAGAAAATGATAAAAATATCTTTTTTCGAAATAACTTAATTACCGAAACAAATCGCATGTCCTAAAGAAATTTCATTTAGCGAGTTGAAAGAATCTCTACAAATTCAATACTTTAAATATGCCCCCCCCCCGGGAATTCAGGGCATTTTACTTTTTGGTTTGAAATCGTATTGATAAAAAAAAAAACATCTGCCCGCGCGCACTCGAAAAAGAAAATTTTTCTTCAAAATCTTTCTCTAATTTAAAAGGAAAAACGCGAAAACTATTCTCATGAGACTGTAAATGAGGGAGACGTTACACAATAAAGGGCTATTGGTGACTGAGATTGAAATTCTGAGCTTCCTTTAACAGGCACCCCTCTTCTACCACACTACATCACCATCTTGAGCTTGGATAGATTTTTCCCCACAAAATACAATAATAATAGTATATGCAGATATTAGCTGGAAAAAAATCTGGCTTTTTTTGGTAAAAAACGTCACAGGACTTTCCTTTTATGTATAAAATAGTAAATCGATGTCTTAAAGGGTTTATAACTTAATTAAATCCAAACGTTAAAAGTAGTTCAACTTGTTACTCATCATACAACGTAATAAATCATGACACAAACTTCACACACGAAGTTTGGCACGTTAAAAGCATATTTTATACTGCAGCACACGATAAGGAATTTCATTTCAGTTTATGAGGGTATCTTTTATTCTAAAATGTGTGATATGGAAATTAGTTTAGCAGAAACTTTTTTTCCTTTCTCGTCAAGTTCAACAGCTCTTCATGTTGATTACATTAGAAGTTGCTTCATGTGCTCCTGCTTCTTTACAGTGTTTACAAGCTTCTGAACAATTTTTAATATTGAATAACTTTGAATATATCTAATAAACATTTATAAAGATATTAAAGTCGTCACTCTTTGCCAGCAAAGTAATTTAAAAACAATTTTTTGAAAACTACAATTTTGAAAATATTTAAAAATAATTTTTTTATAACTTAATCATTTGAAGACTGAATATTTTTATATTACTTTTTAAGCAATATAAATCAATTTTTTTCCCAGAAAACTTTTAGTATATCCATTGAATATTTCGTAGATTTTTTTCTTTGATTCTACGAATATTTTATAGGAATTATATCATGTTAATAGAAATTTTTCAAGAAACCATTTAAAGTTTTTTCATAACCATCATACGAAATATATTAATGTCAGGTCTGGAAAGTTTAACTTTAAAATTAATTAATAAATAAAAATAGAGCGAACTCTTTACTACCATGTAGGGATCTTTGAGTATGAATAGGACTATTTAAGGTAGAGCGAGAGCATTGGTGTAAAAAAAGAGAATAATCGAGAAGAAAAGCTGGTGATTCCTTGTTGGGTTGATGTCTTTTGTTCCGTCCAATTAGGCGCTAAGGGGCCGCCATGTTGATATGGTGATGCATGAACGATAATAAAGTACTGATATTTAAAAAGATAACGTCTTCCTTCATTTACTAGCAGGCCTGAGGTCTGACATATATACAGCAGAACCTCGTTTATCCGAATCAATTGGACCAGACACCATTCGGAAAACCGATTGCGATCCATGCAGTATATGACACTGGACACTATACAAATATTAAAAAACATCACATGTGGGAAACGTGCTTGAAGAGAAAGCAAAATAGGTGCACCTATTTTCTTCTTGATTGTGGAAAATAATCACTTATTTTTCGCTTACTATTGTACAACTTCGTTTTTTTTTAATACAAGGTCTCTGGTTCTCTTCACAGCAGCAGTAGTAGTAGTTGAGTAGGACAGCACTATGATTTTTCTGTTCATACCACTCCATAGCAGTCTCTAACGCAGCAAACGCATCCGCATTTGATACTTTCGTTGTTGTTCTGTTCGCCTTCATCCGTTTGTTCGTCGACAGGATCGGATTCTTCTTGCACGGAAGTCATAATGTCGTCATCATTTAACATTTGAAATCCACAGTCTTCTGCATCCCATGCCATCCAGGTTTCTACATCAACAAAACTCAACAAAAGAGCACGTATACACCCCTCACTTGGAAACGAACTGACCCAATATTTCGCTCTGATGTTTACCCAATCACACGAATTAAATTCCCCAAATATCCCTCCCCTTGGGGTTTCCCGTCACTTTTGCCTCACACGAAACAACTGTTGAGCATTGCACTGTTCGAAAAATGTACCCGGACTTTGGTTTGGATATTTGACGCTCCAGATACTGAACGTTCAGATAAACGACGTTCTACTGTACAAGGAAAACATTTCACTTGCGAAATAAGCGGTATTTCGACCCACCAGGAACCCATTTATCGGAGAATACACAGAATTCTCATACATTATTTTACTCAGTGAACTAAACATCAACACAATAAATTATGTAGCCTCATAAATTTAGAACATGAATTAATATGCTGATGCTATCTGGATTCTCCTAAATTTTGATTTGTTGAGCGCAATTATTCAGTGATTCAGTTCTCGACGTCATCAAGGAACTATAGCAATTAAATTTAAATTAAATTTGTGTGGCTTGTCGGGATTTCTATGAGTAAGACAATGTATTATACTACAAAAGGTTGTTTGCACAATTTATTAAAAAAACACATTAATTTGGTTTGAGAACTGATTATGTAGAAGCCACTTGCGCGCCCTTAAATTATCTGCATAGGCTTGAAGGCAAATTTCCTAAAAAGCCATGCGACTAACCCTTTTAGTACATTTTTTGATGTTGAGGATTGAAAACAATATCACCAATCCAGACGTTATATGAAGATCTTTCAATTATTATTCTACGCAACATATGGAGAAAGAAATGTACTAGGACCTAAAATAGATTTACAATTTTAAAAAAGCAATGTCTCATCTCACGTTTTCTTACAGAAAATTTTATACAATGTGAGGGTATCGATAATAAGAGAATACAAACTTTTAAAAATCAAAATACAATGTTGGAGTTAAATCCTTGGTTCATCACTCGTATCATATTTTGAATGATATATATATATATATATATATATATATATATGAGACGGATCTATACGGGTTTTCACTAATCTCTTCTTTTTCTCTTTAAATCAAATTACTTATTTTAACCAACCTTCATCGAGAAACCAAACGTGATTTATGTAAATAAGGAATATTATATAAGTTCAATTTTCGCGAGTTGAAAGGAGCTAAGTAACAGGAAGTGAGAAGTCACGTTAATTAAAGTAAAATGAAGAGAGTGAGAGGTCGACACGTAGTTGTTGACAAGTTAAGCGTGGTTGATACGTTTTGATGTGTGAAAAGAGAGGTGGATTTGAAGATTGAAAAGAAGTAAAATTTAATAATACGGAGCGTAAAGTCATCGTCAATTCATCCAGATAAAGATAGTGCATGAAATTCGCCGTGAAGGAACGGAAGCATTAAAACATCAGGTACTGTGCTTTTGATTAAGTAAATTCTGATTATTAGTGTGAGGCGTAGTTGTAAATGTGCGCGTTTAAGCTATTTTAGATGCAGTTCAAATTCTGTAATATAATCCCCGCTTGTATGTGTCTCACCTCTGCACTCTACCCTAGTTTATATACCTTAATTAGAATTGTGTTGTGTCTTTTCTTAAATACTGATAAGAAAAAAAATTAATATATATATATTAAATAGAAAAACACATGCCTCCAAAAGTTTTTATAATAATAACTAGATTTCGACATATGCATCTTTAGTAGTACTACAAATGTCTAAACGGTAATCGAGTCTTCTCCAAGTGCTTCATAGCATATCAGGAGTCATTAGATGAACTGCTTAAATGATACGCTCCTCCGACTCTTCAACATTTGTCATTGTTTGTTGAAACAACGGATTTAATGAATCCCCAAGCAAAAACGTCTAATGGAGTCAAATTCGGAGACTTTGGCTGCCAGGCAATGAGGCCTCCTCTTCTAATCTAACTTCCTTGAAATATCCTATTCAAAAGCAATAGCATCACCGTGATAGTAAAGTGGAGCACCATCCTGTTGTAATAGAAAACTTGGTGGAACAGTGAAGTATTCCAGCATATCAAGATAAAAGTGTCCCGTAACTGTCTTTTCTAAGAAGAAAAATGGACCAATGATGCCATTTGCATGCATTCCTGACTTTGTATTTCTTTCGTATTCACACATTTGGAGGGGGGAGACTTTCATTTCAACAAATACGGCAGTTATGCTTATCAACTTTTCCTTATATATGAAAGCAAGACTCATCACTAAAAATCATATGTTCTAAGAAATTTGAATCCCCTCCAATACAATTAATCATTTCAGTGGCCAATTCCATTCTTGAGCAGTGATTGTTTGGTTTCAAGTGGTGAAGAAGTTGAAGCTTGTATACATTCAAATGCAGTCGTTTATGAACGATATCATGAACTGTAGACCGAGGAATCTGTAATTCGTTACTCGCTTGCCTAATAGACTTATCAGGACTCCTACAAAATGAATCACGCACACGATCAACAATGTCTTCTGTCACGAATATTTTAGGAAACTTTCTAGTTAGACAAACCAAAGTCCCCATCTCCTTTAAGTTTTTCCTATTGGTGGATGGATTTTGATGGAGTATCGACATCCCATTCTCTTCGAACACATCACTGCACACGCGTGACTGATTTAAATTCCGTTAACCAATGTACGCAGTGAACCTTTTGCTGCGGCTTCCACATCTTTACTAATGAAAATAGTGTAACACACAAGAGTTAATCGTCTGCGATTGCCGAATAATGCGTGCACGTGCGGGCTATCGGAGTAGACCCGAAAAATCTCGAAAGTGTTTCCAATCCATGGATGAGCAGTTTTTTACATTATGATGGGTAGTTCCGTAATAATAAGCCATGGCTATTGGACACTTTAAGCCCGGAAACCTTGTATACATTCGTAAGACTTGTAGAAATCAGGTTTTGAGTGTATAACTTTGACAAAAAAACAGAAGTTTGGGGTCTATTTTTATCTTAAAAGAGTGTAATTTATTTAAATCTGCATGTTTAATATTACTTTTTGTTGCATTTATTTTATGATAAAAACTGTAATATTCGCAAGCAATGTCGTCTCTTGCATTATAATAGCGTTTCAATGATTAATTGGTAAAATATTGGAGTTACATATGAATTGGTATTAATTCTGATGACTTCTCGAAATTTGTCTACGACATCAAGTCCTATAATGTAAATTGATTGCTTGAAAAAGCAGTGAAAGTTAGCCACGCATACTGTAAAGAGGGGTTGCTTGCTACACTTCAGCAGCTGAAGTGTTCACTTTGGTGCCTACGACCGAGTGGTTGCTTACAGATATTTTTATCATGTTTTATCTGCACTTTGAAACACTGATAGTTGTGTCTGGGCGCTTTAGAAGTTATGATAACCATTCTAAAACCTTTTGGAACTGTTTTCCTGCTGTTTATTCTGTACTCTATGGACGGTTTTCATCAATAAATTTGATCTCTCTTTAAGAACTTTTTTGTTCTTTGGAATTGATAGCGTAAAATCCATGAACCTCGATCTAAGCAGCGACACAATCTTCTTAAAAAGTTGATTCTTTCTATTTTAAAATAATATTAAAGAAATTCTCCACTTTGTTCTCAAACTCATTAACTATTTTTTCTTTCTTTGGACGTTCGTTATTTCCAATGATAAATGATGTGTTCTTTTTTTTGTAAAAGTGGTTCCCTCATTTTCGGGGTCACTGTAAATATAATTTAAATGCTTGGAGAAATACCGATGGATCAACAACGATGGAAGCCTCTATAAGTAAAGTGTGTGATTCGACAAATGTTTAACCAATCTCATTATCAATCGTTCAAAAACTGTACCACAGCTTCCTACTAGAGTATATTACAAATTAATATTTAATTCAGTCTGTATTTGTATTGTGTAAATTAAGGAGAAACTATCTACTTCTGGCCATCTTGGTCACCGTTTCGGTTTTATTTTCATTAGTTCTGCTTTATAATAAAGCTCTGTATCTTTAATTTTGTTAATCGCAATAATAAAACAAATGCAGATTTAGAAAAACTAATAAACGGGCTTTAAATAAAGAAGAAATATTCAGTCAGAAGCAGCTTCGGAAATCTCGACCTTAAGCTGACTGCACTAATACTCGAAACAGCCCAGTTCTCGTTATAATTCTCAAGAGGCTGACTTAATTCTTTTATAGGTTTGTATTTCGGTATAAAAATGAATTTTTTATAAGTTCCATATATGTAGTTTTGTAGCGTCCGGTTTAGCTTTGTTAACATTAAGAACAATATCATAGCTGAAGTACAAAGGAGAATTGGGACCACCAATAGATGCTTTCCCAGTTTGAGGGGATATTTAAAATCAATTAAAAGGAAAACTAAACTCCTAATTTACAAATATCTAATAAGTTCTATACTCGCATACAGAAACTTGAACAATGACAAAAATGATGAAAATACTCGTGGTGTCTTTGAGCGTCGGATACTAAGGGCCTTTGTGAAGGAACTCCAGTGGATGGAATTTGTCACAGATACTCAAGTGTAAACTGTACCGTGCCTTCAGGGAATCGCAAACAGATGTTGTGAAATGTATAAAATCTAAGGAATTAAATGGGTTGCCCCCGTTATCAGAATGAACAAAGAACATTCAACACAGAAAATCCTTTTCACCAAGCCTACTGGAACATTAACTAAAGGTCAAACCATTCTCGGGTGAGTTGACTGCCTAGACAGGGAATTCGCTACCCTGAAAGTGACTAATTGTAAAACGATGGCCCAAAAAGAGAGAGAGGTCTGAAGAAAAATTCTTGAGAAAGGCAAGGCCCATCCGCGGCTATAGCGCCATTGAAGAAGATATGCAATTTATATAATGACACCACTTTTGCCTCACTTATATATAGTGGCATAAATGAAATAATTAAAAGTATGCCGTATTTTTTTACTGTCAGCTTTATAGTAATGTGGAATATTAAAACAATAAAATTAAATTGCTGAAGAATTTGCAACTTATTTTCGGTTTTTGTTCCAAAAGGAAGAAACAACAGGTATTTTTCCACACAAAAAATAGAATTTAACTTAGTACAAAAGCTGTGGTCAAGGTAGCCTAATGATAAGGGTCACGAACTTATGAACAGCATGTTAAGGTTGGAGTCTTGGAGCCACGGAAGACCCGTTCTGTAGAGGGAGACTGATATATGTAAAATCCGTTGAGGTTCAAAGTACTCCCCATTGGTGCGGTGTGGAAGTTTGGAGCAGGGGTGCCCTCTCAGGTGTCGTCCTACTCATCACATTGACCAAGGTTCAAAATGACAAAATCTCTCGCGAAAAAACCCTCGTGTTGCTTTATAGTCCGATGTTAATCTATGTGTTTTCGTATTACAAAAATGGGTAAAAGAAATTAATATAACTTCATCAGTTTGATTTATAAGAAATGAGCATAGGGTTTTAGCATGACGAAAAATTGATAGTTATTGGTGTAAATTATTTGCTTTTATACTTTGTAAAATGATCCAGTAAGTAACAGAATGGACTTATTAGTTCTTTGAATTAACTGTCGGGTGGGAGAGTGGCGATGTAATCTTTACCATCTTATGACATATCAAAATGCTCAGGTGACACTTGAGTTGTAAAACACTTTCCCCAAATCGAGACAATAGCGTTAGGGAACTTCAAATGGAGCATGTAAGGATACTATATACCTCAGCTCTGCTCTTAAGTGAATTGAAATTCCAACAAAATAATTGTTAAAAAAATAATTGTTAAGGTATTTTGAAGAACTGGTAATTTAGAATCTTGATATTATAAGAACTTTAAAGGGCTGTCCATATTTTGGAAACCGCCGTGTATAGGGGCTTATGGCAGCTGAATTTGTGTCAAGGCTCAAAAATCTCACTTCCAAATTATATCAAAGTGAGATTTTTGAGCCTTGACACAGAATGGAGAATGAGGTGTTAGGTCAGGTGCCGTCTTCGTCCCTTGACCGAGTTTCAGGATTACGAAATCCTTCTTCAAAAGCCCTCACGTAGCTTTAAAGAACGCCGTAACAAACATCTCAGTTTCGCAGTCGATATTCAGGAAGTACCAGTTTTAATGAATTAGTCCTCATGGTGGTATGCAATAGAAATACATTTCTAACATACAAACCATTGACCATTTAACTTTTTTTCTAAAAATTAAGACTTTTAAAGTTTTAATTTGAAAAAATTCAATCATTTTATGAGAAATGTTATCTGAGAACACCAAACAGTGCCTCAACTAACTTTGATGCTTGGGTAATACAACAAACTGCCACGTAGTCAACATCTTAGCTATTTTAATAACTTAAGCCCTAAACTATAAAGGGAAAAGTTAGGGGAAATAGGAAACAATCAGAGAATTCATTCACAAATAAATAACAAAAACCTTTTTCACATAGGTAATTTATTTATCCATTCTTCCGAAATCCACTCAGCACAGAAATGTAATTCACCCAATATTTCCTTCCTTTTCTGGATTAAAAAGAATCTTGATTTGAAAGCATTAGTCTAAAAAAGCTGAATTACATTTTCATAAAAGTATTAAAATGCAGCAGTTGAAAAAGAGACTGAAAAAAAAAAGGTTGAATTGTTGCAAAGCAGCTACAGTAAACTTTTTAAAAAGAAAATATACGCTCCCTTTCATTGTTATTAAACTCTATTTCGAAGGATGTATTATGTATTTATCTGTAAAATATATTATATACATTCTCTCAGACATCAGCGCATTTTCCTAATGTTTTCTTTCAAATATTCTTCTCTCGAAAAAAAATCATTACATTGTGAACTTAATATTAAAATTACTCTTTCTTCTTTTTCAACTTTTTCTCTTTATAAAGGAAAATTTATGAGTTATTTTAAACAAAAATTTCAAAAAGGAAGAAATATTTCCTTAGAAAATATTTTTTGCTGTAGAGTATTATTTTCTAACTAGGGAAGATGAAAATTTATTTTATAATTTTCATCTCTTAATACATTTTGCATTCCATTTTTAAGAGCTAAAATTGCTTCAGTTTGAGAATCTTTTGTCTAATTTATGCAAACTTGATTCGGCACAAATTCATAAAATATTTCTTAAGAGAATTTATATGACTTTTAAAAGTAAACCCGGCATTTTTTCGACACAGTTTAGCAATGTCATAGTCCAAGATTCAGTCGCATTTATTTTCTACATTATTAATTTATTCTGACAATATTTAAAATCCCAGATTGTTCCACGAAAGGATTAGAGCGAATTTCATTTGTCCCAAAACTCAATAATTACTAGTACATTCATCCGAACGATAGGACAGAAAAAGTATCATCCAATAAATAAAATTAATACCGTAAATTATTTCGAAAAGCAGTTTATGTAAAAATGTTATTGTTCAACAAAAAGCTTCAAAATTATCAAGTACAGCAGATCTCGACTATCATTTAGTGTAGGCAGCCATTCCTATTAATCTCGTCCTAAGCAAATACGATTATCATCAACAAGTAGCAAACACAGTAATTACCATTATACAAATTCATAAAATATTTCTTAAGAGAATTTATATGACTTTTAAAAGTAAACCCGGCATTTTTTCGACACAGTTTAGCAATGTCATAGTCCAAGATTCAGTCGCATGTATGTACAACTTTTGATCTAACAATGGAGTAATGTATAAGCATGAGTTCTTAATTTTACACAGGTAGCCATTAAAATTTCATGATTTTGAATGACACGATACAAACAACAAATTTACATGAAAGGAAAAACAAATGCTAGGATATGCAAATAATTACATTTCAGGACAATCAAACAATGCAATCAAGAAAATCCACCGACTTGGGCCGGGGTCGAACCCGCAACCTTGGATGTAGAAGGCCAGCGACAAACCAACCACGCCACCCAGCCGGCCACTTTGGAGCATTATGAAATGACTTGCAGTATCGGTCATCCAAAACTAGCTTGTATTTCAAATAATTATTTAGGGTTAATTTAATCAATGAAAAAGTAACATCGCTTAAAATAAAAATGTATAGGATGTCCAAGAATTATTGGGACAAACTTTAAAGGGAGGTAATGAACACCACAAGGATTTCGATTTGCACAGTTATCTATGATGGAAACGTCATGAGAAAGTAGTATGACAGATACAAGAAACGAAGAGACACAAGACTAAGATCATCTGAAATATTTACCTAAAGATATTAGATGTGGTGTGGCAATGTCACAAAAAAATTGCAATGTTTCCACTATTCCTAACAAAACAGGAGTTACACTATCGGACCATGGATAGGTGGAGTCGCTCAAATACACCTGGTTTTTGCTTGATATCCGCAGCAGCACAGACGATTCTTGCAATCAGATCCCTTTCAAAATCCATAAGTGTTGCTTAAAAAGAAAATTTTCAGTGCATCCCCAAAGAAAGAAAATTATGCAGCTTAAATCAAGAGAGTGTGGTGGCTGGGGATCCGGTCCACCATGCCTGATCCATCGATGTCCAAACACCTGTTTCAAATGAGCACATTTGCCATAATGGGAAGATGCTTCATGTTGTAGATCTACATATCTGACACGTTGTATAGTAAAGGTCATATAAGCTTGGTAGCAGGTCTTGCAAAAAGATGAGATAACCTACGAAAGTTATATGTTCTATCAACAAGTATCACCCGACTAAGAGGTCGCAGAATACATCAGCCAAAACCTGCCCTAAAAAGCGAAATTGGGCAGCATGTAGTCTCATGGTATGGAAATTATCCCACAAATGCGTATTGTAATAGTTGAACACTCCATCTCGCGTGAAGTATGCCTCAACCATAAATGAAACAAAGGATTGGAAATGCGCTTCTTAGCGACATTGGTCGAGGTACCACCGTGCAAAACACACACAAGCAGGATATATGTGGAGAGTAGTAACAGTACTTTGGAGATGGTATGGGTGTAAGACTTCACGTTCCAAAAGAAGATGTTTACTACTCTGAGATCCTCCCACGGCAGTAAAGACCACTCGTTGGACCTTCTCGGACCACTTCGAATGGTATAGAACGGGTTTTGTCTCATGCTTAAAGTTCGATTCACTCGTGACCCTCCCTCACTATGTCTATCACCTCATATTCACAAAAGTTGTGAAGCAAATTAGTAAACATTCGGCGGTCTGATACACCATTCTGTTCGTGTCCTACGCAATACTCACAGAGCTGCCAATGTATTTCCTTCTGCCAATCCTTAAATAAGGTGCATATATGACAGCTCGGGGTTCGTAAGACGTCCAACACTCCTCCTCTTCGGACGATGACAGCTCGAATGATTTTAGTAATGCATGTCTGTTTCATCCAATGCTCATTCGAACAAAGCCACCTAGAGCCGAACGAAGACGTTTCCGTCCATGGGTTGCTATACAAATCTGAATATTTGCGATCCCCCCAACCTTTTTATAACGTTTGTCCCAGTAAACCTGGGGCACCCTGTTTGAAAGCTTCGAGTGCAATGTATCTTGTTAAAATATATAAAGAAAATTTTCAAGAACTACGTCTAACTTTCAGTTCTAAAATAGTTCCATGAACACATTCATAAATTACTAAAACAAAATGCATGTACATTCGTTCAGAAAGAAAGATATTCTACATGCGTGTCTGTTTGAAAAGTAATGAAGTAATTTATGACTATATATATATAAAACACATTGTCTTTCTTTTTCAAAAATATCACACACTATTAACGAATGTCAGTTGACTCAAACAACTGCTTAAGCATATTGAGACTCAAACATCCTTTTTCAACTTTGTGATACTTTTACAGTTGAATTAAATTGAACAATGAAGCCTTATGTTCAATGATAAGAAACTCACTCGCGCTTCTAATTCTATTTATCTGTTATGGAAATTTATCTCATTATTTCGTAATCCGTTTAGCTGTTTTCTAATCCCCAGATCGTGTACAAGTAACTACACTTATAATCAAAACCGCATAAGTCAGATTCTTGTTCATGCTATTCCTTTGGCTTATAAATTCAAATATCTCTCTCTCAAACAGTTCATTTATTCCAAAACCACAAATGGTTGAATAAGCATTTATCATTTGATTCTGCAGGGATCAATGAAAAATTATATTTCAGCATTCAGATTCATCAGAATGGCAATAATTATCACATAGGTTTGGTGATAAAAGGAATTTTATGTTACTGGGAGATTACCATTATTCGCAATAAACGGAAATACTTGATTGAATCAGTCAATCGATAAGTCACAAAAAGGGGGAAGTGAACACTAATAATTAACTACGAAGTTGTGGTAATCCTTATTTTGAGTACATTTCAAATAAGATATTATAATCGCAAAACTAGAGAAATACGAAGGCAGTTACTAAGGTACTTCAGTAACTTAAACAAATTTTATAATTAAATAAAAAAAATATCGGCTTCAAAATTTCCATATTTTTCAATAGAAGATCAAATACAAATTAAAATTCGTAAGACGCTGGCGCCATTTCGATTCATATTTATTTTTCCAAAATAAAAAATGTATATCTTAAACTTAGTACAGTTGACTCTCGCTAATTCGAAGTACATGCTCAGTAACTGAAAAACTCTTGATATTTCGAACTAAAACAATACGTTTTGGTACACTCAGTATTTTGAAGTAAAATCTTTGGTTGGGGGGCCAGAATACAACACGCTATAATTCGAAGTGATTTAATAAAACTCTGGACATTTCAAACACTATCATGTAGAGTTATATTGCAAACAGGTTGGAGCTTACATGTTTCGTGTTGTATTGTCTCTACTCGTCTTCCCCGTAACATAGCCCCTTTGATAACTATGATTTGACTCCGATAACTGACAGAATCTAAAATGTCCCTAATTGTAACTTTTTCCTTCAAAATCATGTGGATGCGGGTGTTTTTCAAGCTTCATTTGTTCTAGAAAAATATATTGACAAAGTTAGATTGAATGCCACAAAATAAAAAAAGAAAGTAGATTCTTTCGTCAAAAAAAAATTAATTATGTACAGTACGTGTGTGTGTGTGTGTGTGTTATGTACATAATTACATATGTGTTCCTTACTTGGACTTTAACATTAGTTTTTTAATACACATAAATGTATTCTTTTTAATATACGACATTTAATTTGTGTATAATATTTATACTATATAATATGTACTTTTTAAAATACTTTCAAATAATTTTATACTTGTGTACAATTGTTTTACTTCATAGTTTCAATTTTAAATTTGTTAGAAAAAATTTATCTTCGTGTATTTTGGGAATTTTTGTCTACCCTCTTGATAATTCGAACTCTTGATAATACGAAGTTTTTCATCGGTCCCTTCAACTTCGAATTATCGAGAGGGGACTGTACCAAGCAATATTCCAGATATTTTCAGTTCGAAGAACACAAATCAGATTTTGTAAGGATATTATAAAAATTTTAAAAAGGCAAACTGTTGTGTGCTACTTGTTAAAATTTATTATTGAAAAAATTATACTACACAAAAATGTGTTTCATTTATCATATATAAATGATTCAATGCTTTTTTACTTGGACTAGAAAAAATCGATTGTTGACGACAATTTCTATTTTGCTCAGAGAATGGATCCTTTGGTTTGAATGAATGAGGATTATATTAACGTCACTCTATAAATCAAGACTAGGGCTATTGACGACAGACTTCGTTGTTTTAATCTAGGTTTAAGTGACGAGGATCCTCCTCTACACAGCGGTTCTCCAGAGACACCAGTTCTAGAACCTGCAAAGCTTCGGATGAATCCTTCAGAAGCAAGTTAAAAATAATGCTTGTAGGTTTCTTTCGTCAGGTAGCAGTTTGATCAACAAAACGTTTGTTTCTGCAGATCTTCGAAAATATACGGCGTGAGTGAGAGTTGTGTAAACATCACACTTTAAAGCTCACGGGGGCTATTTTGCGACGAACCCCGTAATTTTGAACCATCCTAAAATGACGAGGAAAACACCCAAGTTGAGTCCCTATCCTAACTTTCAAACCACATCAGCGAGAGGACGCATGAGCCTCGATATATTTTACGTGCATCGGCTCCCTCTACACGGCGGCTCTTCAGCGATACTAGGCTTCAACTCATGACGCTCCAGACACCGAGTCCGTGACTTCACCCCCTGTATCAAATTACAATTGATTGAACGCCAGAAAGGGGATTCAATTTCGCGCATATCAAATGGTTTTGTTTCTTCGAATAAATGCGTTAGAAAGTCACATCAGTTTGAATCATAACTGTCAAATTATAATTCATAAACATCCGCGAGTATGGGAGTGAATATTAACATCGTACTGCTCAGCTACTCGCGGGATTTGGGGCAAAAGCTTCCGCACTTTAAGCACAAATCCTTTATTCGTTTTAAAAAGTTTTTAAAAAGTGCGAATAATTTATATATTATAGGAGTTAATCATCATTTACTCAGTTAGATGCTAAAAATTAAATATACTTTCAATATTTTAAATATATAAGGGGTCACACAAACCAGTCTATTTGCGTAGTCAACACACGCATGCAGATAAGATTTTAAGGATAACAACTTAAAATATTAAATGTAGATTAACAGTAAACTTGGAAGTGAAAAAAAAATCATTTAAATTATCCTAAATACTTAAAATAGACAAAAAAGTGTTTTAAAATTGTTTAATACTAGTACTGTATGCAAAAAAATTTACAAATTTGTTTTTCTGTTAATTATTAAATACTTCCGTTTTTTTTAAATTGATTTTGCAAATAGTCATTTTTGGGACACTTGGTGTGTTATGCATCTTAATTTCGACAGCACATTGTTGAAACGGTCATTGGTTAACTTTGATATTTATAATACATCAGAGCTAAAAATTCTACAAAAATTGATACAGATTTTGAGAAAATTAATGTAAATGTTACAAAATATCTTGTTAGACAAAAACTGGAAGATGCTATACATTTATTTTCTGGGCAATTTAAGACATTTTTGTTTCCATTTTTAGTTAAAATGCATTTGATAACTTAATAATGTTTAATATAATGGGACAAACACGTGCTTCAATTCATTATTTTTGTGATGAAGTAACTTTTTACATTAAAAGTGCAATTTCCTCAATATGATATTTTTAAAACTGCGTGTACTTTTTTCTCAGAATGTACTATATGAATGCACATGCAATTTTTGCTGAACATAACTGATATGTAACTATATATACTATAGTCAGCTTTTATAAATATTACTAAAATATTTTCCCAAATAGCAGTTATCGTAAAAAAATGGCAATTTTTCAAAAAATTCTTAGTCATATTTTTACGTTGCATGTTTTTGAAAAAACTAAGCAATATATTTGAAAAATCTCCCTTTAGTATAAATAAAAAAGTATAATTTTTTTACAGACAAACAATTTCAAGTTTTTATATTTAACAGCTTCTGAGAAAAAGGTAGTAGATGAAATATTAACTGAAGTTACAGTACTGTCCTTCGAAATAGTCACCTCCCATAACTATGCACCGCTGAGATCTACTATACATGTCTTGGAAATTTTACAAGGAGTCTTTTTTTTTTATAGATGGAGTTCAAAAGCTTCGTCACGTTTAGTTAGATGGCAAAAATATCGTCTTTTTTCCTTTCAAAGCAAGTTTGAGTCATAGGAATAGGAGATGTCTGGAAGATTGAGATCTGGCGAGAATAGTGGATGTTTAATTTGCACCACCCCTTTTTTGCCAGGAATTGTTTGACGATATTGGCTGTAGGAGGGCGAGCATTGTCGTGAACAAAAAACCATGAACCTTGTGCTTACTGGGATCGTACCCTGCGTAGACTTTTCATGAAACGGGGCAAAGCTTCAATGTACCTTACACAGCATTCATTTACCAGCTATCACGCGCACAGTTAATCGACGATCTTTCAAGATTAATTTACTCACTTTCTGAATGTTTTCGTCATTGATGGGGTCGACGGTCTTTTCCTACGAGGGTTGTCAAAAATGATTTCCCCGCCTTCTTGAAAACTGGCAAACCACTCTTACACATACTTCATGGACAGTGCTTGATCTTCATAAGCACGTACCAGCATTGAATAAGTTTTTGTCGTTGCCTTGTCAAGCTTAAAACAAAACTTTAAATTGATTTTTTGTTTGTTGATTGTCCTGTTCTCAGTTAAGAACCAACGCACTAAACGAGCCCTTTGTAAAACAAATCTTACATGGAACACAAACAACTCTCAACCGAACAACGATAGGGGCAGATGGTCAACATCTACCGCTACGCATGTGCAGCGTTTTGTTTCGGCAGTATTGCCAGTTTGGGTGTTCTGACTTCATAGACCGAACTTTATTTTCAGAAGTTGAATTTCAGTTAATGATTTTCTCAAAAATGCATTTTGAAAAAAAAAATATTAAAAAATACCTTTTACATAAAAAGAAGATAATAACAGATACGCTTGTTAGAGATTCAAGGCAGTATAATTTAATATTCAAAAATTCCTTAGAAGTTTATAAACCAAATAAAGTTACAGGAGCATATGGAACAAATTTTAATGTAATCACCACGGAGAGCTGTTTAACTTGACGAGAAATGCAAAAGTTATTTCTAAGCCAATTTCAATGTGAATTTTCACATAAAAGAAACCCCCCTAAACTTAAATGAAATTCCTTATCGTGTGTTGAAGTATATATTAAGATTTTAACGTGCCAAACTTCCTGTGTGAAGTTTGGAATATTTAGAATCATGATGTATCACGCTGTACGTTAAATAATAAATAATATGCTTTTGGGCTTTATTATTCCTTTAGAAATATAATGTTATAAGGATTTATTTAATATTTCATGGCTTCGCTAAAAGATGTAGTGAAGTTTTCGAAATAATCAGTTTGTTTTAGTATAAGTGTAAAGAATATTTGTGAACATTTATGATCTGAAAAAACAGTAAAATTAGATGATTCTTTAGAACCATAAAACTTTTCTACCGGTATAAAATTCAAATGCTGAACTTTTTCCACGTAATATATTTCACACTAAAATACATAGTCATATCCACTAACTGAACGTTCAGTTACAGCTCATTTCAAAATTTTGGAAAATCAATGATTGTGGAAAATAATTACAATATTAAAGAATTTTAATCATCGATTTAACAGTAACTAAAACGAAACAATTAAAAAATAAATATATATAATGGTGGATATTTTAATACTTAAAATAGTTCAACATGTTAAATTTAATACATGTTAGGCCTAATGCATGTTAAATCTGTGGTGATACAAGTGAGCGAGAGCTATTGTCGGAGGGCCTCGTAATTTTGAACCTCTGTCAAAAGAGGTTCACCAGAGCTCGCACCACTCTCTCCAAACTAAAACACCACTCCAAAAACGACATTAAACCTCAACAACTTAATGTGTATCGCTCCCCCCCCCTTCTTTACACGGTGGGTCTTCAGTGGCACTTGGACTCGAACTCATGACACGTCGGCCTCGTGTTCGTGACCATGAAAACTAGGAGGAACCTGGCAGACTCAGAGACTTTACGTTGTCTTGGTGCTGAAATCTGGAAAGTGGTGTGCCAGTTCAGGTTTTATTCTCGTCATTTGAACAAAGTTTAGTATTACGAGGTACGCGTATTTCTCTATTTCTTCTCTCTCTCGTCTGTTTCTTACCGAAAAATTTTATTCATTTTGTTGATAATAAAAGAGGAGGGGGCAGCATTACTAAAAATAGTGATGTAATTGAAATAAAATATTAACATGGGTTTGTATTTTTTTACAATTTTTTTTGTCTTTGTCCTAACTGTGCAACCGTACTGGAGATATTCGCTGCACATTTATCTTTTTTAATTAATTCCATATAAAGTTATTTTTTTCCATTTTATTGAAACGCTATTTTTAAAATATTTAATTTTTGATGAAAGATAAATATTTAGAGGCATATCAATTTATCCGTATAAAAATAAATGTTTTGAGAATAAATTTTTTTCAAATATTCTGGTCCTCGACTACTTGAATTATCCGATTTAGTTTGTAGATGAGTTAGTCACGAATAATATATGGGATAAATAAAAATATTATTTAAAATTATTCATCCTTTTAAAATGATTAAAATTAACAGAAGAAAACTATTTTCGACCGTAAGCTTTTTATTGATGTTCTTACATCCGCTGCAATATCGACAACTCATTTGCTGCCCCCCCCCCAGATCAGAAAAACTAAATTTACAAAAACAAAGATAATATATTAATAGAGATGCAACAAATTTATCAGAACCATGACGGTTGAGTTAACTAATTGAGTTGTCCAGAAAGTAATTTCGTTTTTTTTTTTTTTTTTGCAACAGATGTCTTCATTGCATTTTCACAGCCAACTTAACACTTCAGTCGCATTATCGTTATGTACGTAAGACAGATGATATAGCAAGTCGTGTTTGTGAAAAAGTCCGATTGATTGGTTCTATGCTGCAGTTTTTGGTTGGTGTCTTTCAAATATAGAAAGTAAAGAGCAGAGTATTTGGCATATTTTACTATAGGAAAGGTGAAAATGCTGTTCAACCAGGAAAAAAGTTTCCGATGTGTACGGACAAGATGTATTGCTAGAACATTAGTTCCAAAATTGGTTTGTAAAATGTCGATCTTTAATTTTGATACTGAAGAGGCACCACGTCGAGGAAGGCCAGTTGAAGCTCATGAAAGCACAATACGGACATTAATTGATGCAAACCTGCAAATAACTTGTGAAATCCCTGAGGTATTAAATGTACCTAGTTCGACCGTTCAGGATCATTTGAATCGCCAAAGCTCGGCATATGGGTTAATCTTGTTCTTACAGAAAGAAATATGTACCGTCACGTTCACGTCTGTGATTCACTTCTCAAACGTAACGAAAACGATCTATTTTTGAAGAGCATTATCACAGGGGAAGAGGATTGGGTTGTCTACAACATTAGTAAACGCCAGACATTATAGAGTAAAAAGATCGTTTCAGTCTTTCGACAGGACATGATGGTATGAGATCCCACCTCTGCAGAATTGGTATCGCAAACTCACCTGACTGCACTCTCTGTAACTCTGGTCAGCCTATGACCGCTGAACATTTGGATGTGTGTCCTGCAGTAAAAAAAAAACTATAATTTTACTGTCAAAAATATCTGACAGCACTTCCACTAATAGCATAGGTGTTATTTGTAGTGTGTGGCATTTGTAAAGTAAATGGAATAAAAATGAACCGGTTCAAAGCATTTAGAATGACGATATTCCTCCAAAAAAAGTGATGCAATCACTTTTATGTGGAATTGTATAGATTTCTTTTTCTTACGTTTCTACCGGACAACACAAGAACTAATTCTTAAGTGTTCTGTCATCACAGATGGGCAAACGGAAACAGAAAAAGCTAAAATTAACCAACAAAAGAAATAAACAAGTGTAGTGTTCCACCAACACAATGAGAGACCTCATACAAGTTTGGTAACTTGTCAAAAATTTTGCAGCTTGGATAGGAGTGCTGTTCTAGGGTTTGCAATCCCGTGTCATATTTTCAATCCCGTGATTTCGGGAAAATAAGAGAAAACATATCAAATTTCACGGTTTAACATACAAACCCACCTCGAACCCTTCAAAGTTCAACACATAACATAACTGACATTAAACGTATACAGTACAATAAAAAAATAAATAAGTATTATTAAATGTAATACCAGATTCACACACACAATATTTTGAGAAATAATTCAGAATACAATTCAGACAAAAATTAAATCCCGGGATCCCGAGGCTGTAAACCATATGCTGTTCCTTCAGCCACCTTTTGTGAACTTTTCAAGTCCGAAATATTTTCTTGTCGAAGGACTAAGGCAAATTCTATTTGAAGCACATGATTTGTATGCTGGAAATCATCCTGGTCTGTCCTTACAGGCGAAAGGTACAAGATCCACTAAGACTGCTTTGCCACATCAGGAGCTCCAAATCCGTCCACAGGTAAAATACTTTTTCATCTTGCCCTTGTTCATTTCCTGCTTCTCCTATTTATGTCATTGACTGTATTAGTGCCTCTGTAGAGAAACTCTGAAGTGCGGGGGTGAGAGAGTGAATGACTGAGAATAAACGTCGCACTGTTCCGCTACTCAAGGGCTTTTGGCGACGGACCTCGACATTTTGAACCAAGGTTAAGTGACGAGGATGACACCTTAACTGTCTCTCCCTCTCCTATCATTCACACCACACCAACGGGAGGACGTTTGAGTTTAAACAGATTTAACGTGCATTAGCCCCCCACCCCCACACGGCAGGTCTTCAGTTATACTAGGCTGGAATTCATGACCCTCCGTTCACGAGTCCATGACCTTGACCACTAGGATACTGCGGCCACATGGAGTTAGTGAGAGAGTAGAGTTGTTGAACCATTAGAACGACATGGTATGATTGCCCTCGTATAGGTATTTGGACAAGAGTCATGAAACAACAATAGAAGCTCGATGCCTACATTATATAACCCAAAGTTGTGCGCAACTTCCTTCTCTTGACGATATTTTCTACAATTCTCCACTCTGTTTTATTTTTCGTGTGATGAGTTTCACTATTATAGTCTTCACTATTAAAAACTTCACTATTATAGTCTCAAATAAATGCGGGGAGGGGGACTTTTCGAGTAATTTTTCGGAAAGTTAAATCAGTTCACCAAACACACCTAGTACATTTCCGTTATTTCATATTCAGTTTTAGAACAAAGGATGCATTTGTGAAATATATATTAACATATTTTTTAATTTCCAAGCTTCCATTTACACAAAGCATGAGTACATTTATACCCAAATTAATATTAAAATTAAAATCCTTGAAAGATATTTCTTTGAAACTTATTTTAAGTATTTATTAGTCATAAAGAGATTCATAGTATCTATATATCTCTTTGAACTAAATTTTTAATCCTCTTATATATATTCAAAGTTGCTTGTACGAAGCGTTTCAGTCTCGCTATTGAAGCCTTACGCTATGAATTTATAATGCTTAAAATTGTTACTTAAAGTATTTAACTAGATTTGGCTATTAAAAATAATGTTTGATGTAATAAAAATTTATAATTAAATAGTAAGCATATATTCAAAATGGTCGTAAAACTTTAATGAAAATTCTCCGAGACATAACTTATTAAATCCGAAAGAGTATATTCTTGTTTTTTCTTTATTATTGTAAAATAGTAATTGTTACTTTGGAAAGGTAATAATTTATACTTAACTTCATTGCATTTAAGTGGTGTATACACTCTTCAAGAAAATATACATAAGCATACGTAGGAAGAAAGTATTTTTAAAGTTTCTATTTTTTCTCGTTCCATATAGGATTTTAATTCGTAAAAGAGTGAAATGTATTTTAGGGTAATAGAAAGTTAACAGAAAGAGCATTATTTTTTGAGTTTTCTTGTAACTAAATATTTGTTTTTATTTCTGATGGGTAGCGGATTTGTGTTTTACCATTGCAGACCTATTACATTCCCTCGGTATCTCTTCTTAGTGCGGCACCCATATAGGTGGATACCAAACACCGCAGGTAATCAGGTGTCTCCCTAGAGGGAGACACCTGAGCTCTGACGATGCGAACCTGTACTAGGATTTAAATTTGCCGAGAGTGCCAAAGCCAAACAGACACTCTGTGGATCATACGATATGACCGCTGTCGATTTTCTGCATCATGAAAATCCACCGACTTGGACTGGGGTTAAACTCGTAACCTTGGGTACAGAAGGCCAGCGACAAATTAACCACGCCACTCAGCCGGCTATGTAATAAAATATTGATTTCAGCTAATTATACGTCTTAAGAAAATATTTGTTGCAATTTATAAATAATACATTTCCTCTCCGGGAAAGTACTGATGTTTTATGAATATAGAAAATCATATAAATGTAATAAATAATTAATATAATAAAATAATTTTTGATCATAAATATAGAAAAACAAAACGAAGGAATTATAAAGTATATATAGAGATCTTTTGCATTCTAGGAACAAATCTCCGCTTGTATATTGATTGGTTGGTTATTAAAGTGGTAATTTAAAGTTACAAGTTGATAAAACAGACCTGCAATGGAAAAAATATAGGAGAAATAATAGCTAAATTTTATGAACTTTTTGTGATAATTTTAAAAATAACACTGATAAAAATTTCCATCACGTCGCGTTTTTTTGAATATTCACTATTACTTGAATTTTTATGAGTATTTAAAAAACATTTTTTCAGTTTTGGATTTCTTCCCTCCATGTGGCTGACATTCATTCTATGGGAATAAAACACATAGAATACCATTATGTGACGCCTACCCATCGCAGTCTCTCTGTATCAATAGTTTTGCAACAGTTACCAAATATAAACTCTTTGGAGCAGATTCACCACAGCCCTTCTCTAAGGTTAAACTTAATGATCTTGACAAGAAATATTTGCCATTTGAAAAGACAGCTTGTGACGGATCTATATGCGACTCACCGAATTCCTTTGGGATTCTTCTGGGGGAAAATATTTTCAACCAACTTTCCCCGAGTAAGGAAGCGTGATTATGCAAATGAAGTATATTAAATAAATTCTGTATTTGCGAGTTGGCAAGTGAGTTGGCGAGTTATTTTTGTTAGTTGAAGAGTGAAGGATCGTGGAATTATTAAGAGCATTTGAAGTTTGTCCATAAAAAGGATTACTGAGAGCGAATCAATCGAAAGTGATTAAATCCGGATAAGGATCTCCTGAAAAGATTCAAGTGTAGGATCCACTTCATAAAAGTAAAGGTATCGTGATCTTATTTAATTAGAAGTTAGCTTATTGGTGAGCGACGTAGTTTATATTGAGCTCATTTAAGCTACCTTAGATTCAGTTGAGGGTCTGCAGTAGTATCCCCGTGTTATAGAATCTCACCTCCGCGCTCTACTATCTGATCTGTTATCTTAATTAAATTTGTTATTGTGTCTGCTTGTATTTTGGCATCAATAAAATAATTAGTGAGAATCACATGTCTAGTGATTATTCAGTTTCTCCCACACACCTAGCCGAGTCTGTGGGTAGACAAGGGGTTTAAGATGGAAGCAGGAACCATCCGTCATTACAAGCTGAATTGTTTGGATCCAGAAGGAAAGGAAAAAATTATTGGCGAAAGGAACGTCTTTTTATTGGTACAAGAGTAGTGAAAAAAAGTTTGTTAAATAACTTTGAGTAAGACGAGAATCAGATTTATTGTTCAACTGTTCCCGCATTGATGTATAATTTTTATAACACCTAGGATAAAAACAAATGGATGTTTTTTATAGATTCATCGTAAAGGAACCTCAAAGCCGTCTTATTTTGTTCACTAATGTGAATACGCATCTGTACCAGTTAGACAATCCCCGCATTTAAAGGAGCACTATGAAAGCTTGACTCTCGTCCTCAACAAAACAAAATATGGCGGCTGGACCCTTTGCAATGATTTGAAAGTTATTCGCATCTTCTTGGTCAACAAGGCGGATGTTTCATTTGTGAGTGGGGCAGCCGTGATCAACATTGCATAAAAACAGAAGGGTCCAAAAGACAGGCACCGAGAGTGGGATTCGGAACAGCTGAGCTAACAATGATCCCTTTGGCATAGAAAATAAGGTGCTGTTGGACAATACATATTCAAAAATAGGGAGATTGTTTCAAAGATCTGTGCAAAAAGTTTCCAGGTTTATCAGAAGCTGAGAAAGAGGGAATTTTTGTTGTTCCAGATATCCGCAAGGATAAAAGAAGCTTAGATTGGTTGGGTCAAAATAGATTTAATTCACTCATATGTGTATTTTCCTCCCGAAATCTTAGGATAAGTCAGCAAAGAACAGGATGAAATGCTTCACCATCAAATATATAGAGCGCAAATATTAAGAAAGATGGGATTAAAAACATGCTCGCCAACTACCATTGGATATTAACATGAGGAAGATCCGAGAGTGAACATAAAAGCAGAACATCAAACAAGTTTAAAAGGAAGAAAAGAGTACATATTAAAATAGATACTTGCAAACTTACAAATCCACGCTTTGTTTTGTTTTGCTTTTAGGGGAGTATGAAATTTGTTTCAAACTTTCATGTATTCGGGTATAATATTTGCTACTCTTGGTCAATCGGCTTTTTTTTATATAAGTAATTTTAATAAAAAAAAATTAAAGTAGTATGTTGGTGATTTTTTTCTAGGTGATTTTAAACCTCGAAGGTTTTTTTTTTCTCAACTAGAGGAAATTCCAGAGATCTGGCAACAGTGGTTTTCATGAATTGGGTGAAAAATCGATTTGCCTCTTCTAGAACCTATACTTGCATAGATTTCCCTGGATAAAAACTGTTGCTAGATAGTACATGCTATATTGTTCGAGAGGATTTCTTTTCAAATAGGATTTTAGAAGAAAAAAACGATATCAAGTTTACAAAAAATCCTAACGTGATGGAAAATTAGGGTCACCATTTTCAGAAACACACCAAATTATATTAAAATCCCCGAAGACTTTTGTATTTTTGGCTTCAGTTTTGCAAACCTCTGTTATTAGCGATAGACTTTGCAATTTTGAACCACGCTCAAGCAATGAAGACGTCCCCTCACCACTTCCAAAGATCCACGTCATGCCTAAATCACGACGGGATCAGAACATTTTGAGCTTCGGTCAAGTGACGTGGACGATATCTGATTTGGCACTTCCCTCGCCAAATTACTACACCACACTAACAGAAATACTTTGAGCTAAAGAGAATTAACGTGCGTCAAACCTCTCTATAAGGTTAAGAAGTTCCTTGCAGCAAATGTTTCATATAAAAAGTTTTTTTAAAAATAATAAACAAAGTAAATATTTAGATGATCTATGCGAGAGGACAGTAAACTAGTAATACAGTAAATTTGATTCTATATTAGTGTCGCACTTAGAATCTGCACGGGGACTATAAGCGATGGGTTTTCGAATTTTGAACCACCGTCAAAAGAAGAGGAAAAATGTTTTAATTATAAATTTTTTACTCTTTAAACTTTCATATATCAACACGAAGACTTTCAGCCTCGACTCATGTAACGTGCATGAGCCCCTCTTCATGAAAGGTAATGACAGAAAAAAAGGTAATTAAAATTATCTCTATGGTTACAAAATTCAAAACTGAATAGTTTGTAGTATTCGTAAGGAAGTTTTGAGTGATTTATATCTACGTCGAACTATAAAGCAACACGAGGGCTATTGGTGACGGATCTTATAAGTTACATATACATATATAAATAAAAAATAATTTTTATTTCTTTGGTCTCAGTTAAGATATCTCGTCCTTTCAAATATATCACACTCACTATGGAAATAAGAAAAGAAAAATAAATCTTGAAAATGGATCTTTAATATTGTGTTTAAAAAAGTTGATAATGCACACTTGATTCGGAAGTTTCTGCATTATACAACAAACTGCCCGTCCGACAGCATATGTATAGGAATACTATTTTATTTTCCAATTTTTCCTTTCCGACACCATTAATAATGTTGTCTATGTAATCTCGGAAGACAAGTCTGGCTGTCACATTTCGTGTCGGTTGAAGCTTAATTGATTAAGAATGAGCCCTAGAGATTAGATGCATAATAAAATAAATGACCTTAAATGTCTGGTTATATCGGTTAGGTATGAAATAACCATCAAATTCATGTAATTCCAATAAAGTAAAAATTCGTGCGATATTAGGAAAGGTGCTGTGAAAATTTATGATGATCGAAGAAAATAACAGACATTTTAAGAATCTCAATTATGGAAAACTAATTATTTTAAAGAGGATATTCGTAAAGTTGATGTATAAATTGGAACTGTATTTAAGAAATCTGATGAAAAAGAAGGTGACTATGGAAGCCTAGTTGTCAAGGTAGAGAGCTCGTGGTCGGCGTGTCATGAGTTCGAGTCTAATCACGCTGAAACCCCGCTGTGCAGAGGAGGTTGATACACACATTAAGTAGAGACTTAAATGTGTTCCCATTCGTGTAGTGTGGAAGTAAGGAGAGGAGGTACCAGCTCAGGTGTCGTCCTTGTCACTTGACCATGGTCAAAAATGACGAATTCATTGCCAAAAACCTTTAATTCACTCACTCACGAAAAATCATAAATTTAAATATATAGAGTTTGAGAAAACCAATAAGCCAAAAGAATTATTTTGCATGAAACAGATTAATTATTTTATGGAGAAAACTAAAGTTTCGCCTAATTTTATTTTAATTTTATTTCATGTGAACTTGAAATTAATAAATGAAACAACTGAATTAAAATTGATCAAGCAGCATGAAAAAATAATGATACTAATTGCGCGCACAACAAAACAAAAAAAGAAAGAAAATTTCTCACGAATTCAACAATTTTTTTATGTATAAACTTTTTGTAAATATTTTTAATAATATCCATAAAACTTTGAAATGTTATAGGAAGAAAATATTTTATTACTTTAGAATATATTAATAAATAATTCAATTTAACTTTTCAGAAGTCATTAAATGATAAATATTAAGTGTTAATTAAATAATAACGATTGAACTAAAAAATACACTGCTGCCCACACAAAATGCAACACCCTGAAGGAAGCATACAAACCATGTAAAATTTACATCATGCGTTTGAGTCAATGAAATATGCAAATCATTAGTATTACAGCGCAGGCGAATATCAAGGGTGACCGTAGTGCCTTCCGCAAGCGCTCTATAGAGGGAGAACAGAGTGGCAATTTTTGTAGTGCGGTATTTCCTTGCGTGCGGTTTTTTTCCCCGTCCGTAAGCTGTTTACCTTTGCCCCTCATGGAAGACATCGACCGTCTTTTGAATAAGTTTCTGAATTCGACAGAAGAAGAATAATAGCCTACAAGGATCCTTCAGATAAATCGGCTTTCGTGTTGGACGAAACCAAGCGACTGTGAAGCGGATTTGTCATCAGTGGATACAGAAAGAAATGACAGACCAACGAGGCCAATCGCACCCACCTCGTTGCACCACTTCCCTGATGACATACGGATTGTGCGCATGGCAGTGATGGATCGCGCAGTTACATCACGAACCATAGCACAACAGATTCAGTCTGTTACACATCATTCAATGTCCGCTCGTACCAATAGACGCCGTTTTCAAGAGAATGGAATGTCTCCAAGACGTTCATTGCTTCTTATACCCTCGACTAGAAACTGCAGGCGTTTGCTCCGTCATTGGTGTGATGAACGGTGGACATGGACAACTGAATGGAACATTGTCTTTACTGACGTATCCCACTTCTGCCTGCACCATCACGATGTTCAGATTCGAGTTTTGAAACACCGTGGGGAGAGGCTTCTGAACTGTTGCATTATGCATCGCCACACTGGTCCTGCATCCGGTATCATGGTTCAGGTTGGTATTGGATTTCACTGCCACACCTCTCAAGTATGCAATGCCGGTTTACCGAACAGCCAGCGCTACATCTGAGGTGTTGGAGCCAGTGGTCCTCCCATACATTCAGAGGTTGCCATCAGCCATATTCCAAACAGGATAATACGTGACCACACTTGGCACGCAATGTTCAAGAGTTCTTCTTTACCCATCAGACTGTATTGCTTCCTTGGTCGCTCCTTCTCCCAATCTTTCACCAATCGAAATCTGTGGTCTATGCTTGCACAACGATGGCTCGGGATACAACTCCCGCTGCTACACCAGATTAAATTTGGTAATATGTTTAAGCTGCATGAGCCCAAGGATACATCCAAAACCTCTTGGATTCTATGCCGTGTGGCAGCACTTATAACCAACAATGGCAGTTACACTAACTACTTATTTTATCATCATACATAGCCAAGGGGTGAAGGTATCGAACTCGTGGCTGGCGAGTACAGCATCACTGAAGACCCACCGTGTAGAGGGCGATGAACGTTAAATCTATTGTAACTCAAATGTCCACCCGTTGGTGTTGTGTGGTGTAGTAGTTAGGAGAGGGGGTGCCGGCTCAGGTGTTCTCCTCGTCACTTGACCATGGTTCAAAATTACGAGGTCCGTCACCAAAAGCCGTCGTGTAGCTTAACTCACTTATCCACACGTCACAAGAAACTAATATTTATATCTTTTGATCTTTGTACAACACGTTATCGGCCAAATAAATTTCGCTATAATATCTCTGGTCCTTATTGGGTTTGCATTTTGTGGCGCCAGCAGTGTATTAAGTTACAAAAAATTATAAAATGTGAGTATAATTGCTTAGAGTTTGAGGAAAGATGATCAATGGTATAAAAAACTAACTTTAATTTTTTTTATTTTAGATTAAACTTAAACTTTTCGATAAAAAAAATGAGAATTTACTCTTTTACATATTTTCTGTAAAGGCGACAGGACGAAAATATTAATAAAAATAGGAAAAATCATGTGTTATTACGAACTGTTTACTTCTTGAAAAAAAAAACCCCGAAATGAGCGCTGTAAAAGTAAATATAAAGAAAATCATTTCATTTTCTGTCGGCAACATCAAGAAATATAAATGTAGCCAATTAGAATTATTTTGAATTCCTTTTTTAACCTTATTCTTTTAGTTAAAAGTTTAAAGAAAAAATTTTAAAGATTTTTTCCAAACAAAACAAATGAAATTTAGTAAAAGATTATTACTGAATGTGTGCACTGAATTCACTGGGTTAAGCATATTTTAGATGTTATGTGTATAAATAATATGTGTACATTTTACTTCTGTCGTTGGTGAAGACGATTTCATTCCATATTAATTTATTGGAAAACAATGAATCATATTGAATCAATGGATGAAACAATCTTCATTCTACAACAGTCTTTTCATGTATTTTTCTAAAAATAAACTAACTCGGGCCCATGTGTTAGTCCACACAACGCCATTATTTAAATTGAAATACTAATTTCTACTTACAGTAAATCTTCTGAATTAATTTAATTATACAACTATCTCACTAAACAATAAATGTGTGTTATTTTCTTCATGGTTAATCAACTGACATATTTCGGTTGAAAATTGTTCTATCCAGAAAGAATTATGTAAACTGTATTCATGTTTATCAAAACCATTTATTTGTCAAATTGTATTGTTGTTATAATTTTCCAGTGAATCAGCAATTTCACTTTTGAAAATTAATAAAATTGAGTTATTTCTAATCTTTCATATTGTTATAAACATATTTCAAATTGTTGAAAACAGCATGCGATGAAAAGGAAGAATACACACACATTTGTTCAAACTTAAGGCTTCCAAATTCAATTTTAACAACAAACATCGTTATTCTTCTAATAAGTTTAAATTTTAGGAAATAATTTGAAAGTATGTTATAAATTGCTTTCCATTATGTAAATATGTTATATTATGTTCCTGAAATTATAAAATGTATTAATTTGTACTTAATAAAGAATGGTTCGAATTAGTGTACCTTTCGCTCTGAGAAATGTTAAATTTTGAAGTAGTTGAAAAATGTAATGTATTTTAATTTTGCATAAAAATTCTTAACAAATATAAGAATATAGTTTCTCTTTCAAAATGTTTTTAAATTATCCTTACTAATATTATAAACGCGAAAGTTTGGATGTATGGATGTCTGTTACTCTTTCACGCAAAAACAACTGAATGGATTTTTATGAAACCTTACAATAATATAGCTTATACATCAGAATAACACATAGGCTATACTTTACAAAGATATTGTGTGAAGTGCCCAGAATATAACGATAAATGTCAAGTAAGAGAGTAGGAAATAATTCTGCCATCTGCAAGCTATTCTGGTGTGCGCTGTAAAAACCGTTAATATAATGACGTATACAAAAATGCTCGCGACAGCATATATATATATGCTGTCGCGAGCATTTTATACATAAAAGATATATATGTGTGTGTGTGTAAACCATTATAACAAAAATAGTAAACCATAAACACAATAAAATTGATAATTTATTTAAATGCACGTTTTTTTTAATGATTTTATTATCAACCGAACACTATGAAAATTGGCAAATATATGTATTCTTTTTTGGAAAAGGTTTTTATTCAATCCTTTTTGTTGTAGTTCCCCACCAGGTGGCGCTATAGTATATCAACTTCTGCATCGTTCAATCCATCACCAAGCCAACATGATTGCCAAAAATGATGCCAACATTTCGTTATGTTTCCATTAAAAATCGACATTATAATGTAAGGAACGGCGTTGCTTGCGAATATTACAATTTTAACAAAAAATAAATACAACAGAAAGTAGTATTAAAGTATTACACATCAGATATGAGTTATTTACACTATTTTAAGCGTTCATTCCAGAAAATTTGTAATAATGTGAAACCTTTACTGAGCGGAGATCTGCTTAGTAAGGTGTTTTCAAAAATAGACCTACAAGAGAGTTACGGGGCGTTATAAATAAAAAAAAATCCTTTTTATCAGCTATTAGATCAACAGACTTATAATTTAACAAATATGTTTTTTTTATTCGATTGAGATATACAAAAAGCGTTTTTTGTTTTGATTTGTTAAACTTGCAATTCGCATAAAATTGACTCATTAAAAACTTATTTTTCCTTCAATCTGTATTGTTTAATTTTTCAGTTCACCTATGGTATTCTGGAATAATTGCTGAACAACCCTTTAGAAAACATAGCACCATAAACGAAAATACATGTGAACGTCATTAGCTTCAGAATGAATAATGCAATATAAGTGTATGAAGTGTTTATCAATCTCCTCGGAAATAGTGATTTGATTTTATTTAAATTTACTTTGCCTTGTGAAGCAAAACAAGAGCTATTGGCGAAGGACCTCGTAATTTTGAACCATGGCCAAGTCACGAGAATGACGCCTTAGCTGCATCCCCTCTCCTTACTTCCACACTAAACCAATGGAAAGACGTTTGAGCTTTGATAGATTTAGCATGTATCTTCCACCTACATGACGGGTCTTCAGCTGTTCTTGGCTCTAATTCATGGCACGCAGGCCACGAATCCTTCTCCACCGCAACCTCTACTCTAATCTTTGCTGAAGAAATCTTGGAAGTATTTTTAAGAATTTTTTTTTAAAAATTTAATGTTCCACATTTTTCATAATTTGGAACATTAAATTGTACATTTTGAACAGAAAAAGAGACCTATAACGTAAAAATGAAATACATATTTTGTAGCGAGTAAAACTTGCTCTGTTTATAAAAATTCTCCAATTGATGTGAAACGTTTGTTTTCCAGATGGCACTTCGAAAGTTCAATGTTTTCTTTAGGTATAATTAGTAAAACTGTACAATGTATCGCATTTGGAGATCCACTTCTATTCTTATCATTTTTTTTCGTTGAAGAATATAATTTTTGATAAGAGTGGGAGTGAAATGCAACTCTCTGTTCCTTCCGACACGATATTTTTGACTGAAATTCGATTTGAATAGTAGTATGTTGAATATTCGAAAAAGATCCGTAAAATTTTTTGTTCTTATGTTCATCTCGAGTGCAAGATCTCGTTAAGTTTCATAGAAGGCACCGTTGGGTTTTCAATCAAATACGTTTGTTTTTTATTTTCAGGATGACAACTTTCCTGAAATGTTCCAGTATGAGTACATTGATATTTTAAAATCAAAATTCTGCTTGGATGTGTGTGAAACCCTGCTTTTTGAGAAGTGCCTTCTAAACGAGAAATTAAAGATGGCCGGATCCACCCTGTTACCCAGAACAAAACGAAGATGTTCATTGGGGGTGGGGAGATAAATGGAAGCATTTTGTAGCTTCACATCCATTGTTAGCACCCCCTCCCCTTGTTGAACGGGCCAATGCATGTTAAATCTGTCAGGGCTCATTGTCGTTTCATTGGTGTGGTTGTTAGAGAGTGGGTACCAGTTTGTGTGTAGTCCTCCTTGGTTGACCGAGGTTCAAAATTACGAGGTCCGTCGCCAAAAGCCCTCGTTCTGCTTAATAGTGCAGTTTTAATAAAAAAATCTCTCTCTCTCTCTCTCTCTCTCTCTCTCAGCCCTTGCTATCTATAGAAGTTATGCAACACAGGTGAATATATTACCTAAATTTTACAGGTAAATACCTCATTCTCTCACAATCACTTTTAAAAATAGCTAGAGCACTACATTTATGGAGGTAGTTGTCCTTCCTTGCCCCAGGAGTAAACCCTATGGAATGCTGTTGTAGAATTTCTTTAGGAGCTCAGGATCATTTGTTTTATAGAAAAGAAACTGGCTCAATTAGAACAATTCCCTCTCATAAAGAATTTGGGAACATGTTATTTATCATACAATGATCTTCATTGAGAAACAAGGTAAAAGGATGTTTCTAGTCAAGTGAAGTTCCTAATATCGCTTCGGCAAAATAACAATCAGACTTCGAAACTTCCTAACAATATATAAAATTCAATTAATATTGGGTTGAACAAAAAGTAAATTCCCTTTTTTCCAGCAGGTGTCTTCACTGCTTTTTTAATCAATCAACTTTACATTTTAGCAGTGCCTTGTCATTATATATTTTGACAGATGATATAGCAAGGCGTGTTTGTGAAGAAGTTTGATTGATTCTACGCAGTAGTTTTTTGGTTAGCGCCCAATTAAATATGGAAAGTGGCATATTTTACTTTTTTATCACCGAAAAGATAAAAATGGTGTTCTAGTAAGAAAATAGTTATCCGATGTGTGTGAAAATAGTTATCCGACAAGATATACTGACCCAACACCCCAGTCAAAACTGGTTTGCAAAATTTCGATCCGATAATTTTGATTTTGAAGATGCACCACGTTCTGGAAGGCCAGTTGTAGCTGATAAATAGATAATAAAGGCATTGATGCAAACTAGCGAAATAATATCTCGTGAGATCCCTGAGAGATTAAATTTATCGATCATCTGAAACGCCTAGGTTTAAATTTAAAGCTCGAGGGGTATGGATTCCTCATGTTCATTTTGAAAGAAATTTGTGCCATTACGTTGACGTCTGTTATTTGCTTCTCAAACGCCAAGAAAATTATTTATTTTTGACGCGCATTATCACTGGAGACGAAAAATGAAATGTCTTCACTATAATAAACGCAAGGGATCATGGAGTAAAAAAGACGAACTGGATCAAAGCACTTCGAAAGCCATACTCATCCAAAAATGATGATGCTATTTCTTTGGCGGGATTTCAAAGCAAGTTTCTAAGCTTCTATTGGACAACACAACGATCAATTCTGAAGCGTACTGTCATTAAGTGGACAAACTGGATGATTCGATCAAACCAGTGCTTCTCAAACTTTCACTATTTGCGACCCAATATTCAACTAAAATTCTCATCGCACCTCCTCTATGCAATAAAAATATATTGAATTTAATACAAAAATTTGATGCTAAAGCTATAATACGGCTTTAACTACGCAAGTCCCACCTGCGTATAGAAACGACTCAAACAGCCAAAGCGTAAATTGCCCCTTGGACTTATAGATAAGTTCTTCCAATCTATTCTGTGCAATGCTATCTATAATATTATTCCGAAGGCTTTGGAATGCAATAAAAGGACCTTGACAGTGTTTTCGAATGATTTGCTTATTTATTCCTTTTCTTTCCCCCTCCCAATATATCACATACGTGCGCCTACTTGGAAAACCAGTGGCGTAACGAAGTATATTAGCCCCCCCCCTGCAAACTCAGGTTTTGGGTCCCAAACCTAAATATGTACTTAGTGTCAGTCAAGCTTTGGGCCCCCTAGAATCCCTAAGCCCCCCGCAGTGCGGGGATTGCGGGGGTGTACGTTACGCCACTGTGGAAAACAGTGTCATTGAGGAGCGAATCAAGTAACTTTTAAATGGCAGCTAAGGAATAAATTATAAACTGTACAAATTATGAAGATAAGTGGTAATTTATGTACATAATTTATTTATAACAAGCTCGTGGAGTCAATGGTAATTTTTAAACTTGTTCTTAATTTAGTATTGTTAAATTAATTATAAAATACATTGTGCAGTACTGATATATTTATAAGTGTAAATGGGCATCTCATTTTTATTATGTCAGAATGTATTGTTTGTTTATTTTCAGTAAATAAATAATTTTTTTATAAAATAAAGTTTTGTTTTCGACTTTTTAATATGCTCTCGCATCCTTGCAGAGTAATCACCCTCCCCTTAGGGGGCTACGCTTCACAGTTTGAAAACGTTGGCTTACACACAAAACGCCAGAATCGATCAACAGAAAAGGTGCAATGTGTTCCACTCAGATAATCCGAGATCACATACAAGTTTCGTTATTCACCAAAAGCTTTTGAAGTTTGGATGGGATATACTGTTGCACGCACCCTATTCTCCAGATCTCTCACCTAATTATTTGCTTCAGTCTCTAAAAAAAATTTTAGACGGTAAAACCTTTACTTTGAATGAGGTCAAAAATTACCTGGATCAGTTTTTGAAAGAAAAAAACTAAAATTTCATAAGCCTGGAATCCTGCCATTGCCAGTATTGGACCAGTATAATTGAATAAAGTACATATTCGCTTGGACAACAAAGTGAATAAATTATTTATTCACTTTAGAAAAATCCTCTTTCATTTGCATAAAAAAATATAATTAATTGCCGAAGAATGCGATAAAAATAAGGAATTGGTTCAATAAGAACAACTCTCATGAAGACAACGTTAACATGTCCCTGTTATTCAATATGCTGTAACCTGAATAAACAAGAAATTTCAGAGAGATCATTAAGAAACCAGTTAAAAGGGTGCTTTCTCGTCCAATATCATTTCAGCAGAATAAAAACTCTGAAACTTCCAAACAATTCATAAAATTTTATTGCTAGTTTGTAAGGAGCTCTTCAAATCCACTTTCTTCTAAATATTAGAAATTTAACTCTTTTCATTATTCATCCGGTTTTATATAAATATTCAATAAAATATTATATACAGTATTATAATAATACATAAAATATATATTGTAATAATTATTTATAAAAAAATTATTACTAATAAAATAAAAATATATATCTTATGTTATTAATTTAATTATTTTATTATCATAAAAAATATTTAATGTCTTTTTTAAGTAAATTTATTTAATTGTAAAAATAATTAAATGAATTTAAAACAAAAAAATAGATCGCGTGACTCGAATCCAGGCCTGTCATATTGGAAACAGTTACTTTACCGACCACGCTGCTGCGCCGTAGGAAGAAATTCAAACTTAATTGTATAAAAGCTAAGCATGAATTTCGGAGGCTATTTTCTGCGAATGGACTGCCCATTCGGCGGAATTACATTGAGGGCTGAACACCCTACAGGAGTACTACTATTGGACAAAATCTCGTCCCGAAATGAATTTCCTCCCATTGTTAGTCTAGATTAAACTTTAAGAAGAAAACTTTTAAATTATCGTTATTCTTAATTTTTGCTATATTTTTGGAGAGCATCATCAGATCGGATGAGAAAAGGGCTGTCTACAACAATGTTACTCGACAGAGATCATGGAGTGAAAAGATGGACTGGTTCAAAGCATTTAGAATATCGATATTCATCCAAAAAGGGGATGTTTGGCGGGATTTCAAAGCACTTTTTTTAAAATCTTCTATTAGACAACACAACAATCAATTCTGAAGCATATAGTCATCAGCTGGATATACAAACTGAATGATTCGCTTCAACAGAAAAAAGCATAGTTGACCAGCATAAAAGGTGTAGTTTCCACCCAGATAATGCAAGACCACATACAACCAACCACAAAAGCTTTCACAGCTTGAAATGGATAGACCTGCCACATCCACCCTATTCTCCAGATTTGTCACATTTGTTCTCGTCTCGGTGATTTTTAGACGGTAAAACCTGTACTTAAAATGAGGAGGTCGAGTCTGGACTCATGCCACTGCCAGTATTGGACCAGAATGGACAACATGCATAGAATTAAATAAAATATTTATTTTTTTCACTATAAGAAAATCCTATTTTAATAAAAAAAGGAATTAATTATCGAACAATTCAATAAAAAAGAAATCGGTTCAATAAGAACAACTCTTTCTCGTGAAGAACGCGTTAACATATCCTATTCTTCATTTTACTTTAATCTTCATTGAGAAGCAAATTGAGCCGGTGCTTTCTCGTTTATTGGAGGCCCTAATATCGTTTTCGCAGAATAACAGACTCTGAAACTTCTCAACAATACATAAAATTGTATTATTAATTTCGAAGGAAATTTTTAAATCTACACTCTTCTAAAAAATAAAAATTGAACTTTTTCTTATCTATTCAGTTTTGCAAATCCCTTCCCACGAAATGCAGTTTATTTGATTTTTTTAATACTTCAATTACTTCAATTAATTCTTTGCCTATATTTTACTGAAAAAAGAAAACACTAATTTTTTGTAATACTTTAGCACAACACTATGTAAATTACTCTACTGCATGCTTTACAATTAGTTGTTTGGGAAGAGGGGAGAGGAGTCAATCATTTTTTTATCTTCAGAAAGTTTCAAAGCCTCATAATTTCATGCTTCGAGAATTAAATATTTTTCCATTTCCGAAACATTTCATAAGGAACAGGAAATATTTCAACCGAGTTCGTATTGTGTATTATTTTCCCAAATAAAAAAAAAAATTCGATAATGGTTTAACATTTGTATTTTTATTCAACGAACAAACGTTTGTAATAAAAACAATGAAAGATTGTTTTGTTTTTGCAAATTCAAAGAGTAAACTAAATTGCCTCTGTTGTCGATAAATTTGAAATGATTTTAAAGGTAGATATATTCGTCGTTAAAATAGAATTTCTCAAAGGAGGAATTTATGTAAATATTCTGTTAAGTGAAATGTTTTGGTTTTCATTTTCTTCTATTTTACTGTTTTATATATACAGTGGTGGCAAAAAGTCCCGAACACACTCATTTTTTAGCGTAATTTTTGAGTTTGGCTTCATTTTTCGTTGTGAAATTATCGCACTATCTTAAATATTGTTATTGATTTTAATGTATTTTTTCATGCTGATTTCAAATCTGTTTGTAGATTTCATCTAAAGTAAATAGTTTCATTGATATGTTAAAAAAACCTTGACAATAAAGCACAAGGTCACTGTAAAAATGAGTGTGTGTGTTTTCCACCAATGAAATGCTCCGTTATTTCAACCTATCAGAGAGCAGTAGCGATAAAGGGTTGAAAGAAAAAGGTGAAACGTGGTTTATTGTATTGAATGCAGTTGTGTGTGGTTGTGGAAAATAGTGTACTGAAAGCAATTTGAAGTGCGTTTGTGGAAAATATTGGAATTATGGCTAAATTTTCAAATCTGCCTGGGAATAAAAGGTACAAAATAATACATTTGAAGGAAGAAGGTTATTCTATGCGCCAAATTGCTGCTAAAGTACCATGTGGCCTTTCTGCTGTTGTGAGAACTTTGAAAAGATTTTCTGAAACAAATTTTATTGCGGACAGGGGGCGATCAGGACAACCAAGAAAAACATCTTTACGTGAAGACAGATTATTGCACAGAATTTCACTTTCAAACAGAAAGCTTAATTCCTCGCAAATTTTGAAACAATGGACTTTGACATCAAATGTGAATATGTGCCCAAGAACTGTTAGAGGAAGACTGCTGGAAATTGGGTTACGAGGCTGTAAACCGCGCCCAAAACCATTACCGACTGAATTTCAACGCAAGAGGCGATTGACGTGGGCAAGGGAACATTCATTATGGACTATTAAAGACTGGGAAAAGGTAATATTTAGTGACGAGGAGTCAGTTTTGTATTTCTGGCAACCAAAGTAGTGCCTATGTAAGACGTCGCACTCATGAGGAATTCAGCCCTCAGTGTCTGAAGCTCACAGTAAGGTACCCGACAAAAGTGATGGTATGGGGTTGCATGTCTTCTCATGGTTTTGGAAGACTTCACATCGTTAGCGGAACAGTGAAAGCGATGGATTACATTGAAATACTACAAAATAAATTGCTACCAACTGAGAAAGATCTTTTTGGAAATCAGTCATGGATTTTTCAGGACGATAACGCCCCTTGCCATTGTGCAAAGGTAGTCCAGAAATGGTTGAAAGACCATACTGTGAATAAAATGAACTGGCCAGTACAGTCTCCCGACCTTAATCCGATAGAGAACTTATGGTTTAAAATTGGTTATGAAATTTCAAAGAAAAAACCTTCAAGCAAACGTGAATTAATTGAAGCTTTAATATTTTCCTTCAAGCACATTGTCACGAAAGATCTTTTGAAATTGGTGCATTCCATGCCAAAAAGATGTAGAGCCGTAATTAAAGCAAACGGCTGGCCCATAAAATATTGATTTTCTAACATGTGACAACAATGTAGTTTTCAAAATGCTTATTAAATATACCGAATTTGTCAATTTTCGTGTTACTTTTCTTTGCATATTATGTTATTCTCTATATTGTTTTATTCTGCACATATTTCACATTGTGTTCAGGCAGCTTTACTACAAAAAAATATTTTAGTCATTAAGAAACTGGTAGTAGATTTGAAATCAACATAAAAAAAATACATTAAAATCAATAACAATATTTAAGATAGTGCGATAATTTCACAACGAAAAAAGAAGTCAAACACAAAAATTACGCTAAAAAATGAGTGCATTCAGGACTTTTTGCCACCACTGTAATAGTACTGTTATTTGAATAAAAGCTATTTTTAAATATTTAACTTTTATATTTTTTAAAATTCTTTTTTGATGATAAAAAAAAGTTATCGGCTGCGCCGTTTTCGATTGGAAGGAGATTTTTTCACCGACGCTTTTAATATGAGTGATGCCATTCTGATTTAACTTATGTGCGACATAATTACCATGAGACATATTATGACAAAAAAAATTGGCATTTATAGAGACTGCCGATAGAAGTGAAAACTTAGAAATTTAGAATAAAAATTTGAAATTTCATAATGTTTGAATTAAAATTATCAACGTCAATCTGGTTTTCACATCTATTGACACTCCGAGCAACAACTAAATGCATGTTTATATGGTTTTTTATTATTCAAATATATTACGGGCTGTACAAGATCATGACAAAATATAAACACAATTCAATTGAAATAACAATTAATATACAATCATATTATTTATGTATAGTATGTGTATTTACTTAAATTTCAATGTACTTGATTTTTAACATTATTTTATTTGTGTTTGCATCATTGTGATCATGAATTTCAACAATACTTAGACTTTTTGTACTTTCGATCTTTTCATTTTTTTTCTAAAAAAGATACGATAGGCGTATTGTAACTAAAGTAAGAAAGGGAAATGTTTATTCAAATTTATCTAAGTATCGCGTAAAAACCACATCGATAGTTTTATATTTTGTTGTACTGAGTTTTTGATCATTGGACATATTTAAATTAAGTGTTTCATTTAGAAATTCAACTAGTGGTAGAGTTTTAGCATCTGCAAAGTTAATATTGAAGTCTCCACATAAAATCATTGGTACATTATCATATTTTTCGCCAAATCTTTTATCGAGTATTTCAGAACCTTTTTTTGTATAAATCATCAAATTTTCGAATAAAAATTGTTGTATCTGTCTCATAGATTTTCCAGGCAAATATAAACGGCAACCATTAATATGTATTGCCCATTTTCGGAATCGCAACGAGCAACGCATATTTCGCCTGTATGAGAAACATTAACACCAATGCTTCTAGTGAATTCAGTATGTATATCCATATGTGAAGTTTTGAAGTGTGACGTATCTTGAGTATTGTGATATATAGGTTTGCCTGCTGCTGGAACTTCGGGTCTTTTATAACTTACAACAAAGTTGAAATTCGGAATATCAAGTGGTTCTTCGTTTTTCATACGAATTTCCGACAAAAGCAGAACATTTGACTTTTTTACGATAGCATCATTTTTTAGGTCAGCTCCATGCGCATGCAAACTTTGACAATTGAATGAAAATATCGATAATCCTTTCTTGTTGGAGATGAATTCCAGAAAAGTTTTAGTGACCGTTTGTAGTGTATGGTTTTGTAACCTTTCCAATTCTAACATTAGATCCTCACGATGACTTGATCTTTTATGATGTTTATCTGTTTCTCTCTCTGAAGCATTTAGAGGTGTTCCTGTTCTACCAATCCCAAATTTCCAGCTGCTGCTAATATTTTCTTGAGTAACCAAAAATAAACATTGAATCCTCGTTACTCTTGTTAAAGCTACGTAAACTAATTCTCTAGGATGTTTGCGATCGTATTCGTAGACAATAGCATCATAAATACCTCCTTGTGATTTATGAAGAGTCATTGCCAAAGCAGAAATTAGGGGGAAATGTTAAGGATCTAAGCAAATATGAAAAACGGATATTTAAAATAACCCGAATTCCCTGATAATATTTTTTCGTAAATTTCTAATAATAAAATCGAATGATATAAAATTATAGATAATCATTTTGCAAAAAGTAGAAGAGCACATATTTTATTTGACAATTTAAATTGATTAATGATTTCGAAATATTAAATTTTTAAATAAAATAAAATATTTAATGAAATTAAAGTAGGAGCCGTTTTCATTATTTCAAACTAAAGATTTTAATTATATAATAAACTATAATTTTGCATTTTTAACCATATTTTAAACTTCAACACATTAATCTTGAATTATTATTAGATTTTATACAATTTTTAATTTCAAAATCCACGATAAAATTATGATTGAACCACTAGATGTCTGTTTTACCACGGTAGTAAGAAAACGTCTAAGCCACTGTGAAATACTAATCCGGATTGCGTGATGCATTGCAGAGGTTAAATATTAGAGAATAAATATAAAATTTTCAAAGGCCAGAATAAATACGACGATTTAAAATAATTTTAAATATTATAAAATTTTCAAACGCCAAAATAAATGCGAGTATTTAAAATAATTCTCTGTTATTTATTTTTTATCTTACAAAAATATATTAGTATATTTATTTAGTACTCACTACTGAACTGTACAATGATACTTCAATTAAACCATTCAAATAATAATCAAACAAAAACACTATTTCAACAATGCACAGTATATACACATTGAACCCTTCCCTAAGTCCATTCAATTTCACTTATAAGATATACACAGCGCTATATGTCATCTGTATAGCTACAGGAAAACTGCTATAGGCATGTCGGTGACGCGAACGCACGAGATTTCACCCATCCAAAAAGTGTCTAAAGCGAACAGCACACTGCGCATGCGCTAGTCAGAGCATGTCGGTGACGCGAACTCATATTTTCCCCTACCAAAAAGTGCCCAAGGCCGCTTAAAAAGTTTTCACTTCAATAACACTGCTCTTCAAAACAGCTCTGCCACATCCCACATTTTGTCAAAGTTATGCGTCTTCGAAAACGGGGTTGAGTACTTATTAATGTCAGAATCAAAATAACCTTTATGGCTATTGGCGGTGGACCTCGTTATTTTGATCGGTATAGTGACGCGGAGAACACCGGAGCTGGCACACCCCTCACTCCAAACTTCCACACAACGTGAACGGGAGGTCTTTGAGCCAGACAGGACGTACATCTGAACCAGAACATGACGTTTCACTACAGGACAGGGGTCTTAAAGGTATTGAGACCCTATGATTGAGAGACTCGAAACCACTATCCACAAGAGTACACAGAGTGCGTAATATTTAAACCGTCGCACTATAAAACGGACATGATGACTATTGGGGATGGACCACGGAATTCTGGACCTCGGTCAATTGACGAGAGAGCTAATACCCTCTCTCCAAACTCTCACACCACGCCAATGAGAGAACTTCAACCCTGACAGATATAATAAGCATTGGCTCCTCTACACGGTGGTTCTTCAATGGTACCAAGACTCGAACCACGAAGCAATAACGCTGGCCACGAATTCGTGACTATGACCACCAGGCTACCGCGGCCCGATAGTGTCGGATTCAACAGAACGTGAGTGAGTGAATTTTTACGTCGCACTGTTCAGCTACACGAAGGCTCTTGGCGACGGACCTCGTACTTTTGAACCATGGTCAAGTGACGAGGAAGACACCTGAGCTGGCATTCCCTCTCCTAACTACCACACCACACCAACAGGAGAACGTTTGAGCTCTCGACAGATTTAACGTGCATCGCGCCCTAACACGGTGGGTCTTTAGTGGTACTGGGCTCGAACTCATGACATGCCAGCCATGGTCCAATACCTTGACCACTGGGCAACCACAGCCCTTACAAGAGAACCTATTGTACTCCAATGGACCACCAAACATATTTGAAGAGCAGATAACGAGTAATAAAGTGGGACATTCATAAACTCTCCTATCCCTTTGTCTGAAAATGAGAGTTTAGGTCAAATGAGCGACGCACTCCATGGAGTCCAGAAATCTGTGAAAAAAAGGAGAAACTTATAGGTTGACGTCCTTTAAGAAGTAACTCTTTCGTTTGAAATATCGACTGCTCATCTTCTGAAGAATATTTAGGCATATGCTTAAACAGTTTTAATACAGTTAGTATTATGATACTTCTCGAAAAAAGCATGTTGAAAAAAAATATAGCTTTCATAACAAAAGTGGCTCGTTCATATTCTGTAATGGAGTTTAGAGTACCTATCGTATCTTGAGGGGTTTTTTTTTAAACTGAAAACATTCCTAAAAGTAATTTGCTTTTGAAATCGTGAAAATATATTTATAATACCGAAGCCTTTTTAAAGTTATTTTGTGAATAAAATGTTATGAAGAGAGCTTAAATATAAATTCCCAGTAAAAAGGCTTCAGTGTATTGTATTTACACTGAAGTGTTTGCGTGTACACACATGACTTGTACACTCATATTTTTTTAAATAAAGTACCAAGTATACATGTAAGAAGCTAATAATATATTACCGAATTTTTCTTAAAAACCCGATAGTTTTGTATCATTGTAACAAAATTAGTGAAAATTGCTTAAGTAGTTGATCCGATTCTGAGAACAGGGGGCACCTATTCAAAAGCCACGTTCATATGTAGTTTTCATTTCTACAAAAATTACAAGCGAACGAGTGGATAGCGATGTTGAGTCAAGGATGCAATTCCTTTTGGCAAACAAAACCCACGGTGGAGAAGCGGAAAAAGGTTAAATATCTCGAAGCTTGGTCCTGCCTTTGGCGTGATGTGGAAGTTAAAAGATTCTGTTTTCAGCTCAGTTGGTGTCCTCGTTATTTCAGTTTGGTTCAGAATTACAAGTCTTGTCACCAACAATCTTAGAGTAGGACAAAAGTATTACATCAATAAAATACATTTATCGATTTATTGTGCTGAAATTTCGTGGGTCGTGGTAGCCTCAAGATTAGGCACTTGTGACTGGTGAGTCAGAGTTCGAGCCTATTACTGATGAAGACCCTCCGTGCAGAGGGGACTGGTACTCGTTAAACATGTTGTAGCTTAAACTTCCACCCATCGGTGTGGTGGGGAAGTTATTAAAGAGGCTGTCGTCCCCTCGTCACTTGACCATTGTTTAAAAATTACGAAACCCGTCGCCAAAAACCCATGAATGAGGAATAGCGTGACGTCAATATTCACTCTCGCCGTGCTCAAATTTCAAGTCGAAAAAAATCCACAAAATTCTGCTTAACAGCTCTTACCGTTTTTATAAAGTAAATAAAATAGTAATAACTTAACATGTTGCTATATAAACGTGTGCGAACGTTTTGAGAATCTTTCTCTTTGTGAATTCTCAGTATTTGTCTCTAAGGAAAAAGTTGCCAGATTTCATCAATGGTGTTGCTGTGATACACAAGAATTAAAAACTTTATATCTCCTAACTCTATATATGGACAGATGAAGTGAACCATTTTCTTCGTATTATTGAATGTGAAACAAGGTTTGTTTCTTTTAATTCCAAATATATTAAAATCTGATGTTTTTATACCTTTTCGGGAGGGAGTACATGAAGTACAAAAGACTGAGGAGCTCCAGTAAATAACTTTACTACTTGTTATATTCGATAAACATGTAGTAACATGAGCCCGCAGAATGCCACAATGATCTTTCTCCGTTTTTGCCCCATATCCTTGTCATTCCTTCTTTATTTCGAATATTTACAAATTTTCTTTCAAATCCCATGCATAGATAGACTTTTTCGTAAAAAGGTGAGCGTTTGACACAGTTTGATATCGCTCTTTATAAATAAAATAATCACTATTTTTACTGTCACACATCCCGAAATAGAATATCAAGTATGGTCAATGACACAGTAAAATTTATCAAAATGGCAAGCGTGGAACTTAGGAGGTACCCATGTCAACAGCCACTCTAAAGCCCGCTGAATGATATATTGTTGCAAATTTGAGTTGCTAAAAGTAGCAATTTCTTGAATAATAACAAATTTATTAATAGAAGAAGGCAAACAAATGACTAAACGAAGACACATCAACGTATATTCACAAAGAAATATTAAAAATTACTTGCAGTAATAGGAAAAAAGCACTCGTTATAAACAAGCTTTATGAAGCTCAAGAAACAACTATCAAAAACAGTTCCACTAACAAACTACGACAGGTAAAGTATCTCTCTTATCGCGCGCGCAGACAACGCAAAAACAGAAATAAATCTCCTCCGACTCGACTGTTGTTTCCATTAGGCCCTTGCATAGCCTAATGGAAATTTCCAGAAAAATTGATTCCAGAAACTACGCGATGGTTCCATAGCAATATCATTTTTTGCCAAATCTGTTACGAAAGGCAATAAAGTCACCAATCTGGTAATCTTGCTTACATCTATGGCTGTCATAATATTATTCACGTTGGGAAGCTCTGTAAAACTCAATTTTCTACAAGTTCCAATGCAGGAAAAACAACATACATTGCGAGTTTCGGCATGCAATTGTCAATTGTGTACTTTAATCGAGACTGCATAGCTTATAATCTTATTCTAACTTCTGTTATCTATATAGCTCTTATTGAAATGTGCATGTACTTTTACAGAAAAGACAATGCATAAAAAAGTTTGTAACATTTTTCAACCCCCCCCCCTACACATCATTGGCTGTGAATAGTAGCTCACATTTCAGTAGGAGGAATATTTTTTCCCCCCAACACGAAGCAAAATACTTCTGTACATAATATTGAAGATCAAAACCTTAATTTTTAAATTAAATTGTAAACCACAAAAGCAAATCTTGAATTCCTCAGATATTTTCGATTGATTGAATTAGTGTCGAGTCAACTCAACTCGAAATAGGGAATCATGTAAGGAATGCATAAAATTGTTAGGTTTTTCAGTAAATGTTTTAGAAAAAATCTCATTTTATTTTGGGTTTTATGTAACACCTGAGCTTTTGTTGATACTTGATTCCTTGAAAAATACAAAATTTGCTTTTTTTACTTGAACCAATTTAAAAGTTGGAACCTAACCAAATTTCGTGTTGATAGTATAAGAACAAGAACTTAAAGGAAAGGAAATCAAGGGAAAAGGAAATAAAGGAAATCACGACACATCCTATCCTGAATAAAGGTCATTTTTTTTCTTTTTATCGTGCAAGAAATTCTCTTAACTGGCTTAGATATCCTATAATTAAAAGTGATTTTGATTTCAATACTACACTATTGTAATAAAGGGTTTTTAATAAAAAAAATATCTGTACTCTTAAGCTCTTATTGTATTAATTGTATCAGGATTTATTTTATAGAACTCGAAGTTTAAAATTCATAATTGCATTTCCATTATTTCTAATCTGTTTTTATCTACATAAAACAATCCTGAACTGAAGGTTCATGAAATATTTCTTCATATTTCGTAAATTTTAATGAAATTCGATAAATAAAAGGGTCAAGTAATGAAAGAGAAAAAAAAGTAATGGAAACTGTTAACCATTCATCCTACATATTAGCCGCATTCTAAGAGTTATATTAACGTCACCCTTTAACATAGAACGAGGGCTTTTGTGGAAGGACCTCGGTCAAGTGACGTAAAGGACACCTGAGCCTGCACCTCCTTTGCAAACTACAATACCAGAACACACAAGTAGAAGACCACTAAGCCTCCAGAGATTTAACGTGAATCATCCCCTTTACACGGCGGGTCATCACAGCAACAGGTCTCAAACTCGTGACACGGCTGCCGTGAATTCTTGAACACACTCACTAGGATACCCTACCCCTCCTTTTGTTGTGAAGAACTATATTAAGCCATTTAAACTTAAAAGTAGAAAAAGAATCAAGTATTTTCATGATGGTCATTTCTTTTTTTTGAAGTATTTACGGTTAAAAACTTTTTGAATAAAAAATATTGTATCTTCAAATAATGCTCATAAAAAGTTATCCCTTTTCTTACATCCATATTACTCATTTAATATAGGGACTTAATTCATTTGCTAAGTCCTTATAATCGAAAAACAGATTAAAATTTTTATGAAGTTAGAAATTTAAGCAAATTTCATGACGGTGCACTAATATACTCGATATTTTCCCTGAGAAAATTATTTCTAACCGGTTTATCAATTATGTTAATCAAATTTTTACTAGCTTATCTAAAATAATTAATTCCATTTTGGGTCATTTAACTGTATGACTAGGGCTACGTGGTGATTTGAGAAAGTTATTAAATAAGTCTTCTCCTGGATCGACACTTTAACAGCTAACCATTTTTTTTAAAAAACGGGTAGAATTTTAATGAAATTAGTTTAGTGTACATCACTCAACAGTTTTAAAAGTTAAAAATCCAATATTTGATTGTTTAGTCTAAAAGAAATTTGGGTATCTGGAATTTTAAAATTTGTTCAAACACAGATATAAAACCAGACTTAAATTTGAGCGACCTTTTTTTAAGATAAAATATTTATATTTTTAGATAAATATACTTATAATGTATGGTTAGCAAAATAACTAACTATTTTTATCTGTAATAATTAAAGATGCATTATCCACCCATTCAAAATGATGAAGCTAGAATTATTTTATCTTCGACAATGATTAATAATCGCCAACGTTTGACTGCACGCCAAAGATAAATCGCCAAAGCTTTTACGCGTTAACGCAACCTAAATACTATACTTCTATGAATTACTAAAATTTGTTGAAATTCGTCAAATATTGGCAGAAATTTGCAAAAAGTTAACAATGGCATAGGATTTATATAAGAATTTACTCTTATTTCCCATTTTTAAATTTCTAATGGGGCTGCGGATTGGTGTTTTACCATTGCAGGTGTAGTACATTTCCCGAGAGATGGTATATTTTTACTGCGACACCAAATAGGTGGAGAACCAATCACCGCAAGTAATTTTGTAGCCCAGTTTTCTCCTCAGAGGAAGACACTAAAGCTCTGACGATGTGAAAAACCGTACTTAGGAATTTAATATTACTAAAAGCATCCAAGCCAAAAACACTCAAGGGAGCTTTTACATGCCACATAATCACAAGACATGGACACTGTCAATTTTCTGCATCACGAAAATCCATCGACTTCCGGCCGAGGTTGAATCCGCAATCTTAAGCGTACAAGGTTAACTACAAACCAACAATGCCACCCATCCGGTATGTAATAAACTTAAGACAGCGATTTATCGCCAACGATTGACTAAATCCCAAAAATGAATCGCCAAAGCTTTTACGTGATATGGTAAATCTAAATAATACAATCCTAAGGATAATTACTAAAACTTGTTAAAATTCGCGAAGTATTGGCTGATATTTGCCAACCTTTGGGTTAATACGCAATATATTCTACCCGTGCTGAGGCAATTTAACATGAGATCTCTTAAAATCGAAACACCTTTTTAACTTCATTACTTTTATATCTATCTTTGGCTACGTTGATAAATGATATTTTGAGTTCATATTCCAGCAGTTTTTGTAACAAATTTTAATTAATCAAGATGAGGATTTTTTTTTTTTTGTCCTTAAAAAATCAAAATATTTTTTTAGGAACTTTCTCATTTAGTTACCAAGCAGGCTTTACTTCCTGCCACAGAGAAAATTAATTTTAGATAAGAAATATTCGACATAAAAATATTATTTTTCATTCTGGTATCATTGATTCGAAAAAATTAACCGGGAAAGTAAATTTAGAAAACTACCTGGAAGAAGAAAAAAAGATTCGCAGACGTCTCGATCCTTTTTTTAACACAAAAATAAAATTCTGCATCTGTGTGTAAGGCGAAAACTGACAAAGTATCGAGTTAATGAAGTAATCAGTTATTCCGACAGACGACGAAAAAATGCATAAAAAAATCAAAATTGATTTATTTCAAAAAAAAATTATGTTCTAAATATAATTCTCATTTTTTAAAAAATTTTTCCAAGAATATTGCATATGTATTTAATTATACAATGTCCATTAACTTGCCGACTTATGGATTTTTAAAATAACATTTTTTAAGAAAATTTGCAATAAATTTAATAAACAAACTTTCAAGTAAATAAGTAATACGTTTTATCAAATACAAATTACTTTTACAAAATTGCAAACAAATTATAAATAACATTTTGCTAAAAACTCTCGAAGGAAATGAAACATTTTAGGATGTATTGACTCTTAAAGAAACGTGAATGATAGGATGATACGATATTTTGATTATGACAGCGTTTTTCAAACTGGGGGGGGTGACAACTCTGTGAGAGGGGGGCGCAAGCATATTAAAAAGTAGAAAACAAAATATTTTTAAAAATATATTAATTTACTGAAAGTAAACAAACAAAATACATTCTGACATAATAAAAAAAAATAAAATACACATTTAAACTGATATATTACGCTTATAAATGCAACAATGCCACACAATGTATCTTATACTTAATTTAACAATACCAATTTAGGAACAAGTTTAATAATTACCATTGCCCCATGGGATTGTCATATAGAAAATTATATACAAAAATTAACACTTATCTTGTTAATTTGAATGGTTTATAATTAATCTCTTAACTGCCAATTGAAAGTTGCGTGATTCGTTTTCCAATGCCAACCGTTCTCCACGTAAGCGCACGAATGTGATGTATTGGAGGTGGGGGTGGAATATAGAAGCAAATAATATATAGTAAGTAAATCCTTCACAAACATTGTCAAGGTTCCTTTATTGCATTCCAAAGCCTTCGGAATAAGTTTATGGATATTAGTGCACAGAAAAGATCGTACTTAGGAAAGACGTGTATATACGTCCAGGGAAATTAACGCTTTAGCTGAGCGAGGCATTTATATACGCCAGTGGCACTTAACAGATTAAAGACGTGTCGTATTTTTTGCGTCAAAGTTTAGTATTATTAAGTTTAATATATTGTTATTGTGTGAGGGGAGAAAATTATGATGTAATATTGGGTGGCAAATGTTGAAACTTTGAGAAACACTGGATTATGATACTACGTTCAGTAGATGAAGACAACATCCGAGCTGGCACCTCACTTTCGTAACTTCCACAACAAGCTAGTGTGCATCAGTCCCTATAAATTATAGATCCTTACTGTCTCAGGACTCGAATAAACGGCTGGACAAGTACTACGCCTGTGACAGCCATTTGCTTCCATGTAATTTGAAAATGGTATTAAAAGTAGACTTTTCTCCAAGACCTACCAGTAAACTTATAAAATTTACGAAAGGAAATGAATGCATCTTTGAAGATAATACAATGAACGAGCATACATTAGGGGGACCGGAAAGTAATGGAGTTTCTGTGCATTCGTTTAGTCCTTTATCAGCTCATTGTGTACTTCAAAGTCCTGCCATAGACATTGTAAAGTTAGGGTAACTTCTATAGGCGTACAACAACTTAAACTTCTTTTTACAATTTATGCTGAAATGGCCAGCCAGATACCGGTAAAGGTACATATCTGGCATTGTACGCTTTCTGAGTTTTACAAGAGTACTAACGCAATGGGGCTGCTACCAAACACTTGTGTGATGTTGGTCCAAACGCATTCGATTTGGTGTGGCGAACATTAATGAATCAACGTGCTATTTTTTCTAAAAGGTATAATGAAGTACAGACGTTCCGTCACAGACAATTTTGAAGTAATAAAACTAAATACTAAGAACTCAAAACTCTTTATTTACTACGAAAAATTTATTTTGAGCTGTATAGTAGTAAACGTGTCAGTTACATGTGTAATTCAAATTATAAGTAACATTAGAGCGTGTGATTTATGTTATTACAGATTATATGACAAATAACTCATATTTGGGCTGTAAGGTGTTACTTTTAGCAGAATACATGCTGAATTAGAGTCATCTGCGAAATGGTTTCGAGTGCCCCCTTATTGTTATTCTTCTGTGACAACAGTGACTCACAGGCATAGGTAGATGAAAATATGGCTAAAATAGCATACATGGGCCAGCTTCTTCAAACAGTTAAATGTGTCGGGAATGGAATTCCATGTTTACAAAATTTCATTACTGGCAATTTTACTTATATTGCTTGTTATTCTTTCTGTTTCGATTATTTCAAACTTTTTACTTGCTTTACTAAACTTTTGAATCTATATTGAACTAGACTGGAAATCAATTTATGGCATTTCGAATTCTTCAATTTCCAAACAATCTAATCAAGACAAGTTCAGTTTACCAAATGGAATCGCATCAAGCTACATAATAATTCCTATCCTTCTTTGAACTGAGAAAATCTCTAAAAGTTCCTTGATTGAAAAATCAATCACTGAAACAAATTCATCAATAACCTTTCTTTTGCCTGGTTTTCTTATATATATCTAAATCTTTGATTTTTTTTCAAGTTTGGGATGTACTTGTAGTCTAGTGTAATAATATCGTTTCTAAAAACATGCAGTTTAGCGTCAAAAAAGCTAATAAGATTCATCAGGACGATATTTGCTTTATTTGAGCCTTGAAGCACGTTCAATTGATTGAAATATTGACATATGTCTGGAAAAGCATTTTTGAAAGCCGCATAACATTCAATAACTGTGGATATTGTTCAATTTCCCCCTCATTTTGCAGAAACAGTCTGATTTATTCCAAGCAGTCAACAAATCTTTGAAGTACATACCCACGGCTTAATCAATGAACTTTATTATAAATTAGTAATCCATTATATACACATCATCCAATAAAGCATCAAACTTTAGCTTATTTAAAGCCAGACGTAAAACGACTATTTTTGTGACTAAGGCCATGACATTAACAAGAGACCACACAAGGCTTGTTGGTGCAGTGACATTCAAGAATCGAATGGCTGTCTGAAATGAAACCACTTCCTTTTTTGCCCACCATATTTAGAGCATCATCAGTTGTTACTGAAACAATATTTTTCGAGAAACAATTTCCTTCTCAGCAATCAAATTTTTAACAGTCGTACGAATATCTATGCCCTTGTAGTTGTTAGCATCAATGTTATCGTAAGTAATTATTCCTTATATATAATGACGTTTTCTGTAAAAACAGCTAAAGGTGCAGGTTTAGTGACGTCAGTACTTTCATCAAGACGTAGCGATATGAAATGAGCTGAATTAATGTCATTTTTTGATGATCTATTACATTTGTCACCAGCTTTAAGGTTCTTTCTTTTATTGTGTTTCTAGATAAAGAAGACAGTGTCATTCTAGAAGTGAAGAACTGGAGATCAATTGCTGAGAGAAGGGCAGAATGGAAAAAGGTTTTGAGGAAGGCTCGGATCCACAAAGGACTGTGAATCGAATGCTGATGATGAGATAGAGAACTATCTTTTATTCGATGAACTATAACTTATCTTTATTATTAACCCCATTAATCTCTCGTAAAAAAACGGCCTAAAGTTTTCGCGCCGGGTGTGTCATACCCAAGGGTTACTTGCTGTTATACTTGCATAATTACATTGTGTTCTTACCGTAAAATTTGTATACAAAGGTTAAAAAAAAAGAAGAGTAGGAAATACAACATGTTTATTACAATTTTCACACATAAATTTAGTTTTTCTGTTCTTTTTATAAGGGCATTCAGTGCATTGTTTATACACTTCTTTAATCGCGTCGAAATTGAGTGCGATGTTTTCTCACTGGATCTTAATTTTTTTTTAATCTGTTTATTTTTTTAAACTAAACATGTAGGAGTAAACTTCTTTAACTTTTGAATTAAAAAAATTTGGAATTTCTTTTTTATTTTCTCTTATTTTGTTCCAGCAATAGTTTTTTTTTCTTCAAAAATTCATCTGAAAGTCGATAAGATGTGTACCAGTTGTCTCCTTTAAAGTTACGTTCTTCTCAAATGTTTTTGTGTCTCTACATATAAAACATTAATTTTCAAAAGTGTTTCCCTTTTCTAAATCTGGATCGATTTCAGTGGAGGAATCATACTTGCTGTTATACTCTTCATTTGGTTTTTCCTCATCATAACAGCGAAGAGAATTTCTTTATCCGAAAATACTGTTGTACTATATCTATTAAATACTGTATTTATTAAATTACTTAAATATCACATTTCTTCTTCATAATTACAATAATACGCCATAGCATAAGGAAGATTTAAAACGTGTTCATGCATTCAGAACTGTAACGGTGATTCACGCGCAGAGTATGACATACCCGAAGAGGTGATATCCAAAAATATATATTTAGAATTCGCCTACAAAGGATATGACCTTAAAGTCAACTACACTAGAAACTATCCATTTTCCAATAAAGGTTTAGAACAAGCGTTGAAGAAAGTTAGACGGTGGGTATGACACACTCTGCGCGAGTAGTGCCGGGTTAACATCATCAAAAAGTGAAGACGTGCATGCTAATAGGTGTTATTCTGCAACATGATAAAGCAAGACCACACTGCGCAAGACGAACGAAAAAAAATTAACTAAATTGGGATTGAAGTTATTGCCTCACCCACCATACTCGCCTGATATTTCTCCATTAGAATTCAATTCATTCCGTTAGTTATAACATTTTCTAGATGGAAAAAAATTGGAGAATTCGGATTACGTGCAAAATATCTCAAAAACCAATTGGTTTTTATCGATCCGGTATTGAAAATTTGCACACTAAATAGCAAATGGTTGTTGAAAACGAAGGCAATTACATCATTGATTAAAAATACAAAGTTAATAAAAATGTATCGTTTTGAATTAAAAGTAGAAAAGGACATACATTCCGGTTCCCCTAATATAATGTATTTTTATTACAATGTGTTAAAGAAATGTATGATTTATATGGAGATTTTACTTTCTCGTTATTCGATTTACATAAACAATGTAATGAGCCTTATTACGAAATATGACCAACTAAAACGAAAATATAGGGATTTTCTTTCTTTAGCAGAAATTACCTAAATGATCCCGATATCTGATTGGTCATGTTCCTGTGCTCATTTTTTCAGTCGAATCGTGGCCTTCAAATTTCAAGTCATGTGATATAAAGAGCTTGATGAGTATTAAATCTACCGAGGCTTAAATTCTACATGTTGGCGGGGTGGGAGACTTGCACAATTCATTTTCTTCACTCTAGCCAAGCTACCCTAGCCACGACGTTTTTGATTCGCTTACTTAAACGTCATTCAGTAAGACTATTACTCTTCATAGTGATATGAATTTTTTATTTATATTAAATAAAATATTTGGTGGGGTCGCACACTAGAGTGATTTGAGTGCTATTGGCGATAAAGTCATTGTTTTCTATCAGGATCAATTGACGACGGCGTACATTAAAACTAACACTGCACTCTCTTGATTTAAACTCAACTCCATGAAAAATAAAATGATTATTTTAAGATCAATATCTATATTTCGTTAGAAGTAAGCTGCATTCATTATCAAATTTTAAGTGAAAATCTATCGCCAGACATTTGTATGCTTCCATAAACATTTTTTTTTTAAAACACCCATCATTTATATGAAAGAAAACTTGTGTGTGTGTTTCATTTCATTCTTTTCAACTGCAAACATTTACCATAAATATTTTTTAAATTATAACAATTTCAATAATTCTTTAACTGTAACTTTAAAGCGTAATTTTTAAATATTGTATCAAACACAAACGGATGCAGACATTTGGAGTGATATTAGAATGTACTAAAACTAGTCTTGTTCCCTCGTTATTCATTCATCAATCTATTGATGAAAGAACAACGAATACGCCGAGACAGGAGGTAAACATTTGTGAAGGTCATCTGAAAAAGGATATCGGTTGCCTTAATCAATTCAGTTTGTCTCATTCCGTAGTTCAGAGAATTATTTACTGTTATTATAAGTATTTTGCTATTGCTATTCTGGTCTTCGATCAATAAGAAAAGGTCCCATTAGCCGACGAAGACTTGTGGTCGGTGTTACTTCCATCGAGTAATGGGTTCAATTCCTGCTAACATTTAAGACCCCCATGGAGAGAGGATGATTCACGTTCAATCTGTTAAAGCTCAAAACCTCACGCTGGAGTGGTGTGAAAGTTTGGAGTTAAGAGTGCTAAATAGTGTCATTTTTGTCACTTGACAACTGCTCAAAATTAAAAGGTCCATCCAAATAACCTTTGTCTAGTTTCAAAATGTGATTTTAATAAACAACAACCCTTCGAATAAGAGGTTGTGACGGATCTATACACCACTCTACTAACACTCCTTGGGGATTCCTTTAAGAGAAATAATTAATTCAACCAACTTTCACCGAAGATAAGAAAACGTGATTATGCAAATTAAGTTTATCATATAAATTCTGTATTCGCGAGTTTTAAGAGTTAGTAAAGTAAGAGTTCGTGAAGTGAAAATCTAAGTTTGTTAAATTGAGAATCGCTCGGTGATCCAGTCGACCGTTAGGTCTCAGCTATAGAGTATTGGAAGTACAAGAGTTCAGGTAGGGTGCTCCTTATTTAAATAGAGACTAAATTGTTAGAGCGCATCTGAATTAGAAACGAGCTAGGATAAGTTATCGTAGAAATTAGTTGAATGTCTGTAAATATTATCCTCAGGCTAAGTGGTCTCACCTTCGCGCTCTAAATATGGATCAAACTATCTTAATTGGATTATTATTGTGTCTGCGTTGATTGTGACAATTAAACGATTTTATTGAATCATGTCGTCTGATCCATTAGTTGCTCCCACACTTCTTGCCGGGTTCGAGAGTAGACAAAAGGGATTAGAGAGAAGTAGGAATAGCCCCCCATTACAAGATTTCATGCCAATGCCCCTCGTGTTCGTTTAGTGTAATGTCAGCTTTTACAGAGCAGGTGGTAGATATTTCAATAAAAAATAAAATCTTAATTGACGGATTTAGTTCAAAATTCAATCAAAGGGTTTTTATCCACTTAATTACTTTCTGAAAAACACGTGGTTTCATCAAACCCTATCAGTGTTCATGGCTTGAACGTTTCAGACGAAGTGGGCTCGGAATTTCTCCTCTGTCTCGATTTCTGAATCGCGAAGATCCCCATTGGGAAGCAGGTTAACAGTATCAGCTTGCTGCCATATTCCGGCAACAATCGACACAAAGAAAGCTTTAACATAATACAAATAAGAGATTTAAATCGATTACAAAATTTTGTTTACATTGTTTTAAATGTATATATATAAAGGGTGTCCTGTGAAACTTAACGTCAAGCGTGTACGGGTGAAAGGGGAGAGGTCATATTTGTTCTGGGGAGAATTTTAAAAATACCCCTTTCACTTGGTTAAGTGATGACTAGCATATTTTTTAAAATGTGAAAAACTGACACCCTCCATCTTATCACAAGATACTGTGAAAGCAAATTTCAAAACTTCACAGTAAATTGTTCCCTCAAGTGATCTTATACAACTGCGATATTAATCACAATCAGACCAGAAAATTTTGGTCGTTTAGTTAAAATTAACTTAGTTTGCTTGAATCAGGGTTTGAGAAAATTATGTCCCCTAACTTTGACTCTCCATTAAAGAAAAATATTGCACAAAAATCTTTGACAAGTTACTCAAAAGATGGCTAATTGACTAAGATTCCAAAATGGTACAACACTTGCTCTTTCCTATCCATATTATTTTTTTTATTTGCATCATTTTAAAAACACTTAAGTTGACATCCTACATCAAATCCTTAGGAACTGTGACGACAAATTTCACAATTTTACTGTGTTTTTTCACATACGTGATCTTACGCACACGTGTTATGAATCACATTCACAACTGGAGAAAGCAACTTTGCTGGTTTAGTTAATACTAATAAGAATTGACTTATATATATATAAATATCGTTAAGAGTCAACCAAATTTGAATCTACATAAAAAGAAAAGCACAACATACTACCCAAGGCAAGTTATTTTAAAAGATTCCAAAAGGGGGTCCAAACTTGCCTTTATTTATAGCCATAAAAAATTTTGGTAATTTTTTTTCAACAAAAAGAATTTATTTTAAAAATCTCAATCTTAAGTGTGTAGCGCAAATTAAGCAATAAATTTAAATATAAAACGGAAAACAGTTTTGTAATACTTTAATGAATTAAATGTTCGAAGTGTTTGCTGTCTAACTTCGCTTAAACCAATCGAAAAATATCCGAAATGCGCCAGAAGAATTGCTTAAGCAGTTGAAGAAAAAAATTTAACTAGTAACTCATGACTCATCAAGAGTGATCACTTTTAAAAAGATGTAGAGCCAATATTCGTGTAGAAACACTGTATAATTATTTTGATCTATTCTATATGTACTTCAGTTTGGAAGAAGGATGAAACAGTGATCGAATATCACCTTTCTCTTAGGGATAAATTGATAATTATTTGCTTTTTCAAAAAATATCAATATATTAACAAGCAATTGTTAGCTTGCTTCTTTGGCATATAATCTGGAGTACACATACATTAATATGGAGACCACAGCTTTATAAGACGTTTTTTTTAATTGAAATATTGATCACTTATCCTGTAATGAATAATATCTTGCAATCATTCAAAACTAAGGAGAGATGAATAGACTAAAGCGCTTCTCTCTTTATCAATTACCGTTGTATTTCTAACAAATAAAGCAAATAACTAAAATGAGTCACTACTTTTTCCTTTAAAATGGATGAAGCGTATATATTTTATGCATTGCTCTTTCGATAGGCTTGTTAGGGTGACAGAGAAATACGTCGGCAAGTTGACACGTTTCTTCAATATTATTCATCTGGTGTGGACGTAGTTTAAAAAAGAAATGTTGTCGAAGGTGACAGAGCATGCTTTGAATTTGTTTCGAATCTAAAGGTAAAGAATTGTTTTTCGTGCTCTGAATATTTGTGGATATTTTTACTGCTTCGTGTTTTGCACACCTTCAGTGTTTTTCGTGAATCGCTTGAATCCGCAATTCTCAATATGTTGCAAGTGCTGTAAAGCATAAGTAACAAGCGTACGACAGCATTCTAAAAATATTTTGCTACATCAAAAAGAATATTCAAGTATTTAAGAAAACTGACGTGTTATATTTCTTTTACGAGATGTCATTCAGATTTTCTTTGTAAGATCGTTAAGAGATAAAAGCGGTACCATTAATATTTTTGCAATCTGTGCATTCAGTTAAAATTGGAATTAGACTTCAAAACCGGTCAATCGGAAAACCGACCGAAATTTCAAAATTGAAGACCTAAGGGTTTCAGAGATAGAAACTGGCTTTTCAGTTTTTTTATGGGAAAAACCTAGAAAAGAAATCTCCACAACAAAGTAAACGTCATATCGCACAGATGTAGTGCATATCAACCTGTGAGTGAGTGAGTGAGTGAATGTTGGGTTTAATGGCGCAAGAATCAACCTATCAGAGTAGAATGTTTTCATTATTGCATATCATTGTCAATTATTGGTGCTTATTTTGATTTAAAAAATCAATTACATATACTGTATTTTAAGAAGACATGGTACGATTTAAGCAAAAAAATTTTATTTAAGGATTTTTAAAAATTTTTTGGTTGCCTCTATGTGTGTATACTATGTAAAACAAATTTTGTGCTCAAAATTTCATAAAAAGCTAGCCATTAATTTTTTAAGCCAAAAACTTAAAATTTGTAAAGTGATTTTAAAATGCTACTCCTCCTACAAAAGTTTACATGCACGCATGAAATTTTATTTACAAATATGTCAAACTCTGCATAATGAATGTTAGTATGGGTTTTGCGATAACATGATTGGTATCTGTACAACACTTCCTTTTATGAATGCTTATTGAAAATTCCTTAAAAAATGTACAAATTCTGAGTTCACTTATTTTTTTTAAAAAAAAGTATTGCTTTGATTCAAAAATGCATACTAACTTTTGTTACATGTACCTATTAACAATAGGTAATAAAATTTCAAAGCATTTGGCACAATAGAAAAAAGGCGTTAGCATTTTAAATGAAGACAAACTAGCTATGTTATCTTTCCGAGATAAGTCAGTTTAAAGTTCTGATTTGCCATAGGGATGTGAATGAAAACGAACGCAAAAGCTATCATAATTCTGTGTTTTTTTAAGTTTAGAGCCTTTTAATTTTGTCAGGTTATTGAAAAGTAATATAAAGAAAAATTTAAGCAAAAAAAATTAAATTTGATTCTTTGACAGATTTTTGTCAATTGATTTGTGTCCCTTTAACAAAATCATTTATAGTTTTTAATGAACACATTGATTTTCAGAAATACGTCGTCTGGATTAAAAAGTAATGGAAACCTCGAGTAAAGTACAAGGCTACATACATTCTGATTGTCAAAATTGGTATTTTGATTGTCAAAATTGGTATTCTTTAACTGCAGTTTTCTCTACAATTTATTGAAACCAGCTTCTAGATCACACTCCAGGCTCTCCCCAAGATAAGTTTAAAGTTATCTAGGACGATTATTTGAAAAAAGCATAATCCCTAGAAGACACTAAAACAAGTGTCGCGTGCCTGATTTGACGCACGCTACAGTGCTTATATTGCCACTCTATATCACTCGACAAATGTGTCAATTTTTGAGTGGATAGAAGTTGAAAGTTTTGAAATGCGGCTTGTTGAATTAACATCTTCAAAATTATGGAAAGTAAACTTTACAGAATGACGAAAAAATCTGAAAGATATTTAATGTGATAAATTGACAACTATTTTAAATTGCTGGATGCCATTTCTGGAGTGATTTAAGAGTTAGAAAAGGATTGCATGTAATGTGTTTCCACTTTTGGTTCTACATATCTAGGTGAACAATTCTTTTCTCGTATGAAAAATATTTTGAGCCCGAAAAGTTGTTTAACTCTTGAACATTCAGAATAGTATCAAATTAAAAGTCACAAAATACACTCCTAATAGTGCAATATGAATCAGGGCGGTGAATGAACAAGGTTTGCAAAAAAAATTATTTTTGTAACTATACTGAAGGAATGCTTACATTTTATGTTGTTTATTTCTTATTTTAATAAATATTCTAGAGAGAAATTCATAACACATTAAAAATTAAAAATTTTAATTTTTAAATTTATGTTAAAGGAACAGTTATATTTTATATTGTTTATATTCATGTTAATAAATATCTATAAATGATGCATAATGAATATACAGTATAACCTCGTTTATCCGAATCAATTGGGACCGGACACCCTTCGGATACGCGATTGTTCGGTTAACCAAAAACAGAATGCGATCCCTACAGTATATGAAACCGGACACAATATGAATATTGAAAATCATTAAATGCGGAAACGTGCTTCAAGAAAAAGCAAAATAGGTGCAAAAGGTCGCAATTTTACCTTTATTGTTGAAAATAATCACTTATTTTTCGCAGTACCATTGTACACCTTTGTTTTTTCGCTGCAAGGTCTCTGATTCTCTTGAGCAGCAGTAATTGAGTAGGACAGCACTATAATTGTTGTTCGTACCACTACTCCATAACTGTCTCTAACACAGAAAATCCGTCAGAATTTGATGAACACTTGCTACTTTCGTTGTTGTTGTTGTGTGTTGTCCTCGTCTTCATCCATTTCATCGTCGACAGGTTCGGATTCTTCTTGCAAGGAAGTCACAATCTAGTCATTATTTAGCATTTGAAATCCACAATTTTCTGCTTCGCATGCCATCCAGGTTTCTACATCTTCATCGCATTCTTTGAAATCCTGGGATCGATTGGATAAAGTTGGTAATTTCCTCCGTGTGGTATTTTTCGTCTTCTAAATATGGCCACAGCTTATCCCATGCATTTTTCAGGCTATGTCTTTCGAGCGAGTCTCACGCTTCTTCTAGCATTTAGCAGACGTCCTTCATATTGAGCTTTTTCGCAAAACTTGTCTGGATATTTGACGCTCCGGATAATAAACGTTCGGATAAACGACGTTCTACTGTATAATAAAACTCTAAATCTGTATTCTTGATTTCTATTTCCTAACTGAGCTTGAATTGCCGTGGGAATCAAAATTGTTTCAAATATTTCTTACTACGTGGCACCCTGTATCGAATTTTTCGATTAGTATGGCCCAAAACGGCTACAAGGTTGCCGACCCCTGCCCTAAAATATAATTCAAACCTATGAGTGGGTAACGTAGTGGGACAAAATTCAATTTCAAAATGTGATAGGTGTATTACATTTCATTTAACTGCTGCTATATTGTGACTACGAGTTTTCAATGCTATATTCTGCGTTTGATTGAACTATTAATTGAATTATTGTTTCCTGTAAGAATATAAACCTAGTATATTTAATGGAGAATTCCAGAATAAATTTTGATTTACGCCAGAATATAACATGCCAGTTAATTGTGTGAAATTTTCTAATATTTGTAACTAATAGTAATATATATTTATATCATATATAGACAATGTGTACCTATTCACGACACTTATACGATGATCAGCCGTAGATTCATACTATTGCCGTTACAGCCCGAGATGGCTGTTAAAAGAGAATGAAAGGAATAATGAAGCATCAAATGCAATGTGTTACTTGTGAAGAATTAGGGGGAAAAACGTGATTTTTTTTTTTACTGAGTTTAAACGCGGGACGATTGTTGATGCTCAAACTATCGCAGGAAAACTGCTGGCCTTGTAAGGTGTTCGAAAGCAGCCGTTATTAATGTTTACAAACAGTGAATTACCGAGCAAAAAACCTGGACAGCCTTGTGGTCGTTATAGGCAATCGAATGATCACTCGAAAAGGAGAATTGAGAAAGTTAAGTTGTTCAGTCCAACAGAATAACGGCCTTACGTCAAACTGCGGTGAATCTTATTCAGAAAGAAATCTGATAACTGTTCGACGCTATGGAGAAGGTATCAGCAAGCAGTCGGATTCAATCTGAAGGCACTGGAAAGTGCAATTCATTGGATGATCTCAGATTCCTCATACCACCCACCAACATCTCATCGAGTTCATGCCAAGAAAATGTCACGCATTTTTAAGGGCCAAAGATGATCAAGTATTATATTGAAAGGGTGAACAAAAAAATGGCCCCTCAGTGTACATTATATAGAGATTTGCACATATTTTTACTCTTGTACTTTTTAACTATTCAATTTTCCTTTTACAAACTCTGAATTTGTTTATTTCGAGTGTAATTTTAAAGACACTTTAAAACACACAATAGATGCTCAATGAGTTTTCCAGATGGAAGACTATAAAAGTTAAAGACTCTTTAGTATTTTAGTATTTACTTTTTAAAAATTTTATTTAAAATTGAGGATTAAATTATTAGTTGATAATATTCATTTTATTACGTATAGATATAATATGTATTTAACACATGAAGGTTTGCTCTACAAATCAAAAGAAAAAAACCTTATGCTATAAGAAATTAAGCATAAATCTAACAAACGACATTGTCTTTAAATTTTTTTATTCGTTTAATAGTTAAATTGATATATTAAATTTTTGGTGCAATTATTAATATTTTTGTGTATATTATATGATGCATATTATAGCAAAAAATGTATGGGGTGTATTAAGAAAATACTTCTTTTATGTATTTTACTATGTTGGAAAAAGTTTAGGAAAAGCAGCTGTTGAACATTAAAAACACACTTTAATATTATTAAAATATTATTATTATTAAAACTGAATGTAAATTTGATTTAAAATATTGCGCATTTTAAACAAATAACTCTTATAGCATATTCTCTTGTAACAACTTTTTGTAGCTCTTGCAGCAGGAATGTGGCACTGAAGAATTTTTAGATTGCATAAAAGCAATTTATCAGAAAATTAGTTCAGTTTATAGACAATTAAAATGCTTGGAAATACATGTGGAGACTTGAAACTCAATCTATGTTTTACTACTAACCATATTAGAATTCTACCCAGAAAAGCAATTAGTTTCATACAAGTGTTTTTCGTTCCACACTTGAAGTAATTACTTTCTATTTTTAAAAATAACAGTAAAATATAGTAAATCGTTGGGGCTATATTTCAGAGATAACTAATGATTTGCTCTACTTGGCGAAGAAATGCAATATATGTGTGTCATGAATCAGTTCAAACTTGTTACACATGAATAATAAATGTAGAATTTTAAATAGCTTTATTTAATTTGCTGAGAAAAAGGATGAAAATGTAAATAACATTCTTTAAGTATTTAAGACGGAGAAGCGAGGATGAATTTTTGGGGATTATTTTTAACCAAGCACTTTTCGCGTTGGGTATATCATACCCACCGTCTAACTTTTTTCAACGCTCCTTCTAAACCTTTTTTGGAAAATGGATAGTTTCTTGTGTAGCTGTTTTTAAGGTCATATCCTTTAAAGGGGCTTATATTGTACGTGAATTCTAAATATATATTTTTGGATACCGCAGCTTCGGGTATATCATACCCGGCGCTTGAATCGCCGTAACAGTTCTGAATGCATGTGTGCGAGCACGTTTTAAATTTTCCTTATGCTATGGCATATTATTGTAGTTATGATGAAGAACTGTGATATTTAAGTAATTTAATATATACTGTATTTAATAGAAGTAGTACAACAGTATTTTCGGATGAAGATATTCTCTTCGCGGTTATGATGAGGAAAAATCAAATGATAAAGAGTATAACTTTCAACTGAAATCGATCCAGATTTAATAATGAAATAATTTAATGTTGAAAATATTTTTTTTTCGTACACAGACAAAAACATTTGGAAAGAATGTAATTTTAAAGGAGACAATTGGTACACATCTTATCAACTTTCAGATGAACTTTTGAAGGGGGTACTATTGCTGGAACAAATAAGAGAAAATAAAAAAGAAATTCCAAAATTTTTGAAATTAAAGAATACAGAAGTTTTTTCCTATATGTTTAGCTTTAAAAAGATACAGATTAAAAAAGGGTGCGGGGAATGCCACGCGATAGAAGTGAAAATTCTTTGACGACGTTGGTCGTAAGTGCAGAAATACATCTAAATATATTAAACTGCTGGGGGAACTTATTAAATTCAAATAAAATTCAAAATTCATAGGCAACTGTAAGAGATTCCCGAACTCTCAATCGCATAATTTTCATTGCCCTATAAAGCAAATGCTTGTGGGGTCACTCCACGACGATCAACACGTCTTAATTCACTCGTGGCCATCATGAATGGTGTTACTCTAACTCCTTAGCTGAAGTTTCTAAAATGACCCAAGTAAATTGCTGGGAAAGAGAGCTCCTCAGCATGTTCATCAAATAGCAAGCTTCTTGGTACATTCGCTTCTCCAGGAGCAATACGAATATATTTCTCTTCATTCCATAACAACGTCTGTTTCTGGGCTGTAAGACTCTCTTCAATAGTTATATTTTCACTGATTTCATCTTGAAGAACTTGAGACGCACTCTGTTTGAAATTGAAGAAACTATCATCGATTGTAACATCATACATTCTGTACAGTGAAGTAGCTACTAAATATTGCAACCATGTTTTGATGTTTCTTTTAGTAACCAAACCCATCAGATAACGCGTTCTGTGAATTTTCCTCCGTTTGAAATGAACATTGACACACTAATCATCAACATTCCGTGGCAGTCGATTGACCATTGTATTGACGGATACTGGAACATTGATTATTTGCCCTAATATTCCAAACTGACCGTGTACATGTCTCAATCGCCTAATTTGTGTGAAAGGTGTTCGTGGAGAAATGAGTCTTTCTGATATCATATCCAAAGTAGGAAGATGTGCTGGAATATCTGGGTATACAAAACCATTATATTTTGATAAATTTGGTATACTTTTCCTATTTGAACTTTGTCGGCAATTGTAGCACGCTTTAACGTCTTCTAAATTAATTCCCGGTAAAATATTTTTATGCTCAGCAACAGGCGTTCTCAAATCATCCTCTAAACCATAATCTATCACAAATCGAACACTCGTGACCGAAAGGATTATCAACGAATCGCTTTTGGAAATCTTTGTGAGCATTTTTATGGGAATCATATTATTTGTGACGTAAGATGGAATTTATTTTAGATTCACATGCATCAGTTCCAACACGCACTAGACTTGTTGAGGGCTCTGTACTTGTTGACTGCACAGGGTGGTTCACAAAGTCCGTATTAATTTGTGCTGGCATTAGATGAGTCTCAATAGCATTCCCATCATCAGTCATTAAACTCGGCATTAAAAGAATATTTTGCAATGTTTTTTTCCGTGCTCGATATTCTCTCATGTACTCTGATCGAGAATTGGCAGTAGCGCTTGATGAATTTGCACTATTTTTCTATTTTTTATCACTTTTCGACTGGACTTCCTGCTAGTTTTTCTTTTCTTTTCCTTTCACGAAACTCTTTTCCTCTTTGTGCATTTGATTTAGGCATTCTGATTAGAATCAATAATACTTCAACGCAAATGAAAATTAAAAAAACAAATTAGCTGCCGAAAACATCACCATGTGGCCAACAATCCAAGGAAATATTTTAATAAGGCACGCTTTTGCTGCAAGAACTATTTTGTCTACACCGTAACGCAAACATTGTAACACATATAACCGTTGACAGATGTTCCCTGGTCTGGTGAGAAAAGGGGGGAGGGCGTCGACCAAAAACGGGCAATCATCCAACGCTTTCTCGGATGTGACGCAAGTCACAGGGTGTCCCCCGCTCTCTTTTCCTCCTGCTCGCTATCTCCTCCCCATTGCGACGATTTGGGGGGGATGGCGGGGGAAATTACTACTTCCGTTCGCTTTCTCCCTGTTACGCAAAACTGGGCAAATTTTCCATTCACACCGTGAGCAAAGAAGTTTTACTTCAAAAACAAATTAAGATCGAGTGAAAACAACGCATTCTCTCACGACGAGATTAATGGAGTGTATAAACAATGCCTTATAAAATGCCTTATAAATGCCTGAATGTCCTTATAAAAATAACAGAAATATTGTATTTCCTACTTTTCTTCCTTTTTAACTTTCGTATACACATTTTACGGTAAAAACAGAATGTAAACACCCTCGAGTAGGAGATCCCCTGCACGAGAAATTTTGGTCAGTTTTTTTTCGCGCGAGTGATGCCGGGTTAATACTTTCGTAATAACAATAATATCAACATTTGAGTAAGTCCCTTCAGACGTTTCTTATACACTGAAAAATATGTTTTAATCTTTATTTGGATGTAATTATAAAATCGTTATAAAAACAAAATGGTAGATAGAACAAATGTTTTTAAAAAAAATTAACTTGTGTATTGTCCTCGCCTATACTTTCAAGCTGCATTTTTATCTTTTTAGGAACATTCGCCGTATAATGAGCACCCCCTTTTTTACGAAATAATCTGAAATGTGCGTGTGCAATGCGATTATGTTTCGAAGTCATTTATTCGAAGTATTATCCCAGACTTTTGAAAAATTAGTATAATTCTAGTACAATCTTTTTGAGTTCATTCTGTGCATCATTTCCTTGGAATAAATTGACATCTAGAAATTTAATTTTTCTTATGCTCCTTTTTTTAAAAAATATTTTTGAAGCTATCATTTTATATCTTCACTTGCCTCCGAAAGTGTGCGTACAGCAATCATCTTACGTGTTTATGCTTTAATTACTATTAAAATCTCGCTTAAGAAAATCAGCATACCTCTCAAAGATTCTTCAAAATTACATAATTCAAACAACAGCAACAAAATTTACCTTAACATAAAGAAGTGAGTGAATATTAACGTCACACCATTCAGCTACACGAGGGCTTTTGGCGACGGACCTCGTCATTTTGAACCGTAGTTAAGTGACGAGGATGACACCTGAGATGACACCCCTTCTCCTAACTACCATACCACACTAACGGGAGAACGTTTAAGCTCTCAACAGATTCAACATGCATCGCTACCCTACACGGCGGGTCTTTAGTGGTACTGGGCTCGAACTCATGACAAGCCAGCCACGATCCGATACCTTGACCTCTATGCGACCACGGCCTCCATTCACCTTAACATGAAAAAGCAAGAATGACCTCCAAATAATCACCAATTCCCCCCCCCCCGGTACAAAGGTTTGCGTACACATACAAAATAGAGTTTTTAAAGACGTTTTATTGTAAAATAATTGCATTAAATCGTGTTTATAAGCTTCTTTTGTGATTTACTTAGGATTTGAGATTTGTAAGCTTGTGTAAATCCATGACAGGTAACAGAAAAGAGATCGATATATTATTGAAAGAAAAATTATAAATCTTCAGTAAAGGTGGAAATTTTTAAAGCAATTGCTGAAACTGTTTAATATGGTACATTTATTGACTCAAAAAGTGTTCATAAACTACAAATCAACAAAACTTTTAAGGTCCAAGCTAAGATCTGGTCGTCCGTCTGCGAAGGGACCTCAAGAACCTTGCCTTTGTAGTACGCTCTATAAAAATAAATCCAAGACTAAGTTTCAGAAGTTGCTGAAAGTGCTGCTGAGATATTTCTAAAAAGCGTGACATTAACTATAATTCAAAGAGAACTGAAAGAGAATGACTACCATGGCCGAGTTGCACTCAAGAAGTCATTCATCTCTCGAGTGCACAGAGCTAAGAAATTACCTGTGCCAAAAAAAACACCTAAATAGGACGTATAATTATTGGGAAAATGTAATATTTTTAGTTGAAAGCATTTTTGGCATCGAAAAGGACAAAAACATGCCTGCAAAAATTCCTGCACAAATCTTAAGTAAGAATCATTTTTCGTCTATTAAACATGGGTGAGTGATTGAATATTAACGTCGTACTGTTCAGCTACACGAGGGCTTTTTGGCGATGAACCTCATAATTTTGAACCATGGTCAAGTGACGAGGACGACACCTGAGCTGGCACCTCCCCCCGTCTCCCAACTATCAAACCACACCAACGGGAGGACGTTTGAGCTCTCGACAGATTTAACGTGCATCGCACCCCTACACGGCGGGTTTTCAGAAGTACTGGGCTCAAACTCATGACATGACAGCCATAATCCGATACCTTGACCACTTGGCTAACGCGGCCACCTTGAACAGGAGGTATGATGTTTCCGGATGCATAGGAAACCTCTGGATTGGTAATCTGGAATTTATTGAATCAACAATGAGCAAAATGGATTACTTGAACTTATTGAACTAAGATATCAGGGCAAGTGTCGAGGAACTTGCGGCGAGTGATGATTTTTACTTTCAGCAGGACAGAGGTACCAAGCAAATGGCTTGCATTGTGAAGCCATAGCTGTTCTACCATGTACCAAACCCATTCCGTAAGTCCTCCCAGTCCCCAGACTTAAGTGCAGTACAGCATTTGTTGGATTTACTCCAGTGAATAAACAGGGAAAACGTAATAGCATTAAAAAAATGATCAAATTTGTCATAGTAGAAGAATGGAACAAAATAACCATAGATGAGACACACACATATAAGCTAGCTGAATCCCTTCCAAATATGTAGAGAGAGTTATAGAAAGATCGGAACTTTTAGTTACAATCCATTACTGTAAAGGTTTTTTTCCATTGTACGCAGACTTTTGATGCACACGATTTGTGTCGTTCTCAAGTTTAAAATATTTGTATTATTTATGAAAAATAAGGCAATTGTTGCTTATACTAATTGAATTTATGACGTTAAAGGAATGAATAAAAAATGTATTGATTGAGAAAGACTCCATTTAATTAACGATTTTTCCATGAATATGAAAGATGATCGTTTGTACGCTGATTTTCGGAGGCAAGTGTATATACTCTGCGTGTAACGCACACCCATACATTTTGATCTTATATTTTGGGTTAAAAAGTGTGCGTTGAACGCGCTGGATTTTACGGTAAATCACTTTAATTTCTGGACGGTCGCAAGGAGTTTTGTTCAAATAATTGATTTTTCTGTAAGTTATATGCTCAGAAAACAAATTATTTTTCGAAATGTTACAATAGAGAATGAAACTATGTTGAGTAAAATGCAAATCGCTCCAACCAAATCTTCAGCTTTATAAGGGCTACGAAAATTCTTATCCGATGCATTAATTATAAAGTAATCGTGTATAATATTTATTCATATCTTTCATACTAGAAGTCAGCTTGTAGTAAGAAGTACTACGCTAGGTTTAATGTAGCCTTTTTGAAACAACAAAACGTAATGTGTAACTTTTAATTCTCGTTTCGGTAAACTCAGTCTCATTTGGGCGAAGGAAAAATTTAAATATAATAATGATCCAAATTAAATACTTCTAGTAATATTTAGTGTTGAATGCTCATTCATAGAGAGCAAAACCAACCTAAGTTTATTTTATGTTATGAAGTCCAAATGGATGTTTCGTGACCGGCACGTGTAGTTTGAATAGAAAGATATTTTCTTTCGTAAATAAGGTGGTGTGCTTAAATTTTTGGATATATGAGCGCAAAAAATAGAGGACTATATTTAGAAATTCAATTCTGGATTTCAAAAATCAATATTCAAATTTTATTCTCCATTCGAGACAGCAATTATCATTTGGATTAATAATTAGAATCGAGGCTCTCGTTTTCCCACTGTTTTGTTATATATGAATACATTTCACATGTTAAAACTTTTTTTATTTCAAAATCTTTACAAAAGGTTTCGTAGAAATAAAGTTTTGATTTCTGTCTCTCTTGGATAAAAATTAATGACTCCCGAATTGATTTAAACAAGATTTGTTCTATAGTAACGTGAAATCATAGCCTCAGAAATAATCAACAAGATACATTTCCAAAATATTGTTAGTAATACGCATCGAGTTTCTGCTGGGTTTTATGAAAAGTAGAAAAAATGAAATAAGCGCAATTTGCAAACACATCAGATTTTTAAAAAATATAATACATATTGAAAAAGAACAATCGAGTATCCAAAGTTAGGAATTTTTCAGATTTCATTCCTGATATTTCTTTTTATAAAATTTCAGTAGTTAAATAACATTTTTTCTTCGTTGATAAAAAATAATAATTAAAGGATATATTGTAGTTATTAATTTCAAATTAAAGATAAGCTCTATTCTTTATCGTTATACATGTTTAAAATTTTAAGTACACTTTTTCGAACATTTAGGAAACAATTTAAGTTTAAATTTCTCCAATTACAATCATTCGTTATCCATCCTAAGCGAACCATTTATATAAGAAAACTCGTATCGTACAAACATTCACCAACCAGTTTATTTATAGATCCAGCACACTCGTTTCATTTCGTACGGAAGAATATTTAATAACAAAACGGAATTTTTCTTCGTAAAAAGGAAGTCTCAACGACATTAATTGTTAACTTAACTTTCGCCATTTTTCATCGAATAAATTATTTAGATAGAAACCATTCGAAATGGGAATTCAGAAGGATTAAATTCTCGCCTTTTGTTAGAACAAAACGGATAGATTTAGTTCTGAAATGGAGAATAAATTTTCTAATGCCGTTCTCCTAATGGTGTTCAAAATGAAATTGTTTTCGAAATAGAAAATAGTGAATGGAACGATGATCTATCTTTCAGTAGTGAAGTAACTCCGAGTAATTAACTTTATAACAATCCCGAGAAAAAATTTTAAATTTGTATAACATTCTCGAAGAATGTTAAGTGATGTTATAGAACAATTTATCTCACAAACAACCACCCCATAAACAATTTATTTAACCAACGAATTTTAATCAATGTCCTTAAAGTGGCATCAAAATATTATGCCGTAACAGCATGTGTTTAATCTTAGGCAATAGATCGTTGACACATGGGGGGGGGATCTTTGCGTTAATACGCAAATATCCGATGGTTCAGGAAATGCTATTGTGTTGCCTAGAATGTAATCTCGTTTTTTACCAATGTATGTCTTCATTGCATTTTTCACTGCCAATTTTACTTTTCTACTGCCTTATATACAATACGTTGACAGCTGATATAACAAGGCTTACTTGGGATTGATTCTACGCGGTAGTTTTGGATCAAATATATAAAAAGTGAAAAGCAACATTGTTGGCATATTTTACTTCCTTACTACTGGAAAAGCATTCAGTTATGCTTTTCATGCAAGAAAAAGTTACCTCATATACTTGGGCAAGATGTATTGTCAAAACGCCAGTGCCCTAACTGGTTTGCAAAATTTCGATCCGGCAATTTTTAACTTTATAGAAACACCATGTTCTGGAAGGCCAGTTAAAGTGATGAAGACACAATAAAAAGCACTGAAGTCCCGCCGCACAGAGGGGCTGATGTATACTACTTGTACAGACACGAAGTCCTTATGTTTAGAGAAAGGGGTTGCCAGCTCAGGTGTCGCTATCGTCATTTGACAGAGTTTTCAAACTGCGAGTTTTGTCACCAGTTATCCTAGTGCAAATTCAAAGTACGAGGTTAACAGTAATCGCATCAAATGAAGTTATCTGTAAAATAAATTCCGACTACACCTTAATTTTGTTTTCTTTTATAAGTAAGTATCTTTTTCAGACAATACCGTTAAAAGGATTCTGAAAACTAACTTCAATCAGGCAAGTGACTCTTTCAAAAGAAAATTTGCTTAAAAAATTATTTTAAGCTTTTTTTAACTTTTATGAAATACTTGATTCTAAATTACTTTTTTGTCACTCCAAGCGATTCGAATTTTTTCAAGTTTTAGGAACCAAAGTTAGAATAAACTTAAAATTCTGACTCATTGCCGAATCTTATTAACTATTTTTACAGCTAAACTCGAGAAAAATATTCTGAAAATATAAACTGGTATGTTTTAAAAGGGCCGACTGGGTGGCGTGGTTGGTTTGTCGCTGGCCTTCTGCACCCAAGGTTGCGGGTTCGATTCAAGTCGCTGGATATTCATGATGCAGAAAATCGACAGGGTCTATGCCATGTGATTATGCGGCCTGTAAGAAATCCCTTGAAGGGCCCGTTTGGATAGGATGCAATATTAAATTCCTAAGTTCAACTTCGCATCGTCAGAGCTCAGGTGCCTCCATCTGGGGAGGAAACTGGGTGTTAAAATTACTTGCGGTAAGTAGTATCGCCTATACGGTGCCGCATTAAAAAAGTGATACCAGCACCTGGGGAATGAACTAGGCCTGCAAAGGTAAAAAATACTAATTCGCAGCCCCATTAGGAAAAAAATATTTTAAAACTATAACCAGAGCTCTCAAATCTAAATCCATGCTAACTTGGTTGCACGAAATTTAAAGAATTTCATGATTATCTTGAACAGATAATCTAAGGAAATTAAAAACACTTCTTTGACAGAAATTGTGCGAGTTTGAGGAAAGCTGTTAAAGTTTGTCAATTCATAAATTCTGAATTTGAGAACACTCAAAAAGCTTCACTTACTCTTAAATCTAATTGGCTGTTAGATCTAAAATTTGGAGCCAAGCTTCTCAGTCAAATGCGCCACCAAAAGCAAAAAAATATGAAGCCTTCTTCTGATATAATAAAATTTATATCTCTCATTAATGTCTTAAAATTATAAGATTATTTTATTAATCTGGATTTGTTCATTTATATATAATTTTGGAAATGGAAGTCGGAAAAAATTAATGGATAATCATTCATGACATATTCAAATTCGGATAAATTCTTTGACCTAACGGAAATATAAACTAAATGCTGATCCATTACAGATTTAATACTTTATAAAAATAGCTCAAGAAGTAAAATGTAATACTTTTATGTATAATTTTTAATGAAAACGCTTCTCCTAAAAGTAAATGCGGTTAACTTTTTTCAATAACTTTCTGCTACTTACAAGCATTGGTTGCATAATTTTACTGGATAATTATGTGTTTCTCATGCCGAATTATATCAAAATATGGAAAGTTTTATTTCATATACTGTATTATAAAAAATCTGGTACCACTCATAATTTGGATAACAATATCCTGAAGAGTGTCCAAGGACCTCATACGTTTTATTAAGAGGGTTAAATAGCAACTTGGACTTCAGAACTTTATCACCTAATTGCAGTGTGAAAGTGATAGTACTTATGGGAAGGAGATAGAGATGTTATTCCTACTTTAAAGGAAACTCTTGAATTAGACATTTTTCTCACGAAGTTCTGCGACATTGTTTTTTGAATAAAGAAAGTAAACATTTTTGTACACTTCATAAAACCTAACGACTCATTATTTTTAAATAAACTCTCCGCAAGGAAATTTTGTCTCTGGAAGCAGTTTAGACTCTTGGGAACGCTGGACAAATTTATTTTAAACACTCAAAAAATGACGGCTTTAGTGTTTTCGGAGGATTGTCTACCATTCTTATTCGCTTTAACAAGGTTTAAAGAGCTCCTTTGATTAGTTATTAAACCCTGGGGGTGTCGTAGGATGGGGTCTTAAGTATCGCTATTTTGATTTTTATCACTGTTACGTGTACGAATAAAGAAAGATTAGAAGTGATTAGAGAAGGAATCGTTGTTTCCCCTTTTACTTCATAAATTCCTAAAATTTGACAAAATAATTGACTTTTAAAAAAAAATCTCTACTGGGAATTATAATCACTCACTAGTGACTAAAATAAACTGCTAGAAGTACAGTTTAGAAGAAATCACATTCCACGAACACGTTCTTAGATTCCAATGTTATTTTTTTTGTACTTACTACAATAGCTCTAAATTTACTTAGTTATTTGATTAAGTGCGCATGCACAGAATATTAGAATTAATTTTTCAAGTTATTTTCAGCGTCAGATTCAATGTTCAAAAGTTATGAATTAAAACACTTTATTCTAATCATTCAGGAATGAAATAGATATATCAGATATTTTTATTTAAAGTTACGTAAGCAGAAAATGAAGATGTTAAATGATTTAAAAACTGTTGTTCAGTTAAAAGGCATTCAAATATGAGAAAAGGTCAAAGCTATTGAAACACACACACAAACATTCTTACAAAATTTTATAAGGCGACGGTAGCCAAAGTAGCTATGGTCCCGTACTCATGGCCGGCGTGTCGCGGTTTCTTGTCCTGGTGCTACTGAAGACCTTCTGTGATATACGTTAAATTTGTCGAGGCCCAAAGTTCTCCCGTTGGCGTAGTAGTTTGAAGAGAAGGATGTGCGCACAGGTGCCGTCCTCTTTACATGACCGGGACTCACGAGGTCCTTCACCAACAGCCCTCGTTATGCTTTATAGTGATACGTTAGTACGGCTATCTCTTCCAAACCTTTGTTACGGCCACTGTAGTGCATGGTCCTACAACTGTAGCTCAACTCCAAAAATGATCTCCGTTTTACACTCATGTCCATAAATTAAGGATAATGAAGTTCAGGCAAAGAAAGAGACAGAAGCAAAAAAATTTGACTTAGTTGTAAAGTCTATTTATTAAACAAAAGGTAAAGAGCAAAAAAGATGCTATATGTTTGATATAATTAATAAAAATTGCGATTTTTACTCCCTGGAGCAAATTTCAAAAAAGAATTTATTTAGAAAAAACAGTATAACATGGTTAGTATGACGGTTAATACGCAGTATGTCTCCCGGACGATGCAATGCAGACCTTACAACGCCTACGCATGCTGAGTATCAAATTATCAATATGATCTTGGGGAATATTACACCACTCATCAAGCAATGCCCTCCGATGTTCCGGTAGACAGGTGGGAGGGGGTTAACGGGCTGCAATTCGTCGGCCAAGAATATCTCACTGTGACGGGTGCTTACGCGTTTCACTAACCTTCTCTCAAAATCTTTTAAGATTGTATTTATTTTAACCAATCCCCGCTGAGAGCTAAAAGTGTGACTTATGCAAATGAGATAGTTTCGGGTTTAGTGAGTTCGAAAGAGATATAAAAGGGAGAAATGAAATGAAGAGAAGATGATGACTACGTGTTTTGATAGAGGAGTTAACTACGAGATTGATTAAGAAGGTGATTCTAGGAGATTAGTTTAACTAAGTGAAGTTTGTTAGCTGAAGGAAGATTATTGAAAAAGGTTCATTAATTCGGTTCGGACGTAACTGAAGATATCAAGGATTGAAGCCGCTCTATAGATCCTTCAAGTAGTAAAGAATCCTGTCTTAAAGAGATATCAGGTCTGTGATTTTTATAGATTAGATTTAAATGCGTAGTTTGATTGTATGCGTTATTCCCCGTGGTATCAGTTAGTGTTCCGTCGTTCATAATTGAATTCTGATCTCACTCCACTATAATTTGTTGTTCTTAAGGTTTGATTAATATTTGTGTGTTTATCTATTAAGACAGATTAATAAAGGATATCGATTTATTAATTTAGTAGTTAATTATGAATCCAACATACCCGAATTTAGATAATGTGCAAAGGGGAGTTAATAATCATAGGGGTAGTGAGAGACTACGACACTGGCGCCCAAACGAAATACCGGAATTAAGAGCAGGTGCAGGATTTAGAGTTTTGCCGGAGTTATTTTTTTCGGGTAAAGAAAATGTGTCTGAGTTTATCTCGAATATTGACGACAATATAACCCTACTATGAAATACCGGCGAATCTATCATGTGCGCATTTAAAAGGTCATTTAATTGGGAGAGCGTTAGACTGGTTTGAGGTAATTGGGTTCGAGTGTGTAAATGAAGAAGCGACTGCATTTGCAACACTTAAAAAGAAATTGTCAGATAGTTTTCCGGTAATACGGAATAAATCAGAGCTAGAAGCTCAGTTTTTTTCATCAAAACAACGGAGAGGTCAAGCCCCGTCAGACTTTATTTTTCAGCTGTTAAAAATTCATAAAACTTTGGATTTGAATTATGATGAGTTAAAATTGATTGATCACATAGTAATGCGACTAGAACCCCAAATAATGGATTATTTAGAAGTTCGAAACCCCACAACGAAAGCTCAGTTGATAGAGTTGGTAGACCGGTATGAGGAACGTCATAGTTGCAGGGAAAACCAGGGTTCGAGTAATAATTTTGCTAGACGAAGTTGGGATATGAGTAGGAATCCTGAGTAAAGAAGGAATAATAGAAATTGGAGAGATACTGGGGTCGGAAATAGTCAAAATGATCAAAGAGGACTAGGCAGGGGTGCAAATAATTTTTCTCGTCGTAATTATCAAAATCAGGGATTCGAGGGAGGAAATCGCTACAATCAGCCAAATCAGAGAACAGACCGGTATCAGAACCGTAGGATGGTGGTTAGGAAGGGTCCTAATGATGATTCGGCAAAGCAGAATGGACTCGATACACCTGACGTCATAATCACGTGATGATATACAAAACAAATAGCCACGTGTTTGATTCGGCTGAGTATTTTGGCGGAATCTTCGGATTTGCATCTACTATGATATAAGAAACAAAATACTGTAGCGTGTTAAATTACTATAAATTTAATTAACATTAGATTGCTACAACGCAAAAGAAAAATTTGCCTGCAGGTAAGAAAGCTTTTTCGGTTTCCACTAAAGAATAGATAGTTATTTTTCCAAACCACCATCCACCCAAAGAATTTTCAAGAGAAGAAATAAATCTTCAGTATCACATAAATTAAAAGATGTTCCAAAAGAAATTTCGACTGAAATGTGAGTACTTTTTAATTATTTCAATTTTAATATTTTTTTGGTTTTATCAAATACGCTCTCTGACGATATTTAAAGTTTTAAAAAGAGTCTGAAATATTTTCTGAGCATTTCGAATTCGAAGATTTTTAATTTTGCAAGCATACACAGATCAGGGTATCACTTCTGTGATCTAATATGAATGCTCTGAATTTGTTAAGTATGTAGTTGATTACCTTTTTTTTTTCTTTCAATTCCTACTATTAGTTTACATTATCTTCATATTTATTCATCTTATTCAAATTTTCAATCGTTAGTAAAATTCATTTTTAAAGCGCTCGATTGCGCTGAAATTTAAAAACATGATTATTTTGCATGACAATACAGAAATTTAATTATTAATTGATTAAAACTAATTATTTAAATAATTATAAATCCATCCATGTTGGCATAATTTTTGGCGACATAGCGACCCTTTTGGCGACTTGTGTCCAAAATTGTAAAGGTTTTTTCTCATGTTTTAAAACATGAAGTTGAACTGAAATTTTATATACACAATTGTTTTGGATAGCAATGCAAAATTTTAATGATAATTAATAAAAATTAATTGCCACTTAATGTTTTGATTCTTTAATATGTATACACATATTTATATTAATTGCAACTATTTGATAAAAAGTAACTAAAACAAAATTTTTCTTACCTAAGAAGGAATTGACTTTTTTTTTTATATTACTTGTTTTTGTTACTTTAAGATTATTTTCGACAATTTTACAAGCACTATAGACAAAAATTTGAAACTGAACTGTCTTAATAAAGAAATTTGTTCTGTTAATTTTATTGAAATAAAATCTCAATCTTAAATTTTGCCATCTATTTAGTAGCAATACAGAATAATTTTTAATTTATAGAAATATCTTAATAATTTTGTTTGTTTCATTTCCTAACTGTGTATATATCATTAATATGTTACAAGTTTTCTATGCTGAAGTCATTAGAATTTTTATTGTACTGAATGTTGATAAATGTGTCGACTTTAAAGCATTTCAATTTTGCAGATACGAAAAAACAAACCAGGGTACTACTTCTGTGACCAATTTTAATTGTTTTTAAACTGATGAGTAAATATGCAGTTGATCTCGCCTACATTTTTTCTTTTATCCCTTTGTATAATTATTTTCACTAATTTAACAAGCATGATATATAAAAATTTGAAACTGAATTGGCTCAGCAAAGTCATTGTTTTGCAATTTTCAGAACAATACACTTACAAATACAAGTAAATGAACAAAGCTCATATGTACTTTAAAAAATATGCATCCATAAATGTATAATGCTTGCTATATGGTGAAGAACGTACAATATATTTTAATAATTTGTGGGATTCATATTTCATTATTTTTTCAGAAATCAGGGAATAAATCAGTTCAATACTAAAGGGCATGATCATATAGAAATTGAGAAGCAAGTATCTATCTATATTCTTAAAATACTGATTGCATTAACTTTTCCCAATATTAAAAAAACAGTTATAATAAAAGAAAATTTCTACTTATCAATTTTACTATACTACAACTGACATTTTAAATTTCATGTTATTTTTATTTTATGTCCTTATAAGCTTAAAATTCATGAGTAGTTACATATACATGCATAATTATGTAAATTTTTAAAAAAATTCTTTTAATATGGGGATAGTGAACGTTATGTTAGCCAGCTCTTTCCATTCCTTCCTGGATAAGCTTGCCTTTTACAAAACAAAATAGAAGCAGAAGGATATTATACAGAAAAAATAAAAATTCATTGCAAATAACAGTAAGTGATTTACATATGAAAACCTTAACAGAGGGTTTCATTGCAAGAGATTTTTTTAGTGTATTCAATGTTTTAAATATTGAAAATACCTTAATGTCCACCCAAAATAATATTTTGCAACCCATTGATATGTTTTTGGTAAAATTAAGGACAGGTATGTCCAACACATGCACAATAGAACATATGTTTGGTTAATCTAAATTTTACTTATTTTACACATTTTCACAGAAATTAACGAGAGGTACTTCAATATTTATCTAAAATTAGGATGCAAAAATCTGATATGTAACCATATATGTCGTATCAAGAATAAGTATACATACATATAAATCAAAAATTTGTTTTACTTAATAATTTTAGAATATTACAGGGAAAAAGAAAAAACATTTTCAAGAAGCATTCACTATAGAAATGGAAAAATATTTTAATTTACTACAGCTTCATTAATGTTTACACTTGATGATGAATCAAGTACCATTTTTTAAGATTAGAAGTCAAAATTATCATTTAACATATGTAAAATTATATGCAAAAAAAATTATGCAACAGTCTGCGCTATTTTAGGTAAAAAATATGATTTATCGAGAATTGAATTCCAAATATGATAATAAATTAAGGCATTAAAATTTTTTAATACAAATGTGTGTATAATAGAATATGTTTATGTCCATATATGGATTATAAAAGTCCTGCTCACTCTTACATGATCAAAAATTTTAAAAAGTCATTTTTGAATCCATAATTATTTTATAAAAATAATAATAATAATTGTTATACGTTTGTGTGGTATCTATTAGCAGAACATTTGTTTTTCAGAGTTTGACTGTGGTATAAACCTATCACAGAGATGTACAAATTTTTTTACTATGTATTACAAATAAGCATTTATAGGTATTTGCACAATTTGTAGAAGATTTATCATTATAGATTAGATTTGCTTTATATCATTAGATTTATTTTTACATAAATGTTAAAGTCTAAAAAACATGTATATTGATATTATCCTGCTTATAAGTCCTGAATAAATTTGTTACATTGAGTTACTTACAAATATTGACCCAAGAAGAGTACTTGCATCAATTGTATATTTATTCAGAATTAGGATCATGAAATCAAATATGGCTTTATGTATAGACATTTGATTCTGTGGGATGTTGTTGCAATATACAGCCAATAACTGTTCCTGCTCATAGGCATCATAGCTCATGAACGCAGTAATAATAATAATATTTTTTAAAGTTCTTGATGTGTTTTTGCTTGGCAAAATTATTTGGCAGTTTAATACATAAGTTCAAAATTTTTAAATGGTATGAGTACTGATTGAGCATTTCTTAGACAAACTTTGAAGTAATTTAATATTTTGCTCAAGTATAATTTAGGAAACTGAAAAGTTTCTTGAAATTTAGGATTTTCCTGGTAAACTAATGCTATAATTAGTTTTTGCTTATAAGTAGTAGAAACTGTCATTTTGATTAGAATGGAACTCAATTTTTTCATGATAAACTTTAGTAACTTGTTGATGTATAATAATGATTTTAATCTTTAATAATATATTTTCACACGTTTAACTTCAGAGTGAGAATTTTGTATCTTTTCCCCCCTCTCTCTGATGTTTGTTTATCTTCCATTTTTTTTTAAGTGTGAATATAAATATATATAAAAAGATACTTTAGATACATATTAGTGATAACAAAATAATAAAATGTCAATACATTTCTCCAAATAAGTTTTTAGTTTGCATGCACTACACATACAATACCTGGTCAAGATACATAACCAGTAGAAATTGCGAATGGAAATTTTATGCAACTATTCATTTTTATATATATTGTATTGAATTTTTTTCTCATTTACAATTCATTGTGTTGTAAAAATAAAATTCATTTTCATCATGGATAAATATTTATTATTCAAAAACTTTCATATTAAGTCGATCCAAAATATGCTAATTTCTATTTTACAAGTTTAACTTATATTTTGGAGCCATCTATTGTTTATAGATAAATTATACTATTCTTTATAAATTATATGTAATTCCAATAAAAAGAAAAAACATTTAAAACTGAGGATAATTAAATTGAATTTTTAAAAATATTTGCGCCTTTTCTGATGAAACATTCCCTTAATATTGTATAATAATTTTTAAAAAGTAGATCAACATGTTATAGGCACTTTACACAAAGGCAAGTTTAAAAAAGTATTGAATTTGTTTTTAAAAATTGAGGATCTTTTGTACCCAGTGCTCGAAATGAGCTTAACCAGCACTGTTTGAAATACAAAGTATTTATGTATAAAATAATGATACTAACTTTAGCTATAAAATCACCAGGTTTGTAAAAAAAAAAATTTGTTTTAAATTGGGGCACAGTTTAGCAAGTTTGAGTTTTATTGCACAACTTTAAAGTACTAAATATAGTACGACAATATATTATCATGTAGTTAAGTACATCATGGAAATATTCAGTTTTATCTGCAATACTTGAATTCAGAAGTCTAATTGTAGTATTAACTAAGGGTGATTTTTAGATACACCATTTTCAGTAGTGTCCATCTCTTCGAAATATTGTTTCTCACAGCAACCTGAGAATGTTTGGGCCAAAAAGAAAAAAAATTAATGATAAAGCTTCCAAGTTATATAAAACTATTTTTAAAACATAAATTAGCCTTGAAAATAATCTTAATTAAGTAACTATGAGAACTCAAAACATTATCAAGCAGAAATGCTTTTAGTAATGAGAACCGAAATAATTAACCATTTCACACTGCAAGAGTTGATTGGGCTCAAAAATATTTTTAACTCAATTTAAGAGTGGAAAACTGCTTTAAAATGAAACTGAAACCAAAACCTAAGCTCTTCAAATATCTTTAAAAACTAATTTATTATCAAATCTAAAATTTGGTGGCAAGCTTCTCAATGATATGGGCCATAAGAAAATGTCAAAATTGTTTTTTAAATGTTTAGCACATTGTGTGGCCTTAAAATAGTATGATTTGTACCAATCCCATTATGAAGCCTTTAAAGATATGTTGTAAATAATACATTTAGCACTTTGATAGTCTTAATAATAATCACCTACAAATGTTTGAATTTTTTTTTTATAAATCATTGTCCCCATGCAAAAAAAAGGAAATCATACTAAAATATGGGATTAATTTTAGAAATTGTTTGAAACATGCTAAATTATTTTCATGAAAATTTTTACATTTTGGAGCATACAAAATTTTGTTAGCTAGTTTAAATTAGTAATTAAAATTATTTAACTTGCATCATTTATCAACATTTAATTTTATATTACATGATTTTATACAAGTGAAGCATATGAAATTTTATTTTTTTAACTAAGAAATTCATTGCAATTTAAAAAAATGCATTTTCATATTCTTTTGAAAGACTATGAGTGACATTGCTTCATTATGCATTTATGAAGAGTATTTTTTACTAAGATGTATTCCAAAGAGTATTTTTTTTGGTCAGTTTTCAATCTTTATTTGCATTAATATGGATACATAAAATTGAAACATTGTTATTGTACACCAATTTTTTTAAACAACTGTTCTATAAAAATTCCCAAGACATGGTAAGATTTTTCGAAATATTGATGAATCTGTAATGAAATAACACATTTGCCAGCTTTGATTGTCTGACTTTACTTAGTAATTATCATTTACAAAGGTTTGAAATTTCTTTTAGAAATTTCCCTTTAGACTGTCTTCAAAGTTTAAAAAAGAAAATACTCTTACACTATTAAGTTAAAGAAAAGAATCATATTAATACATAATTCTTAGGAATAATGATTACATTTTATTGGATTATTCTTTATTACAAATTATTTTTATGAGTTATTGAATTGCATATAAATTGTCTAATTGATGTAAAGCAAACAAATATATTTCCTTACAATTTTAAAAAATAAAAAAATTATTAACATTAAAAACTTTGATGTCCTAATAATAATACTGAAATGAATTTCAAGAACAGCAAAAGGAAACTTTATATGAATATTAGAAATAACAGTTAAATTCACAACTTTTTTGTAATTACAAGAAGTTTCTATGTAAAAAAATATAATTGTCACAAATTCGGTAAGAAATAATACCTGCTCTTACAAAGAATGGGTCAGGAGCAATGAAAACTTAAAACAATCCTTAGAAACGCCACAAAGCTAGAATTCACAAAATCCCAGGAGGTCTTCACAGCACTCAGACACAACTAACAGTGTCTAGAAATACAAATAGGCAATATATTCAGAACGGTTATACATTTACATGGAATCTCTATTATCCAATCATCATAATAAGTTGATTAACAGTCTTTGGTCCTATTCAACAGCCGAAGTATTAACTAATCGCTCTTACTGACCGAAGACATAACAATCTTTTGTTTGGCGAGCCACTCCCTATTTACAGTCTGCACGAATTTTTCTCGGAAAAACTCGCTTACATATGATTCGCGATATTAGTAGATTTATCCAATTTCAAGAAGCAATTTGTTCAAAAGAGCGTTGCATAATTTTTTAATCACGATATGGCTGGCACTAATAAAAATTAATTACTAAACCTAAAAATATACAAAAATTCGAAGCCAAAGGATAGAAGTATAAACTAAACTTAAATCTAATACTATAAACTAAACTATATATATATATTGGTCACAATACAAAAACTAAGAGTAGAAATATATTAAAACTATTTTTAATTACTAAAAAAATTTAAAGAATATAAAATAATAATTTTTGCAAATCGAAAGTTAGCGCGCAACCACAAATGTCATACGATCAACTGTTATTTGTTTACATGATCGCACGTTTTTAATCACGTGATGATGGCCACGATCGCAGCGCCCTCTAGTGATGAATCGACCCCATTGGAGGCGTGTTGATTGCAACAGCAAAAGGCAAAGAAATGCCAATTTAAACTTCTAAGCGATCGTGTTGCGGGAGGTAAAACGATCGCTAGTTAAGTCAAATCCTCCTATTAGAATTAAAAGTAATTTGCGATTATCACCAGTTGGAACTTCCGTATGTACCGATTCTTTTGCATGATACATTTCTAAAAGCGCTCTGGGTACAGGTGCGGAAAAGTCATTTATTCAGAAAAACGTACGGTCATATTTTTCTTTCTATCCTATTAAAAAATCGTTAGCGGATGATTTGCAAACAAGGGTCTGGCTGAAATTTAGGCACAGTTAGTTAAATTAAATGAAATTTTTCGAAGTTGGCCATTTGTAAGTTGCTGAGGATGCAATCCATCTAGTGATTTTATGTCATGCAAAGATTAGTTTGGACTTCACCTGTCAAATCATTATTCCGGTTTTGCAAGGCGGAAGAGTATGGCAATTCCGGACAGACAGGTTTAAACAGATTTATCTAACACTAAGTTAAATTCAGAAACAAAACAGGAATTGCAGATTTTTGTTTAGGAATTTCATGGGTTGTTTCCTTAAGCTAGTCTGACATGTATTTTGTCATGAAATTATTTTGGTGGTCAGTCCTTCTGTTCTTCAGGGCCTTATCCTTGTGGGGTCAAACAGGTATAATCTGACTACCATTTTCAGAAAATGTTATTGATGGAACAAATAGTTCCAACAACATCACTTCCCTACGCGTCTCAGTTGTTTATGGAAGAAAACTGGAGTTTGCCGTTAAGATGACCCAGAAGCTTATAGGTTTGCAATGGGTCTCGGAAGTTAAAGTACGATCACGAAGATATCCGCTGCAATAATTGATGGATTTGATCACTAATAATTCACACCCAAGTGCCAGGCATCACTTAGTTTGCAACGGATGCTTTCGAATGACAGTGAACCCCAAAGATGTATTCATAAGACGGCGTTTATTCTAAAATGACACTTTTTACATTTACTCATGCATTTTGGCGCTAAAGTAGCTCAAATTTCAAAGAACCATAGAGATGATCCTCAGGCCAGAATCACTCTAGGCATTTGCCCATTATATGGATGACGTTAGAAATGTGTCTCCATCTTTTGAAAATATAGAACACTTGAGTATTCAAGATTATTTGCGGAGGCTGGTTTGACGTTGAGTCACTTGAAATGTCTGTTTGCGAGAGGAACAATTACACGTTATTTGGTTTAGTTATTGGCTAAATAAAGAAGGAGTTAAAACCAGATGAGGAGAAGGTAAAAGCAATTAATGATGAAACCTCGAAACTGCAAAATAAATATGAATTTTAGGAATGACCGGTTGGTATCAAAGTTTGTTAAAACTACGCAGACATGCTGTGAACCCATATATAATTTAAAACAACTCTAAGTTCCGTTGGTCCAGGTCAGCGCCGGAAACCTTTGTCTATTAGAAAGCGCAGTGATAGGGAAGCTCAGTGTTACAATTACAGATTTTCCCAACCTTTAAGTTTCATAGGATGCGGCTCCCGTGGGGAGTGGGAAACATTGACACAGAATAATAGGCCTATGGCGTTTTCAAGGCAAACCAGGCAGAAAGTTTATAATTAGCGGCCGGAACGTGAATGTTTAGCTGTCATATGGGCATTAAATAAATGGCACGTATTTCGGATCCTTGCCGGTTAGTGATAACAGACCATACACTTACCAAATTAACGAATGGAAGGAATTTGTCGTCTAGAATGATAAAGGTGGACGCTTAAGTTGGCAAGATTTTAATAGATGGAACATCCGCCCAGAGTACAATTCAGTGGCTGATATTGTCTAGAAACCCGTTAAGTGAAAAGAACCAAGGTGTCTTGTCGCGGTGATTAGTCGTTAGTATGTCTAGAAGGCAAGTTGAGAGCAGAGGAAATGGCCTGGAGCTAGGGCATGATATTTGAAGAATCGGACGATAGTTCAAATGAATCAATCTGCAGAATTGGTCCAATGACTTCTGCAAATCGTTGACAGGTTTGCTATATTATACAAATATACATACACTAGAGTGAATTAAAATTATTTATACCTAAAACATTGCATAAAGATGTTATAGAATTGCAATATGACAATTACATTTAATAAAGAAAACCTACTTAGAATTAAAGACATGTGTTTCCCTTTGAAACATTGTAAATAAGCAATATAAATTAAGTACCATAAAGTCAATTAAAAACAGATTTTAACTGGTCAATTAATTCCATTAGTAACAATTTTCCAGATAAATCGTATCTTCGTTTATTAGACATACCACCAACTAGTCCCAGAACATAAATTTAAGCTGTAAAATTACAGATAATTTTCTAGTAGGTTGAAATAGTTCCCTTAAGAAACTTCATTAAACAATTGCCAAAGTACATTTTTAGGGAATTATATTTCGCGTGTGGGCTCCTATTGATTAGTTACCGACAACTTGGCCCTAATCAAAGATTTTAGACAAGTATATCGCAGGTTAGTGCAAACACATTAAACATGGTATATCGATCCACAAGCTAATCAAACGAAAGAGTTAATGCACTCTTTTAAAAATGATTTCAGGTTTTGTCGCGATAATCACATGTAGGATCAATTTCTGCAAGAGTTCAGTTATGCGATTGGACAACAGTACATAGGTGGCTTGGGTAAACTTGTGGAATTATTTTGGTCGAAGAATTTGAAATGCCTTTTCAGAATTTTAGTTGGTAACTGATGGATCAGATTTAGTTTGTGAAGACTATGAAGGTTGTTTGAGGAGGCTGAAGTTCATACAAGGCGCCAAGAAAGGAAGTGGGCAGAAATATTATAATAAAAGAGGTGTGAAAATAATGTGAAGTTGATGATTGATATTGGATAAACTCACCGTTAGAAGTTCAAAATGTAAAAATAGTAGACAAATTATACCCAAAGTTTGAGGGCCCATATAAAGTTCTGGTGTAAATAATAATAATTTATTAATAGTGGGGTGGTAAAAAGAATAACGGTTAAAATGTCTTAGACTAATTTAGGAATTTACCATCAAAGAGAAGACAATTTGTAAGTCGGAAAGTGACAATAGTAGTGATCTGTTTGGTGAAATCAGTCAGGAGTTGGATGATGACGGTCGAGATTGAATTGCAATCAAGGAGAGTAGTGGGGTTGTCGTAAAGGATCAAATGGGAAATGTAAATGGCGTGAGATATGGTGCGGAATAGACGCTTGATGGGTGGAGGTGAGAAAAGCGGCTAGTTGGACAGATCTGCTGCTGTTTCTTCGGGGGTGTATATAATTTCAGGAAAAGGCGCCTGGACTGAAGAGAAAGAGGAGGCCAGACTCTTGGGTAAAACATTACAAAGAAGGGGCAAATTTGGGTGGCTCGAGAAAGAAGATTTCTCGTCATGCCTCTCATCCTCAAGCCAGTATAAGGTGGAAGAAAATAGTTCTGAAGAACAGTTCAGGACCAATATTACAGATTCAGTGCAAACAGACCTCATCAGGAAAGGGGCTGTCCATGCAATCTTCAGGAGTGGAGCGTCAGTGGACAACAGCCAAGTTTCAGTTCTCACAAATGAAAGCAACTTCCCAGCAGAGACATATACGTAAGCAGGACTCAGTGGAAGAGACAGAAGGTTTAGACATAGGTGGACAACCACAGGACGGAATCATCAACACAGAGGCCATGGTTGGAACAAGCCTATGCAGTTGGATCAAAGACCTTGGGTTGTATAATTCTAATTTGTTTATTTTTCTTCTGACAGACAGTTCAATTATTTTCCTGTGGAGTAGTCTATTTTTACCATTGGCGGCCAAGTCACTGAGTGTGGCCATTTCATTTCGGTTGAAAAACTTTTGTATTTGTTTTCCATTCTGGAAAAACATTTGTTGAATTGCAATTGTTTGCTACACATTAAAGACAGGGAGGCTTTATGTGGGAGTGCTATGTTTATTTAATATTCTATACTAAAATATATTTTGTGTAATTATGGTCTGTATAAGTAGTAATCTCTGGTTTCTGGGCTGGCGTAATTAGAACCTATCAAAAACATTAACAGCGCAGCCGCATTGGTCAATTTTGGTAAAACAGATAAAATTATTTACCTTGAAACTATATATATAATATAATGTATGCCTATTTTATATCAATAAAGTTGTATAAGTTCATGCATTTAATATCGTATTTTGAAAAATTTGCAAGGTTTCCTTTCTAGGGCGGCAGTCCCTGAACCTGAAGGCAGACCGATATAAACTTTGATGTCATGAGGAAATATTAATGTAAAATTTTATTTTATATTAGCACTTAAGTAAGTGCACTTGAGTCAATTTTCCTGGAAGGTTTCCCCTGATCTTCCTTGATGGGATACTTCTGAGTTATGAAAAATGTGGCTAAGAGCAATAAATTAGAGTGTTACCCCTCGAGATATGTGATCATTTCTGTGCTAGTTTAATTAAAGTTTCTGAGTTCGTGGTTAAAACTTCTACAAGACAATTTTCAGGCATTATAAGTTCGTGATTAACTTTCTAAGTTTAGAATTTCAGGCATTGCAAAGTTTGTAGAGTTAACTTTCTGATTCCAAATTTTCAGGCATTATAAAGTTCGTAGGTTAACTTTCTGCAAGTTCGATATTTTAGGCATTCTAGTGGTTAAAATTTTGTGCAGTTCAGTGTTTTCAGATGTTGAGTAAATTAAAGCGAGTTCTTGCAGGTCGTTTAAGACAACTGTGATCACGCTTTCTCGGAGGAGTGGATTTGTGACAGGTGCTTACGCGTTTCACTAACCTTCTCTCAAATCTTTAAGATTGTTTATTTTCTTCGATACCCGCTGAGAGCTAAAGTGTGACATGCAATGAGGTAGTTTCGGGTTTGCTTGAGTTCGAAAAGAGATATAAAGGAGAAATGGGAAATGAAGAGAAGATGATGACTACGTGTTTTGATGAGGAACAACTGCAAGAGATTGATTAAGAAGGTGATTCAGGAGATTAGTTTAACTAAGTAGAGGTTTGTTAGCTGAAGGAAGATTATTGAAAAGACATTAATTCGAGTTCGGACAGCAACTGAAGATATCAGGATTGAAGCCATCTGCATGGTCCTTCAAGTAGTAAAGAATCCTGTCTTGAAAGATGTAGGTCCTGTGATTTTATAGATAGATTTAAATGCGTAGTTTGATTGTATGCGTTATTCCCGTAGTATCAATTTAAATGTTCGTCGTTTATAATTGAATTCAGTCTCATCCACTATAATTTGTTGCAAGAGTTTTGATTAATATTTGTGTTTATCTATTAAAGCAGATTAAGGATATTGATTGTCATTGGTAGTTGTTAATTAAAGTCAACATACTTGAATTTAGATAATGTGCAAAGAGGAGTTAATAATCTATTAGAGTGGTAAAGACTGACACCTACATGCTCTATTGGATTTCAAGTCGGTGATATGCTGGATAATCCATGCAGTGATGTCACTCCGATTGGCATTCATCTGCAATGTTTACTTTGGTGAAGGACAGGCAATTGTGTCATAAATAAGTCTGCTTCCATGGCTCGAAGCAAACGTATGTGTTTGAAATGACATCCGATAGATGTGGCTGTCATCGTTACACTCTGAACATGCAGATCAGTTCTCGAACAGAATGGTGCTCCCCAAACAGACAAAATGCACCACCGCTGGTGTCGTTCAATGGTATTTATCTTGGTGGTAACGGGTAGCTGGCGCTCCTCCATGTAAGAAGTCGGCGAGAATCAGACTACAAAATAAGCCTGAACTCGTCTCGGAAATCACAGACATATTGCAGTGTCACAATGCGCCTCTACTCCAGGTTAATCACAGGCGACAGTGAGTTGCAGTGAGGGAATACATCTGACAGGCTTACGGCATGCCTGGAACCAATGTGCCCTAAGCGTCTGTACATGGTCTTGAAACTATCTTTGGTAGTTGAAGAGAGCTGACAGACAGGTCTGTTGCACCTTAACCCGTCTATTTCTTTGGCAGTAACTGCCAAATACAATTATCATTCGGCGTATGGCAGGGGACCTGTAACATGGCCTATTCACATTATATCATCTTGGAGATCGTTGCGCCGACTACGGAGATGGCCTCTGAAGCGATTCAGTTCACGGATACTTCCAATGGGTACGTCTACATTCCAGTCGTCCGTGTTCTACCTAAAATCATCCAAATTAGCCGCTGTGCCATAACTGTGGAGTTATTGCAATGAGCTTTTAAAGCCTTGAACAATTTGCTTCTTGCCACCATTCCTTATATACCTCTCTTACAAAATCTTGTCATTTGCTGATGTATCCGCGACGTAGTGGTTTCTTGCCGTTACATATTCTTCCAAGATGTGTGATAATTCTAGATTGAAATTTTATTTTAGATTCAATTTCTGTATGATTCTAAGATCATCAATTTATGGACATGAATTATATAAATACATATACAGGCTATGAAATATATTCTAGAACAATAGCCATCAGTTTTCCCATCGAGGCTACTATTGTCGCGTGAATATTGCAATTGGTTGCCATACCTCTTTCAACATTAAGACTTATTGATGAAAAATGAGTTACATCCTTCATTTTCAGTCAGTAGTTTAATTTTAGGAAACCTGTTATATATTTGTTCTAAATACTTTGCATTCTAACTGCTTAAAACTTAATACATTTCCATTTCTTGCGTACAAGTTATCCAATTTCTTTTGTTATACAAGACTAATTAAATTCGTTTCATATTTATGAAATGTAGGTTGTAGACAGTAAATAAATGTAAGATTCCTTCAAAAGTGTTAGTTCTTTTGGTTGGAAGTTCAAAGTATAGGATTTTTAAAATAGTACGGTGCATCAGAGCTTCATAAGAGTATGGCGATCACCTTTCTATAAGTTTCTAGAATTATTTCTCGAGATACTGCTCTATTTATTATAGATTTGGTATCGAACGTGTATTTTGTTGACAAACTTGATATGTTAACGAGTTAAGATGCTTAAATATGCTCCCGTGTTCTACCTTTTGAGAATTGAAGTATTCTGAATAGGTAAATATCGTACCTGCCATGTACATCACTGGAAGAGAACAGAAGAAAATTCGACTTTACAAGAACAATATATAAAACATTTTTCACCCATATTCTTATAATGTTATTTTGGAGAATTGCATCTTCAAAAGCGAGAATTTCTAAACACAGAAAATTTGACAAGCTTTTTGTTTCATGCAAGTTTTCAACTAATACTACTAAAGAACTTCATATCTTCACAGAATTGCGCAATACCTTGGGAAAAGTGATTGAGTATTAATCCTCCATGTGATTTTGCTATTTTAAATAAGATTCTAAAAAGCATTAATATAGAGATCAAATAAAACTATCATGCTAAACGACTCCATTTGTTAATGATCAGAGTGAGTGAATAACGTCGCACTGTTCAACTACTGAGGGCTTTCGGCGACGGACCGCGTAATCTTGAACCATGCCATGGTCAAGTGACGCGGACGACACTCGAAGCACCCCCTCTCAGCTACATAACGTGAAGACAGCAGAATCCTCGACAAATTTAACGTGGATCATACCCCTACACGGCTGAGTCTTCAGTGGTGCAGGTCTCGAACTCATTACGCTAGCCATGATACGATACATGACCATGGCTACAGCCACCTTGTTCATAATCAAGCATAAATTTAAAAACATCTTTATGAGATTTTTAAAATTTTCGAGTTTAGAATTTTTGGCTGAGAATTAAAATTACATTTTGGAGAGTATCGGCCATATTTGTTTCATCTTGTTAACATTTTTATTTGAGATTACATATGAAGCACTGAAGTTTCTTACATAGACAGACCAATTATCCTTCACATTTTCAAGCGATCACTGTTGCTTCTTATCTTATCATAAAATGTTTTCTAAATGTTTCATCAACTTAAATGCTTATGAAATGTTCGATATTTTTATAAGGGTACTATATACAATAATCCACACACCATGGATAATTTACTGAAATTCATAATAATTGCTAACTGCATGGCCAGAATTAGCAAGCAGCTAATTCATAAAATAATACAACAGAATAGCAAGAATCAACTGATCCCTCAATTATTTCTTATTTAAAAACCAATAGAGAAATGGCAGAACTTTAGAAGAGCAGGAAGAAAATGGAAAGTGTTGCCACAACTACTATATAAATATTTATCCAATTAATTGATAATCAGCTGGATGTAAATACAATTATATAGCCATGCAATTAAATGATTACAGATAAATAATGAATAAATGTAATTAAATAATGATTATAGATAAATAATAGATATAATTATAATGAATGAAATTGTACCCTCGAAATATTTTCTATAGAACGTTTGATAAACATAAGCAATTTTTAGCGCGTTTTCTCATAGTGGAACAAAAGCGCTATTAAGACGCAAATTTCGTCTTCGTTCCATATTTTATTCGTACCTTTTTCTCAATAATGGCAGCCAAAATTGACCTCGAGGTTTCGGCATTGGGTCAGGTGTGCCTAAATGAGCAGAATCTTATTTAAAGTTTCCACAATTTCCCAGTGCACCCTACAAATTTTCCTAAATTTCAACATTTATAACAAAATTTTCTCCAAATTTTACCTAAATACCATTGTTGCAAAAGTTTTAAAAATCTACCTGCATTTGGAGAAATCCTCACAAAATGAGAAATCTTCACAAAAAGTTCAGAAAACAAAATTATAAAAGGCTCTGATTTTACTTTGTAGCTTCTTGTAAAATATTTTTGTTTTATATAGCTGATACAGATTTAATGCCATTTATTTTCAATGTGGTACATTCAGAGGGTGGTACAGTAACTACTCACTATTATTAAGAAGTTCATTAGTTACATTATTGTAAAAATAAACATGTAGAAAACGCTAAGGTACTTGGCCTTGCAATGATTGATATCTTGTTTTCTTAAGAATAATGAAAAATGGATGTATTATAATATAGAAATACTAAACATATTCCATTATTTTATATACGGGTGTTTCATAAATGATGCAAGGATTAACTTTAAAGGGGTGATATAGTACATGAGACGAATGTAATGATAGGCGAGAAACCAAATTAATACAAATGTCTTCCGAAGGAAGGCGTCATCAAGTTCAGGGTCCTAATTTCGTGATGATAAAACGAAAAATGGATCGATTCATTTGCGGTTTCACTAAAATCATTCTTTAAATTAGTATTTTCTTTAAAGAGTTTAAAGACAAAGTTAAAAATTGCCAGATTGAGGTGCTAGACTTTGGGTACCAGACAACTACCTTTTACAGTATTTTTATTTTTCAATGTTTAGCTTAGATTTAACTTCAGTTTGAGCGCAAATTGAAACCATCAGAGCAGTTAAGTGGCATAATCATAACTACGTTCAGAGATTGGAAATACTCATTGTCATAATGGCCAAAATAAAACGATAAACAAATTTTAGAGGCGGTAGTACCATACCAAACAACAACATTCATCAAAGAAATCCTCTCAGGAATTTTAGCAGGTGATAGGGGCGCTGAAACAGATTTCGTTTAAGAGACAAAAGAAACAAAATTTATTTACGTATAAAAATTAGATTAGAAGTAGTTACGTAGCTGTTCGAAACACTGACCATTAGAGCGATGCATGCGGTACAACGGCGAGAATGGATTCTGAACTCTCTGGGAAACACGCCAGGAGTAACGCGCACCTCTCCTGCAGCTGCCGAAGTCTGGCATTGAGTTCTTCTGCAGTTCGATAGGAGTCTCATACATAACTCTGGTGTTCCCCACAAAGAAATCAGGCATGAAGATCAGGTGATCGCGTTGGCCAAGGACCGGACCACCTCCTTGTCATTGATTTGGAAAGGTTGCGTTTAGATATTTCGCACCTCTGGCGCAAATGAGCTAGTGCTCCATCCTGCTGGAACCACATTACTCTTCGGATACGAAGGGAACATCTGTCATCATTTCCAGCACCTGTTGCAGAAGGCAGATATTTTCCATCAGGCGTTCTGTGGCGGAAGATAAAGGTCAAGTAGATGGTCACCGTGCCACTAGGCATTTGCCAAAATCATCGCTGATATGCATGTGTAGAAGACATGTGGTTATCTGCCCATTGGTGGGAATTGTGGGTGTTAAATGTACAGTCACAGTATGAAATGTACATTCATCTATAAAAGCACAGTTGCCAAATCAGGTTTGGAATTATTTCTTCACCGCGGATACTAGCGAACAAAATCCATTTCGACAGGAAAATCTCTTTGAGTCGGTTCCTGGACTCGTTGGACATGAAAAGGATGCATACTTTCATCATCGGTACTCGCCATGTCGTGGAGGTGATACTTCGGTGGCTAGCCACTGCTCGTGTGCTTTGTTAGATGATCAGCCGCCATATCCAAAATTTTCTTCACAGCTACGTTCTGTTAGACTTCGCACGGCCTGCATTTGAAGTGCGCAAGATCCTGTCTCATACAACTGTCTGTGCAAGCGCTAAATGTTTTATCTTTGGGCAATCACCTGTTGACTTTTCCGTACAATCGTCGCACTCTACTATTCCATTGCAGTTCCGTAGGTGAAGTGCATATCAGGCTTTCTTGATTGAGTAGAAGACAGCATCTTTCGTTGTTTGTACCGTGATTTACCTTGCACACTCAGGTCAGTGGCACATCACCCAATAACAATTTGCATATGCGTTCTTCTTCCCCATATCACAATTTCATGTTCTTCTTCCAGAAACTTGCAGCTATAACGGTGCATGGATAAAATTTGAAGATGCTCTAACGTTGCGTTTGAATTCAAATCATGCATTTCTAATCAATGTTGACTGTTTTATGTTGTACTATCGCCTCTAAAGTTTGGCTATCGTTTTATTTGATCATTACATACAGGCATTTCAATTCCCCTCTCTGAACTTGGTTACATTTGCGCCATAACCGCTCCCGATGGTTTCAATTTTGCCTCAAAATTCAAGTTAAAATCTAAGCGTTATTAAAACATTTAACAAAATAAAAATGCTGGTAAAAGGTGGTTGTTCAGCACTCAAAGTCTAGAACGCCTTCTAATGGTATTTTTAAATTTGTCTTTAAAACTTTTTAAAGAAAATACTAATTTAAAGAATGATTTAGTGAAAACCAAATGAATCGATCCATTTTCCGTTTTTATCATCATTTGAATTTAGGACCCTAAACTTTGATGGCGCCTTTCTCAGCTGAGCGTTTGTAACCGCGCTTGGTTTCTATTTACTATTACTCGTCTTGATGTGTACTATCAACATAAAGTTACTCCCATCATTTATGAAACACCCTGTATATAACAATAGTTTCTTCCTTTGATTTTAGCCAAAAATGAATTTTATATTTTCATTTACCAATTAGCTGTTGTCTAGCTATTTTAAAGGTCAATAAAGAAATCTAGTTCCATTAGAAGAAAACGATTATATTAAAAATTAATTGATAATTTACAAGAAAGAAGCAAAACTGCTTTAGTTTATGAAAAATGTAATATATAATTTAAACCAATTACCGTCAAGTAAGAATGGAAGAAATTCATCTCCCCTTTAAGTTAGCAAATATACGGCATTCTATTTGGAGTTTGGTAAAGATGTATCCCTCTCCTTAAAACTCATTTTTCCTGCTTGTTGTTTCTCTAATACGTTCAGCGTTTTCTTTTAGAGTAATGTCTGTATACATTAACTGTGCATGGCTAGGTTTTACCCCTACTGAACTCAAAGAATTTACCCACTTTGCCAAATCAGGCCCCCTCTCTATTGAGTTAAAATCTTTTAAAGAGGTATAATTTTAGGTAAACATCAATTATAACAATTGATATTTATATTGCTCTAGGTTCGAGAGAGTCCTGCTCTAATCACTAGGCTACCCACGGCCGCATCTGAAATACCATCGACCATATCATTGCTTGAAATAAATTCTTTAATCATTTCGTGTAGGATTAAATGTGTCAACCCATTGATTTCTTTAAATGTACGTATTCCTTTTCTTTTCAGACAAGAATGCAATAAATTGCTTTAAAATTGAGTGAGTGAAGGTGATTTTGGGGTTTATTGGCGCAAAACCGATTTCGTATACTTATGAACATTTGTTTAATATCTGTGGTCTAATTGGGAAGAAAGAAAGAATGGGTGAATGACAGAAGGGTCGAAAATGAAGGATCACTAGGGTACCTCAGGTTCATTAAAGTATCTTACCAAAGGCAGTAAACCCGTGGGAAAGGAAGAAAGAATCTTAGGCACCTCAGGATTGTGACACCCACTCACCTAAAGGTAGGCCCCTGAGATAAGTGCTGGGTATCCATTTCTAAAATCTACTTTGCCATGACCATTTCTCAATCTGACTGGAAAAGTTGTAGTGATTTCTTAGCCACAACATAAATGACAATGCTGCTATAACATTCTTGAATATTATTTCAATCGAAAACCCTCAGTGTCACTCAGTGATCGTGTATTTGAATATTTCTTCTTTCTTTCATTCCTTCCCCTAGAATTTGCAACGGTCTATTCGTGTACTTATTGCCATCTGTCGACTAGAGGTTCAGGAGATCGTCGACATCAAACAGTTGTGGCTGTATGAACTGAAGAGAATGATTATAATTTAATATCTTTGTTGTCATTTGTAACACTAATTATCATTCCATATTGTTTACCTTTCTATAGAGACATCTGTTACAATGCATCTCATGTTTATCTATTAACAAGCAACATTAAGTTAATTTAATATTTATGATTTGCGGAACATTGTTTTAACCAAATGTAACAATATTCTGGTACCATTATATGTACATATTCGATGTCTTTCTCAACCCATACTATTTCACAAAAAGTAAGAAAAACCGCAACATTATCTATGCGCATGTTACTCAATAATTCCTTACATCGAAGTTTGAGTTCATATTTCAAGTTTCGAGATTGCGAAATTCTAGTTTACTAGCGACCAATAAACTGTATCTAGCCGCGCAAATGCCAGCTTTCACCACTAGATTTTCTAAAATGTTATATGCGTTTATAATTTCCGATAAATCTTGCACAAAAATAAATCTGCTGCTCCAGTCACTAGATGCGTTAGCGCTAAATAAGAATACAGATTCAAGAGATATTTGAATCTAATCAAACGAGTGCGAGAAATTCCCCGACAGTTACTGAGGCAGAAATGTTTGTCTCGAGATTGTTTTGTCATTTGGTTTTCTTGACATAATTTAGGTCTAAATGCTGCTTGAAATTTTGCAAAAGACAATAGAACAGGAAAAATTGTTGCATAAGCAGTCCATATAGTGATCACATACATGATCCTTCACAAAACAAATTCAGCAAACATTATTTCTTCAGAGTAAAACCTGTATAAGGCAGTGCTGTCAAAATTTTAAATAATTCTTTTAAATCAATGGTCCTGTAAAAATTTTGAACGAACTACAATTTGTCTCTGAACAGCTTCGAGCCTATACAAGTTTTATTTATTAAAAAGTTTTAAGCAATAAGATTTATAAGTGACATGTATCTAAACAATCAACACGAGATCCTGAAAATGATAATTATGAAGAAATGTTCCTTGAAAAATAAACCAAAATACAGAGTAGTCATACTCCGGAAACAAATTATAATGTTGCATGAATGAAAGTTGGAAACATTCTAAGAGGAATAATCAACTTGCTTGAATTACTGAAAGCATAAAATGCTTAAAATTAGAAAAACAATTCATATCAGACATCAAAGAACATTTGTAAGCAAATTCATGCGGCAAATCAAACTAAGACCTGAAAAAGACTTTGGGGATTTGCTCTAGAAACAATTTAATAATTCACTTCACAGATTATAAATAATAGAATATATACAAAGATGAATAAAATATACTTGTGATAAAAATATGTAGCAATCATGATTTATATAATCATAAAAATAAAAGTCAAAGAAAAGTTTAAAATTTCTGGAGTCAACAATATGATAGAAAGGGCAAAACGTGGTTTTAATTGGTAATATATATTATTAACTATAGATGGCCTACTCAGTCTGATTATTCAAAAGAAAAGCCAAATTTTGAACTTCTCTTATTGACAGTCAAAATATTTAATTTCAAAAATATCGTTTCATATTTTAAGGACAAATAGTAGCACTTTTAAAATATTTTAAATATTTAAATTTAAACCATTCCATATAATTCCCCTTTTCAACAAACAGATGCTGCAATGTACACAGAGACAATTCTTGTAAAAATTCTATGCCACAAATAATCCAAATTCCTTTGAACAGAAGAAAGGCAATACAGTTTATGTACAATACCTATGTCCAACAAGTTCACCGCTGTTTTCTCAAACACTTTTGCCAAAATCATTAGAAAGTTCCACGAAGAAGAGACCCCTATTCATTTCGATGTCCTCGAGGAAATACGAAGGGTTCATTGACAGAATGACTCTCATGTGTAGTCTGTAGGGAGAAATTGTTCTACAAACTGGAGAAAGGGACAGTTATGCATACTCGATTTATGCAGATGTCCATTTTTACTTTCAATTGAATTTATTTTTAAGATAGAATTTGTTTAAAAGGCATGATAGATATTGGCTTATATAATTATTCATTGAATTTTAAAGTAAAATAATTATAATTTTATAAAATATTTTCTTAAAATGTTTTATAAAATTATGTCGAATATTACTTTAAAACTCAACTCTCAACCTTCAATATCTGTATGCTGCTAATAAATTTATCATAAAATAGATGATAATAAAAATGAACGATATAATCAGTATCTGCATGTGCTCTCAATTTTCTGGCCTAATCCTCTCTGGGCTGCTAAAATCTAATTCAACTCAGACTTATAAATATTTCTCGGAAGTTATCTATCA